>CAHIKZ030001996.1:0-356986 GCA_903632075.3 Acanthosepion pharaonis
ATGTTCTCTAGAAATTTCAATTGTCTCTTTCTGATTATAAGTATGTGTACTTTTTGTTTCCATTTTCCTTAAAATTTTCTGTAACTCATGTTCAATCAACTGGGTTCTCAGCATCCTTCTGTAGAACTAAATTTTTGCCTCAAATCTCTTTATCTGTGCCATGGAGAGGGGCTGATCTTATATAACAGTTTAATCAGAGTAATAAATATGACTATGGAAATGGTGATTTTCTGTAAAGTGTAACATCATTGAAAGTTTTTTTTTTGGTGGGGGCAGTAACCTTGAAAAAAAAAAAATACAATGTGTCTTGTTTACTCTGTAGACAAGATTCATTCAAGTATTTTCTTCTTACAGACAGCCACAATAACAACATGCAGTCAATCACATATTCTAATCAACATACAACACAAATTCAAAATATCCTCCTACAAAAACGAGAGAAAATGTTTAAGTGCTCCTATCATTATGATGAAAGGAAACAGCTAACATTATCCCTCTCCCAAAAGAGGATCACTTTAACACCCTGCCTCCTAACATAAAAATAGTCTAGGAGGCAGACTGCTAAAGTGATCAAGTTCATTTTAGTTTTTACATTAGAATTTTCATATCGAGTTATTTTTATGTTTTCTATAATATTACAAATAATTTAAATTGTGAACAGAATTATAAGTTTCTAACAAATTAAAAATTCAATTATGACAGTCACACTAGATATTCTTTTTTATTGAAAGATTTATAAGACTGGCATTCTGACTTGGTTAAATTAATGAAGCAGAAGAGTTTTCATAAGTTTTTTTTTCATAATGTGAAATCATTTGCCTAAAATGGATACCAAAGAAAAAGATCAGCCTTTGTTAAGTTTGTTTGTTAGAGAAATAACTTTAACGATTAAAATTTGATCATTTATTTAACTTATTCAACAAATGCATGACAACAACATTAATATAGTTGGCTAAAAAGACAATCAGATTGAAATGCCCATTCTTTCTTTTATATAATAATAATAAATCTTTTAGATATTTTTTGACACAAGAGTCATCACCCCCATCCCCAACCCAACTGGAATGTTGGGGGGGGGGGAAGAAAATACCTAAATGTTCAAATATACCAATCTCAACAGCTTCCACCCCTATTTAAGCTATGTTGTACTTACTATTGATTCCAAGTCCTCTTTCACCCTTGGATCTAGTTTATAGGGTTCAACTCAGTGCAATATCTGGACTGGCCTTTGTCTGACTTGAAAAGCAGGTCCAAACAGTACTAACTCCACCTTTTGACTCTAACATATGTGTCAAAGAAAACAGGCAACAGTTTATATAAAATGTCCCCACTTTCCAAGTAGAGGACAAGAATAAATATTTATTTTCCTTTAAGGAAGAAAAAAATGTATGAAAATTTCCATCTCAATCTTCAAAAGAAGACTTTATAAAATAGCTTTTCCAACTTAAAATAATATTTTTTAAATGCATTTAATAATCTTTTAAAATTATTAACTTTAAACCAATACTCCTCCTCCTTTTAAATGATTTTTCCCAAAGAAACCAAAAGTATTTGATAAACAATGGTACACTTCTTGTTGCTATCAGATAATTCCAACTACAAACAAAAAATTTTAAGCTTCAATTTTATGCTTAGTCGACATATCTCCAATCTATAGGTTAAATAACAGGGTAGACTGAGCTCTCTAGCATTGGGTGGCAACCAAAAATTGAATTCCAAACCATGGAGAAGGCAACAAGAAACTTATCCAATTTCTTTCCTAAGAAGGCATGGCAAATTCACAAATGAAGAAAAATCTATGAAGAATCATGATAAAGACAGAGGTAATAAGGTTTCCCAACTAGGGGGAACTGTGGACCCTGTGGGCAGGTTCTCAACCATGGGGTTCACAGACTCCCTTCGAGATAAGTTCCAAATTAGGAGTCTACAGTCCCACAAAGATGAATTAAATCAATTTCGCATTTTTGCATAAGAGGAATTCATAAAACTTTAAACATTAATTCTGTCATTCAAATATGGATTTATGGTAGACGATGAGAAGATGATGATCATTTGGATCTTTCATCATATATTTCTCAGTCATAGACACAATATAAGACATAAGTACTGCTTATTGTTCTAATAATTTTTAAATGGTTTCCTTCGCCTCTACCTTGATAATTTTCATCTTAAGATTTTAAAAATAATGAAACTAGTATTTCAGTCCAAAATATAAAATGATCTTGTATCCTCATTGTTGCAAAACAACAATTTTGGTACTGATAAGATTAATAGCTGTTGTACAATTAAATTAATCATTATATAAGAGTTTGCAGAAAAAATATTATTCAAATATAGCCACCTTTTACCTTATTGAGTTATAGAGATTCATTATTGCAAGTAAAAACTGGGCCTACTGACCTCAAGTCTAATCCACTAACTTGCTATGTGGCTGATATTTAGTAAATTTCTGCCTAAGAGGAATTCATGATGATCATAATTATTTATAAGGAATCAATATAAACAATGTTATTCACATTTGATTAAACAGAGTGATTGCTTCTGACTTTGACATGATATGACAGAGGGAATTGCTACACAAACTCCAGCAAAAATTTTTTTTTTTTATAATCAATTCATCTCAAGCTAGGTGGCAAGGCCACTAAGACACAAGAGGTTCCTAAACAGAAAATAATGGTTAAACCTCTACTCCTGTTCAAAATACTGGGGAGGACTGTGAACTGGATAATAAGCAGGTAGATCCTTGAAGGTCATTGTCAATGATAAAGTGTCTGAAACCTATGAGATCAATGCAGGTGTACCACAAGGCTCACTCCTACACTTTTACTGCTTTATATTAATGATATGCCTAAGAACATTTTCAGATTACTAGTAAATATCTATGCAGATGATACATTTTATGAGTATACTTCCAAAAATATAGATGTCCAGAGCTTGGCAGCTGATCTCTCATCTGATCTAGCTCTAACAGTCTAGTGAAGGGAAAAACTGGTTTTCAATACCTCAAAAACAAAACTAGTAACTTTTCATCATCACTGAGCTGACTGAATTCTCACCAGTCATGATGAAAAGTTGCACTATCAAAGAGGCTACTTGCTTGTGTGTCTATTGGGATTCAAATTAATCCCAGACTCATCTACATTATCTATCAGTTAAGACCAATCCATGTCTGCCCAATCCTCTCTTTCCAGTCAAAAGCATTTATGTGGCCTTGTAGGTGAGGAATTATGTTATGACATGGTACATTCCCTAGTTGTACCAGTTTACAGCCAAAGCCCATCATGCCACGTACACAGGGGTGAACCATCCTCATTCTTTTATGTTCCATTGGTAAGAAGGAAGTTCCATTTGGACAGTTTCTTGCCAAGAGCTGCTGCTATGTGGAACAGATTCCAAGAGGGTGCCTTCCTCATCATCCAGGGTTAACCATTATTATCATACATATCCTAATAATCTACAATTCATAAAACAACCTTAAAACATGAACACCTTAATGTTCTAATATAGATGAGAAACATTCTTCCATAAGCAATGTTCAATATATCACTGACAACATTCCAATAATGAAACATTAACAACACCTGTAATGTAAGCAAACAATGTAGTGTCAACTGAGTTATTATCACCTGTAATGTACACTAGAGTTCAATATTAATTTTCTGAATTTTATATAATTTCTTATGATATAGTCTATGGGAAGGAAGTTTACTCCAGAAATACCAATGTATTTCTGGAGTAAACTTCCTTCCCATAGACAATTTACTTTAAAATTTGAGCTGCAAATAACATCACAAAACCATTTTATTATTTTTATATTTATTGATTAAAGAATAAAATAAAACAAAAATTATATTTAAATATTTCAGAAATTAAAATTACATATTTTACAGATGAAATAGTTTCTATTTGGCTAGTCACTAGTAAAATAGAAGCCATTTTTATTTGGGTATTTAATAAGTTGTTTTCAGATATTGAGTATTTTCCTGATTACATCTGTTTTACCATTTTTTTTCATAGCTTTTTTTTTTTTATAACATTTTTAGCCAACTTATTTTTCATCTGTCAAACTGAGAATTTAGAAAAGAATTTTTGAACAAGATTTGGAATTCCCATTCTGTACATCAGAAGATAACCTTTCATGGACATGTCTTAAGATATTAATTTTGCGATGATTAACGAGTATTCAAGTAGAACTCTACCTGTATCTGCTTCTCATACAGAATAATAGAAATACTTAGAAGTTGTTTTCAGATCCTGATATTAAGTATTTTCATTATTACATGTCTGATTAGCTTTTTTCATCTATTTTATTTTTTATCAGAATATTTTAGTTGAAATGGATTGACTAAAACATTGGTAAGTAACAATGGCTAACAAATATTTATTAGCAAAATTATTTCCAAAAATTTTAAAGAAACCAAAATTTTAATTCTTGCAAAATTGGACAATATTTTAATTAACCTTCTCATAATCTGCAACAATATTTTCAGTAACTAAAACTTGAACATTTTTTAATGATTTACAGTTCATTTCTACTAGATTTCTACTAACATGAGAAAATATTTAACAAAATAGTGACTTTAAAGATATTTTCCCAATATAATAATGCAAAGAGACATTTTTTAAATGTGAATGTTTTGTAAATATTTATTATAAAGAATACATAACCAATACATAATAAAAACAAAATACAATTTCTATAACATGCACATATTCAAGCCAACCATATCCATTAACAACATTACATACCACCTTACAAAATTACAAAACATCAATATTTTCTAGTTTTATATGACAAATGCCACAACAAGAAATGTACCTAACAAACAACAATTTTATATCCATTGTCTAGCAAATATTTAAGACAATGCTTGATTTCACTGCTTTAATTACTTCCTTATTAATTTTAAGGTCAGATTTTAGTACTTTTCAAAGACTTGTTATTAATTACTTTTAATTATAACTTCACCATGAAGTTCAATATTATCAGTATTATTCATAGTACTTAGATTATGTAAAAGAAACAATCAAGTTCCTAATCCTAAAATGGACAGAGAATCATCCTCTCACAAAAAGATTAAATCCACAAAATCCAAAATATCTAATTATACAATTTTATTGTTATGCAACACTTTACCAGAAACACTAATATATATATATATATAGTGATTTTCCAAGCGTAGCTCAGATGTGGCACAAGGCCGAAAGTAGGGGGTACCCAGTGAGAATCGAACTCACTACTCAGTAGTAATTGTTCTAGCGAGACAAGCTTGCTAACCATTACACCGCCTCGAGGTGCCCCCCTATATATATATATATATATATATATATATATATATATATATATATATATCACAGTAATGAGCCAAACATTATGATTAGTGACATGTGGCATGAATAAGAACTACTGTCCTGTACAAATTGCATATAAAATTGTCTGGCATAGATAAGGAAGTAAGCCATTTTTAGTATTTTATGATGTGCTAAATGCTATAGTTATGGACAGGAAGAAAAATTTGAGTGACTTTGACAAAGGCTAAATTGTTATAATCAAAAGTCTAGGCTGAAGCATATCTGAAATGGCACAGCTTGTGAGGTACTCATATTCAATTGTAGTTAGTGCCAATTGGAATTGTCGAAGGTGATGGGGAGGGGAATTACCACCATCACCACCACCATTATCAGCAAAGACTTATTGATGAGAGAAGTAAATGAATGCTCTTCCACCAACTATGAGCCAACAGAAGGGCTACTACAGCACAAACTGCAGATAGTGTTAACCAAAATAAAGGAAATGTGTACCTAGACACAGTATATCAATCCTTGTTTCAGAACATTCTGCTTAGCTGCAGGCCAGTCAGAGTAACTATACTAAACAATGTCCATTACTGGCAGCATCTTCAATGGACATATAAGGATCAGAAGTGGGCCTCATTTCAATGGAGAAGTACCTGGGAAGAAATGGTATGACAATGCATTATAGCAAAACAGTAGACATAGTGTAATGGTTTTGGACAATGCTCCACAGTAAAATACTGATTTTGTTTTTGTTTTTTTTTTTACTAATTACTAATGTTCACCCAAAACAAGAGTTACTTAAGGTAAAGTGTTACTGTGTAGTGCTGTGTTTTAGCATAAGAAAAGGGAAGAGGTGAAATTCCTGGCATTATGCAGAAAAAAACAACAGCCAACTTTAAACTTGAAAATGTCAAGATTTAATTAGTGAATAACATTTCAGAGTTCAGTCAGAGATGTTAGAAGTAATAATGTAGAAGTAAACTAAACAGGAAACAAGGGATAAACCTCTACTCTTGTTCAAAAAATGGAGGAGGAGAACCGGACAATAGGCAAACATATCTACTCCTATTAAGAGAAAAAGTTCAATATTCCATTAAGATAGGTACCTCCACGAGATCGCTAAAAAAAGAGCATAGCATGATGAAAAAGACGCCAAACTTGACGAAAACAAAATTTTATCGTCTAAATGTTTGTTATTATTAAGAGGAAAGGTCAAAGTATTTTTGGGGTATTTTTTTCCATTTTTTAATCGTTCCTAGCACATCCGAAATTTTCGTTAAAAATCTAGTTTTTTTTGAGTCAGCAAAATTGACCATTTTTTTTCCATTTTAAAAAAAACTGGAAATCTGACTTTGAAATTTTTTTAAATATCAATTATCATTTTTTCAAAACTTATTTTAAGAAAATCAGAAATTATAATGTTTATTTAAAATATTTTGAACCAAACTTAACTTAGCTTTTTTGTGCCAAAAAAGATGTAATTTGAAAATAAAACAAAGCAGGTCATAAACTTTCGCGTCTCTTGACATGTGATGAATGATATATTTATTGAATTCCATGAGGCTAATTTGTTCTACGGAAGGAGAAAAGTGAAATAATTTACATTTACGTGAACAAATTATTTACCCCGTTATTTTTAACGAAAACTTTCAGCAGTCTATTTTTTTTTTTTTTTTTTTGTACTTAGCTTTCACCTTTACGTTTATGATGCTTTATGGGAAATATATTGTAAAGAAATTAAAATAAAACTGTTAAGAGTGACATTAAATTTCATATTTCTTAAGAAAGGTATCTAATTAATTTATAGGTACCTTTCTTATGAAATTTTATCAGAATTGTACATAAAATACTATAATTTTATGTACATTTATTACATTCTACTGTTATTTGTATTTGCATTCATTTTATTATTAATTTTGATATTTCATTTATGGAAAAATGTCGTAACTGAGATTAATATAAAAATAAGATCATATAAATTTCATAAGATGATACTGATACTTGTAGGTACCCTTCTCAGTTGAAATTGAAAAATCAAATTAACTTCTCCACACGTGTTTCACAAAAGTAAAGGCCTTAACAGCAGAGAACAATGCTTAACTCAAATAACGCAACTTAATTATATTCTGGTTGGTCTTCCGTATTTTATAATTACAGCTCGATTATAAGCACAAAATTACATTTCTTAATTACTGGGGATCTTCTGATTAGTCAAAATGATACAATTTACAATGCGCCAAAAAAAGATTTATCTCATAAGGACACTTATGAAAGCCGATGCGGCGTTTAACTAATTTTATAATATTTTAACAACTTAAATGTAAAATCTATTATAATTAATGAAATAACAAATAATTGTATTAAAAATTCATTTTCATCAAAAATTTTTTTTTGCTTTCAGAAAATATTGTCCATATTCATAAAAACAACTAAAAGCAAATAAAAGCATTTGAAATTAAATAATATATTTGTTTTATTGAGTTTTGTATGTTACAATTCAGAGCTGATTTTCAGGTACTGCGTATCCAATTAAAAAAAAAAAAAACATGATTTGCATTCCTCAAAGCCCTGTGCCTTTTAATTATTGTAATCACTAAAACCGATGCGATCGAATTTCTAGCGTTTTCATAAAATTAGTTATGGGGGGGGGTAATAAATATTTTAAAAAAAATATTTCTACCATGACTTTCATAAAAAAAAACATATTTATAATAATTTCGATCATCTGTGAATAGTTTCTGAAAGTTTCATTAACATCCGATAATTATTTCTATTTTTGCACGATTTTTCAAATTAATGTGTGTCATAAAAAAAAAAACGCTAAAAAATTGTCTATGTTATTTACTAGTTCCGCTGATACAAATAGAAAAAAGGTTTTTTTTTAATCAAAATTTAGAATGTTCTAAAAAGAAGGAAAATTTTTTAAAAATAATTAAAAAAAAACTTTGGTCTTTCCTCTTAATAATAACATAAGCATTTAGACAATAAAATTTAGTTTTCGGCAAGTTTGGCGTCTTTTTCATCAAGCTATGCTCTTTTTTTAGCGATTTCGTGGAGGTACCTACATTAAGATAACAGTACAAAATATATTTCTTTGGTAACCAGTCAAAAACTTGTTACAACTTGGCTGGAAAGTGTTCAGTCATCTTCCACAGTAATCAGATATTGTTTCTTTGGATTTATTCAATGCATCCCTACTAAACTGAATCAGAAATGGTTTTGGGAAGATGAAGACTTCATTGTGTTGCTGTGGGCATCAAACTCCTCAGACCTTAATCCAATTGGGAGTCCTTATGTAATATGTTGGATCAACAAGTTCTCTTTGCAGGATTTATACACTTGAGCTGCAGCAATTAAAGAACCTGCTGTTGACATCCTAACACCAGATCCTCGAGGAAATGCTCTTGTGATAATATGGAGAATATATATATATATATATATATATATATATATATATATATATATATATATATATATCATATGAGAGAAAGAAGGAGGAAGAAAGTAATTTTAAAAAAATAAGAGAACTGATTTTGTAATTGTTAAACCTAAGGCATTTGTTTACAGAAGTGTGTAATGTAGTCAAATCAAGCATTGTTCTTTCACTGGAATTATGATTTATTTGTACTGAAAACACCAAAAGAGGAGATGGGAAAATACTTACAACACATGAAGAAAGAATGTATATAAAGCCTAAAGAAAGAAGAAATAAAATGTACAACCTAAAAAATAAAAGGAGAAAACAAACAAAAAAAATTTTAAGACTAAATGAAATAAAGAGAAATATTAAAAAGAAAACTATAATTAAAAGTAAAATTTATGAAAAATGAAAGAGAAAAAACTCTTAAGAAAATAACTTAAGAAAATAGAGAACAGATGGAAATAAAGAAAAATACCAAAACTTCTTTTGATGCATATCAATTATGCTATTTTTTTAAGAATGAAAAATCAAGACAAAAAAGAAAAAAAAGCAGACCCCTCAAAAATAAGATTAGAACTCATTTTGTTTATCCAAAGATCATAGCATTACATATTCTACCTTATTTTTTTTAAGCTACTGATAAGTTCATGGAATATATTTGAATATTAAAAAAGACATTTTTGTCAATAAAAGAGAAGCAAATAAAGATCAACATAATATTGGATAATATAACTCACTTCAAATCTAGTTTGTTTTTTTTTGTTTTTTTTACTAAAATGATTCATAATACCCAAGAATTGGGGATACCAACCAAGCAAGTGCTAATTTTGAAGAAAAAATACAGCTAGTTGAAAAACTAGTACTAAGAAATTCTATGATATATGCTACAAAAATAAAGAAAACTTACTCCAAACCAGCATAGATAACATTGGACATGGTTTCAAACTTCCAACAGAATCTAATTTATTCAGTTTTTATTTAAGCATGACTTAAATATTTTGGATAGTTATTTATTTAGTTTTACAACATCCACACAAGATATCAAAGTGTGTTTTTTATTTGTTTTAAGTATATGACTGAAATTGTAAATTTTTGTTCTATCTATTGTGCTTTTTATCATTAAAAAAAAAAAATAAACATTTACCTTCATAAACTTTCATATTACTTTCATATTTTAAAAAGTAAAGACAAAATTCCTTTCTTTAATTGTCTCTTATAAATAATATGAACTCTGCTCATAGAATTGATCAAATAACAAATGATAATTACAAAGAATCCAAATGAGACAGACAAATATCTTTTCATCACTTGAATTGACTGTTGCATATTATAAATTGTATAAAAACCAAAATGAACACAAGACCAAGATAATTGCTCCCAGACTTGAACCAAAGATGGTAGGTTAACTAGACAAGAGCAGCAACATCCATCTAAATATCTGCACCTATGAGCAATGTTAAATTCAAAAGAATATATTTTTTTTCTTTTTAATTAAAAAATGTTTATTTTCTGGTATTTTCAATTCTATAGTAATCAACCATAAAACTACTTCATTTCAATGTTCAAGTAGACTTCAATTGTTACATTCAAAGTAAAAGAAAAAATCTACAGAAAATATTCTCCAAGAACAGTTTTTCTTTTATTAAATCAGTGTTTATAACTTCACAGAGTCATTCACACAATCCATTCCAAGTATCACGATCATGAGTACTATAACTCATTAAAGTCGTAGAGATACCATATGTACTGCAGCCGCAGGAAAAATGGTGTTCTTGTGCAAGATAGCTTGATGGAGCCCAACCCTCTCCAGATTGGTTTGAATTCAGTTTTCTTTCTCCTAGATAGTTGCCATCCAAGACTATTGAAATCAGTCTGACCTGCTATTTACCCTTAGATGGGGGAGAAGAAGAGATGGATTCTCATCCTACCCAAGGGTATTAAGCACATAAATGTTTGTAATGAATTTGACTGGAATTGAACTTTTTCTGCAATCCCATTTTATCAAGCAAAATCCATTACTCCAAAAAAAAAAACAACTATAAAATAACAGATTTATTTTCCATTGATGAGTTATGTTTATGTGCAATTATTCTTTATGAATGAAAATGAATTAAAATAAGGGTGATTCCATTAAATAAGCATTTTGTGATTTTTTTTTATCAATAATTAGTGGTTGAATAAATTTATCACTCATACATGTTAAGCAGAATGAAAACAGTAAAATGATGAAAGAAAAGTTTGAGATTCTAAGATATTCATTGTCATACATTCACTTCATTAAAAGGAGAGCAAATGACTTTCTTGTAGCATTCATTACATGACCTGTAAACTTTATACAATGTAACAAATAACTAAATAAACTGATTATGATAAGCCTCAGAGAAAAAGTGTGTTTTTATGACATACATTTCCTGAATACCAAATTAATGAGTCATTACCATAGTGTTATTTGAAAAATGTAAAATTAAATTTTATAGCAAATCAAAAAGTTATTCTTTCTTCATTCATTGAATAGGATATACAAACTGTAAACTAAAGACAACTCCTTGGCAGTAACTGCCCAATAATAACAATGACTTATAATGTGGAAAAGGCTGTGGAATTTTGAAAATAAGTAAAGGGATGAATGAAAACTTAAGGGAAGACTGAATTGTAATTAATCTATAATAAATTATCAAAAAATAATCTTTTTGATTCATTTCTGTGCATTATTTCATTTATGTCAGGATCTGAACAGTTTGTTTGGATTTTAATAAAACTGAAAATATTTGGTATAAAATTGTTTCTTTATTCTGCTTGAAAAGAAAATGTAAAACAATGTTAGAAGATAACAAGTCAAAAGAAAAAAAAGAAAACAGGCGACCTTATTCCATAATAAATTATACCAAAGCAGCAGAGAACAAAGATATAGAAGGAAAGTTTATCCAGATTTAGTAAAAGTCAGAATAACTAGAAAGCTAAACAATACACAAAAATGATGTCATCTTTTTTACCTTTAATCTCTTTTTTTGTTTTTTATTCACAAAATAAAAGCACCTTATGACAAGTATTTAAGAAAAAATATTTGCAATACAGTATAGCAAATTATCCATTGCTACTTTGAAGAGGTAAAAAAAATAATTTATATTAAAAATATCAAAAATAATACACTATATGCAATTAGAAATATTAATTTATTACCTTATTTTTAGATGGACAATGGGTTTATGAAGGTAAATATTTATAATTTGTTTATCAATTAAGCTTCTCTCACAAAGATTGTATTAATGCACAATATTTCAGAATCCAATCAAAAGATATTAATAAATAATATATTTTATATCAAACACATGATTAAAAAGTATGACAATTAAATAAAATGTTAAACATGGACAATGAAAAAACTATATAAATTAACAAATAATATGTAGTAAGTGTAATGATGACACTAATAAATATTATTACTATTTTGTCTCCTGTATGTCTTTGAGCAATTTTTCATTTGCTACAGCATAGCCCAGGAGCCAAGTATCAAACTTGAGTGACGCATAAAAAATAGTTAGAATTCCTAAGAGATACTTAACTTCTAATGATGCAACAATGCCGAAAACACAGTAAAGTCATAAACTTCCATCACTTTTAAGTAAAATGCATTCAAATATTATCTTGTCTCCATCCAAGAGCAGCAAAATTTAACAAAACTAATTTCATTATTAATAAATAAATCGTCCAAAATTTCTTTGACAGATTTCAAATATCCATTTCAAGATACACAAGTAATCAGATATTTACTGCTTTAACGGGATACTAATTTCACTTGTGTTGTAGAAAAAAAATACATTTTGACATTTATTTTTACCTATTTTTAGACGTTGATTTTAGAAAAGCAAAGCTGAAGAGTTATACTTGACTGTTAATAATTTCTATACAAACAGGCACCTAATGCCAAATAATCATAAAGGTACACAAATATTTAAGAGAAAATTAATTTTATTTACATTATTCGGACTATTGTCCTCATCTTTGTCGCCATATTTATAACGTTTCAGCTGTTGTACGCTCCGGCCTTCTTCAGGTGGTTGGAATGTCGA
Source organism: Acanthosepion pharaonis (assembly GCA_903632075.3). NCBI lineage: Eukaryota > Metazoa > Mollusca > Cephalopoda > Sepiida > Sepiidae > Acanthosepion > Acanthosepion pharaonis. The sequence continues at coordinate 12,790 of CAHIKZ030001996.1, forward strand.
ACTGTTCAGTTTGACATTCCAACCACCTGAAGAAGGCTGGAGCATACAACAGCTGAAACATTGTGATAAATATGGCAACAAAGATGAGGACAATAGTCCGAATAATGTAAATAATGTACATAATACCTCATCTCAGAAATATAGACAGACTCCAAAATTAATTTTGTTTAGTATTTTTAATAGAAAAATAAAGTTTTATATCAAAATTCAAAACACTATCCTTTTAAATGTGTGTACATTTGTAGAAATTACATATTTAAAAAAAAAAAAAATTAAGACCCAATTGAAAGTTTTTTAAAAAAATATTCTCTAAGTAAGAGATAGGGAGGTATTTTACATTAGGTCATATTTAAGTCTACTCAAATATGCACATTGTATATGTCAGTGTGTGTGTGTATGTGTGTGTATATATTCAGTCTGGTAACAAGACAAAACTCCAGCCTCTTATCCCAAAAAAGTGGGCAAAATCCAAGTCTCATAAATAAAAGTCTCAATTATAAAAAGAAACAAATTTTACATTGAAAATTCAAGAAACTTTTGATTCAAATTTTTATGTCAATTTGACACAATAATAATAATATCCAATATATACACTTATATGTACAATATTCAATATATACATTACAATGTCAAACTGAGATAGTAAACACAATATCTAATATATGCACTTGTTTTATGCTCACAAATTTATGCATGCATAATTTAATTATGAATGATCACTTGAAACAAATGAATGACAATGAATATATGCAATGTTATCTTAATATCATAAGTGGCAAATGACCTTTACACCTAATCTTATTAATTAATCTCATACAAGACTGATTTTGTTCACTTTTGGGATAAGAGGCTGGGATTTTGTCATAGATTCATGTAGTATACAATATCAAGGTTAAAAATAAACTTTTCTCCATTAATCTTTTGAGAGACTTCTCTCTGTCCTCCATCAGCATGGCTGATACTAACCTTGAGGAAAGTGATGTGTTGTGCCTTCTCAGGCTAATATTCTCAGCTAATGGAAAGACTATATTGAATCCATTCAAGGTCAGTTGCTAAGAAAGTCAGTTCACTGTGTCAGGCAAGACAATTTTTCTCTCCAGAATCTATCCTACATATCTATAAGTCTACCATTCATCCATGCTTAGAATACTGTTGCTACATATGGTCTGATGCCTCTGCTATTTACCTAGAGCTCCTTGATAAGATCCAAAGAAGAATCAGCAATATTATTAGTCTTGATCAGGCGGCTTGGCTTCTGTCACTTTCCCCATCACCGTAAGGTTGCTTGTCTGTGCCTTTTCTATAAATACTTTCATGGTAATTGTTCAAATGAGATCTTCACTATGGCACCTAGACTTCATGAATTTAGGTGCAATACTAGACTGGCATCAAGATCTCATCAATTGATAGTTGAGATGGCTAGATGTAGCCATAAGTTCTATGCTCACAGTTTATTTTCTTGCACATCTCACTTGTGGAACTCCCAACTGGCTCCATACTTTCCAGCTAACTTTAATTTGCAAAAATTTAAATGCAATATCAATTACTATCTATTGTCCTGATTACACTTTCGTCTTTCCACTCATTATTAATGTTTCTGTTCCTAATTCTTCCACACCCTGTAACCACCTTGTATCTTAGTGCCTTTACTACCTTGCAATGTTGTGATACCAATTAGAAAAAAAAAAAATAACTTACCTAACTTTGCATATCAGAGCTGGGAGATATTTTGAAACAAAACAAGTGGTCATATTTAAAATCAATTAAAATAATTTATGTATAAGACTTCTTTCAATTTGTGAGTTTTTCATTGTATTCAATCATTGAATCTAAAACAGCTGTGTATTGTTCAAATGATTTCACTGTTCATTAGTATCTTTTCAAGATGGAGAATTTTTAACAAAAATTTCAATTAAGCAAATAAGATTTAAAAGTCTTTTCTTTTTAAATTCATAGATTTATAAACATATTCAGTGATACAGTATTTACATTAGTCAGACTATTGTCCTCATCTTTGTCGCCATATTTGTCACAACGCTCTGGTAAAAACATGCAATGATAACAGCAAAATTGCAATATGAGCACTGGTAAAAAATGGCTGCTGAAAACATTAGGTTTATAATACCCAGAAGTTCATACCCAGATGTCCTCAAGGACACATGGCACAGTGGATAAAGGCGTTGGTTAGATCCAGTGACAGACCCAAAGAATACCCGGTTAAGGCAGTGGAGAACTTTCAGAGGGAAAATTAGCAGGAGATAACTGATAACTGATATCCATCAAGCATGGCACGTGGAACTAGAACAGTCTACCCCAGTGATCGAAATAAAGGGTTCAGTTCGAAATTCCAACCACCTGAAGAAGGCCGGAGCATACAACGGCCGAAATGTTGTGACAAATATGGCGACAAAGATGAGGACAATAGTCTGACTAATGTAAATACTGTACATAATACCTCATCTGAGAAATATAGACATATTCAGTGATTATGTCAAAAGTTGTACAGGTACTGAAATATACTATAAATTCCAAAGTCCAGGACGCTAAAGGATACTAAAATTTAATATTCATCTACTAACCTGAATGAAGGAATAAACAGCTTGTATAAATCCCTTAAAACATTTATGCCATTTGTGAAAAAGATTGCAGAAATTTCTGATATAAAATTATTTGTGTCCAATATATAGAGGGTGCGATGGATAAATTGTAATCTAAATTATACAAAAATTAAAACAACACTGACATCTCATTTTAACAGATATATTTACCAGAATTACATAAAAATGTCTTGAAATACTAAAGAGTAAATTTATTCAATAAAATCATCATTGGCTTCAACCACAGACTCCAGAAGAGTCTGACCAACAAATTCTGGAGTTATTTTCTTATCAAAATGATCAGAGTGAGTTTTCTAAACTGCCATAACTTTGTAATCATCATTAGACCCATCCAACTCTTTACAAATCCTCTGCACTGTCCTCAGATTGACACACAATGTTCATATTGGAGCTTGATGCCAAGCAGTACAACATGCCATTTCCAAATTTCTGGCATAGTGAATTGTGTCATAGTGCCTTTTTCCTCACAGATGATGCCAACTGACCCTACTATACTATGCAGTTGACAAAATCAAAAACAAACAATGCATAAAATTAGAAATATAAAAATGGCAACAATTTACCCATCACACCCTGTAGAATTGAAGATACTTGGATTTAACAATGTTTAAACTGAATGTCAATCCAGTGCATGAGGAAATTTTAAGTCAAAAAACATCTAAATATTTTTTTTTAAACCATGAAACATTTACCTGATTTCAATAAAATTTTCTACTTCTTTATGAAGAAACAAATTTATTTATGAAAAGGATATTTTATAAAGGATTGTGCCAATTAATTTTATCAAACTTCAAAACTAAAATTTAAACTTCAAAATATATAAATTATTGCAAAAGATTTTTAAGAGTAATGGAAGTTTACAAAATCTCTCTGAGGAAGTCCAAGCACCAAAAGATGCTAAATTTCAATGTTCAGTCATTAAAAGATGCTAAATTGTAATATTCATCTATATAAATACATAAAATTTCAATACTGAACCATAAAATATGGTTTCAATTTCAATAGCAAAAACTGCTAGAGTGATGTGAAATTGTAATATTAATCTACATATTGGTTAAAATTCAACACCCAGACATTATATGAAAGTAAATATCAATATCTAAGCATTTAAAATACTTATTCATCTGTGTACTAAAAGTTTAATTTTAAGATTAATTTCAATTAAACAAATACAATTCAAAATATATTAATATAATTTTCCTAAGTCATCACAGTTCATGCATTTACCAACTTTTCCTTGATTTAATAACAATTCTTTGAGGCATGTTCACTTTTCTCATTTGTAAGTTTGCAAATCCTTTTAGCCAATTTCTTGTTATCTGTCAAATAAATACAGACATATATATATATATATATATATATATATATATATATATATATATATATATATTAGTGAATTGGGCATCCCATTCTTATTTTCAAACAGTGTTTATTTTACCTACCAGACTGCACTTGAGAAAACTTAAGAAAACGTACACTCCATCAGGATTCAAAACTGTGTCCCTCTTTGCAAGAGAAACTACCAACTGATCTGGCTTAGTGTTTTTTTTTAAACTGTTTATTTTGCCTACTGACTTGCACACTTGAGGAAACTTAATAAAGTTAATGTACCCTTTTGATTTAATTTGGTATTTACAAAGCGCTCCAAATTATCATTTGCTCCAGAGAATGCTTGAAGGATTAATCAGCATATTTTTGCAATTTTTGAAAATGGTTTCGAAATACAAGAGAATGAATAACCAAATTTACATTATTAAACAAAGAATCATGGAAGTTAAATCAGACTTTACTTGAGAAAATTTGATAGTTGGAATCCTTTCTCTATTTTTAATGTCCCTATTACTTAAATCTTTTTTATCTCTTAGAACTCTTGTAATTTTTTAACTGTTTTTTTTAAGATGCTTTTAAACTTTTCATTTGAATCAGGAAAACAGAAAATACACATGCTTCATGTCTTTTCCTCAATGTCAAATCTAGTTTTCACAAAATTCAAAACAAAATATTTGTGAAAAAGTGATTTTACTGTTATGAAAAATCCCAAAGTATCATTGGTGGTTTAGCAAAAAAAAAAACAGGCCAGTGTCTTTTTACAAATTAAATTTGACTCAGAATAAACTATGAGGATGAAGTTGATGAAAACTAGCCCAATGTTTAAAGCTCTGTCAATACCAATGATAGAATTTCCTTTCTTTAGGAAAAAAAAAATTATACATTTCATATGAAAACTTTACAAATTTATATACATTTAGATTTTCCTTTGGAATATATATATGTTAATAACGGTTTTATTTAATTTTCAATTCAAAATCTGATGATACAAAGTCTGCATAGATTTTCATTTTTTTTTAGTACAGATTTTTTGTATGCAAATATTCAGCACTGTTTTGGGATCTGTTTCCATTAGATGCAAAGGTACTTGGCATACTACCTTTTATATTAAAAAAATAACAGCCATTCTTTGAGACAGATACAAACAAAAAGTTTATTTGAAAATGTATTTTTTTTAAACAAACTCATTTCACAAAATTATCTTTTTATAAATAAATGTAGTTATAAATTAATACTGAAAATTTTATTGAAATCAGATAATGAGCAAAATTCTTTCTGAATCTGAAAGTTTTTGCCATAACATTACATCAAACATTTTTCTGCAGTGTAAAAAACTTTTCAAATACTTCTGTATATTAGACACATTTTTTTTTATTAGTATTTTCTCTGATCTTTTTTCTTATAAATGGCACAATTATTACAACAATAAAATTAACTTTCATTTAATGTTTTGGATGTTTTTGTCACATAACACTTTTCAACAAAAATCTACAGAAGTACCTACATTTTTATACATTAATTTACTCAGACTTGTGCTCTCATCTTGGATGCTATAATCACAGTATTTCAGCCATTATTTTCTGACTTTCTTAAGGAATGATGAACACAATGAAGTGTTCAGTTTTAAATTCCTAGAAGGTTACGAACTACAACAGATACCTGAAGAAGAGAAAAGAGAACAATGGCCGAAATGTGATGATGATAACCAAAATTAAATTCTAATCATCATGTATAATATCAGGGAAGGCCCTGGTGGTGTCAACTACCATAAAAAATCATATGCACCCTCCCTGAAAATGATGTGAACTAATTTTAGTGTGCAAATCCTTAGTCATGCACCCCCAGTTCCAGTGACTCAAAAAGGCCATCTCCACCACTTAAAATACTCTGGTGACAAGTCTAATAATAATCATATTAAAAAAATAACAAAAACGTGATTGCTTTGTGTTTCTTTCCAAATATTAGACAATATTTTCTTCATAACAATTCACAAATCCTAAAAGTTCTCAGCCCAACATCGCAAAAATGCCAGAGGTAGATACATAATCATTGCATTTGATTTGGCTTGTAATATTGTTGAAATGATTTAACCAACATTTTGAAAAAATGCAATAACTGGTTAAGTTTGTTTTACAAGATATTTTTCTTAAGAGTCTTTAATATTCCCCAAATCATGTGAAAATAAAAAAAAAATAATAATAAAAAAAAAAAAAAAAAAAAAAATCAGTAATATAGTTTAAGAAGAATTTTAAAAAAATGCACAAACTTTGGCTTGTAAAAAAGTGTTAAACATAGTATCTTGGGAACGGACCATATGTTGTGAGTGAATTATAGTTGGAGTGAGGAAAGAGATAAAGTGTTTTGCTGGGAAAGGGAGACAGGTCACTTATGCGTCAAGACTATCCAAGAGTGGCTTCCAAGTTGAACCAGTGTAAAGCAAAAACTGAAAAAAAAGGGAGAGTATGAAAATATGAAGAAAAGAAAAGATAAGAGAGGGGGGGTAAGAGAAGTAGAGGAGGGATAGTCAACAAGCAGTGAAGGTATGAATCACCAAGACAGCATTTTATGACAAGGAAACAAGTTACCTTGAAAGGCAAAGATCAGTTTACAGTCTGGCTGACAAACATCAAGGAGTGGGAGGATATGTGGATAAAAAAAAAAAAAAAAGGAAAGAAAAAATAATGATGGTGGTGGTATTGAGATATTGGTTGGGTAGGACCTAGGCTAGCTTTACTGGTTGAGTTATGTCGTCTTAGATAAAACTACAAGAAACAAAAGTAGAAATGATGATGATGATGATCAGAGATTGGAAATCAAGCTTCTTTTTTTTTAAATCCTGAATTGAAAGAATTACTCAATAGTTTTCTTCACCAGGGGATAGAAATTAAATAATAAATTTCATTTACTTTTCTCAAATCAAATTTTAATAACATTTTTGTTTGCTATGAATGAATAAAATTGGTATTGCAATTTGTTCTACAACAGTAGATTAGAGGAACTAATTCATTATAATTCCTAAGTACTCTACAAGTAGATTAGAGAGACTAATTCACTGTATAATTCTTTCTAAAATGGACATAGACAAGATAAGCAAAGATAAAAATAAAAGAATGTAATCTACTATGTCTTAGTACAATCTTTTAAGCTTTTATTTAATAAAGCAAGATAATTTGAGCAAAATTCCCCTTCATGTTGGTTGGTCTAATTTCAAATCTATGAACCCAGATGTTTTGCAATCAAGTCAAATCTATGAATTACAAGTATATAAATACTTATAATATAAATCTAAAAAAAAAATAAATCAAATAAACGTTGAACTCTAAGAACTTAAACTGTTTATGTAACAACATGAATCATTATCTTATAAGTTGATAATAAAAACTATCATTTTTTATTTGAATTCTTCAATTTTCAGATGAGAAATTATTAACTGATTTCCTCATACCAGTTTTCTAATCTTGGTTGTTGTTATCACAATGTTTCAGCTGTTATATTTGGTAAGCAATATGAGTTCAATCGCTGAATCAGGTAGTGCAGCAGAAAAACCAAGCAATATCATCAGACAGAATTAGCTGAAATGAGATATTCTCTAGTATGTACATGGAACCAGAATCTAGCTCTATGGATTGAATAAAGGAATCACCAATTATAAAGCATACCAAGGTTGGAAGGCTTGAAATGTGATGATAATAATCATCAAATATAATCAATTACCTGAAGGTCTTTTAAAATTTTGAAATACAAAATAAAATTTATTCAATATATTTTCATTGAATTGACAACTAACTGCGAATATTTTACCCTGGATAAAATTCCAAAAGGTAAGCTGTATTTTACATTTCTGATAGAAATCTAAACAATCCTTTCTCCTGGCAGTAAGTGTTAAATAATGTCTAACTTTCATTTGTACAAGAATCAATTCTACTACTAATGTTTAAGATTATAATTGTAATTATAAAAACTGAGTTTTCATAAAACTTTTTGCAGGTTCACATGTACAGGTATTTAATTAAAGAAATTACAGGAAAGTTTACTCAAGAATTATTATGATGCCAAAAATTAAAAAATGCTAATTTTAAAGGTAAGTACAAAATGAGAATAAAAAATAAAGACATATTGAGTCTTTTTTATGGTCTTCTAGAGAAAGTTAATGGAAAGATGTTTTAACATAGAAAACCTTGTTTCAGATTTGATTTCAAGGCAATTGATAAAACACCAAACTATCTCAAATTGTATTTTATATCTCTCCTTTTTGACTGAGAAAATACACATTTTTTCTATGAATTGATTCTAGATATAATCTCATTGGATTACTAAACTAGACTTACTAATGAAAAGAAAGTGAATTCAAAATTTACTAGTTTCAATTGTAACCAAACTCACTAGTAGTTTAACCTGACAACTCTGTTCAGTTTATAAAAAGTATATGCTGTCCCATGAGAATGTAGTTATAGAATAATTGGCTGACTTTAAATGACCATTTGCTATTTGGGTGCTGAGTTTTCATCTCTTCAATAGCTTGTCTCCATTCACAAACAGAATCATGCACAATTTTTATTTACACACAGACTATTTTTCCTATTTTTGTCATTACTATCACAACATTGTTACTCTCTGATCATCATCAGGTGATTGTCAATCCAGGTAACTTTCAAGGAATTTTGAACTGAACCTTTTCTTTAATCTACAAGACATAAATTGTTCTGCTGCTCATGTCTAAAAATATCTTACCTAGTTATTATATAGTACTGATCAGTCATTGCTTGCCTTTCCATTGATAGCCTAAGCGTGTATCACGCATGACACATAATTAGTGATAAAGGTTTTACTAATTAACCCATAGCTGGGGAAGAAGTGGATTCATACCTTTCCCAAGAGTATTTGCGCAAGTGAATATAACAAATCCAACTGGAATTAGAACTCGGCCCTAGTAATTATCCATTACACCATCTGCTGTCATCCTCCTAGGTACTGACCAGGCTCGACGTTTTTTTAACTTCCGTGATCGTGCAGGAACCGGTGTTTCAGCGTTATGTGGTAAGCCCGTGAGTTAGGTATGGACTATGAAAAGGTGTAGACATGTTAGATATAGATATCATTTACATGATGGTCTAAAGGTAGACATAAGTTTATTTTGAAAGCGAGTAACAAAACATCGTAATAAAGACATAGGTATAGTAAATAGATAAAACCAGTGGAGTTTTTTTGGAAGAGAGCCTGTCTGGCCCAGGGATTGAACCATTGTCCAGGCAGTGTGTACTTGGGCTCAGCAATAACTGGACATGGACAATAAAACAAGAATAATCTACACAGTAAATTAAAGATTACCTGAATTCTACCCGGATCAATAATGACCTGATGAAGGCCAGAGGGCACAACAGCCAAAACATTGTGATAACAACAACAAAGGTGGTGACAATAATGTAAATAATGATAACTCCTCATCCCAGAAATTCATACAGAAATGACACAATATTTGTTTGAAACTGGTGTTTATAAATAACGTGCTCACTTTACAAATGAGCAGTTTCTCAATAAATTCACACTAATAACAGAGAAGCAGTTGGGAATTTAAAAATCACATTAGTGACATCAGCTTTCTCATAACAAAAACTATCAATGTACAATAACTCAGTGGGAAGTAAAACATTGGTGTGATTTCCTCTCGTTAGTGTTTACCTGATCTTAACAAATAAATTGCTAATTATATTTCTGTAATTTTTTTCAACAAATAACTTTATATTTTTTTCAAATCATCCAGAACTTACTATGACATAGTAACAGAATTCTATGGTTCATATATATTTGGCTGTTCTATATAGTGATTTACTAAGCATAGCTTAGATGTGACACAAGAATGAAAGACTAGAGCACCCAGTGAGGATCAAACTCACTATTCAGTTGTAATTGATCTAGCGAGACAAACTTGCTAACCATTATACCATATTGAAATGCCTAATTGGCTGTTCTATATAAATAAAAGAAGAAGAAATGGAAAACAATGTGATACCCATGTTCCATTTTATCATGATTCAAAGACATCATTAGCCTTTTAGTCATGGTCAGCTGTCTTTGAGCAAGATTTTTTAAAAAAGTGAGCCTCAACTTGGGGATTCTAACCCTGGAGGTAATACCTACTCAGAAAGGCAGAGTAGTGGATTACCCTAACATCATTATGCCACTAGCCATAATGATCAGAAAAATTTTGTCTTTACTCCACACATATTCATGTTAGACCTCACATCCAACTGAATTTGTGTTCCCCCTCCCCTTTACCTCATTAGAAAATAAATACAATCAGCAAGTAAAAATAGTCTAAGTGTATCTATAGAATTATATGGATAATTTTCAGAATAAAGAATTTATATGTTTTAAGATTTTGAAAATAAAAAAATTATTCATGCAAACATAACAGAATTTTCATTTATATTAAATTTTATAAATTAAATTTACAAAAAAAAGCTATTTTGTAGACATGTTTATTTGATATGAACAATGAAATTGTTTCTTGATCTAAATAGGTTAATAAGTTGAAATAAAAGAAAATTCTATAAATTTAAATTCTATCAGTTACAAATATTTATGAACAAATATGAATCTTAATTATATGAGTGAAAAGTAGTCAGAAATGGATACATAATAATTTTCCATTTAATGGCCATATGAAAAGAAATCTTGATCTAATTCCTGTTGGTCATACTTTTACATTTATTCTTAAACTATGATGTTTGTTATCAGAAAACAAAAACAGTTAACCTCCCATTATGGATTCAATTTCAAGGATGATTATTTTGGGCACATGACTCTAAAGGAATCAATCACCAAAATGTATTTCATAATCCTATTCTTAACCAATTAACTGCTGCAAACATTTACATCATTTACAGTTCAGCCAAGAAAACTCTTGTCAACCACAGTTAATGGTTTAATTATATAACATACTGCAAAAAGACATCTAAATGACCCTATAAAAATAAAATTCATAATTATTTACACTATTTACATTGGTTGTCCTCATCTTTGTTGCCATATTTACAATGTTTCAGCCATTGTACATTCCAGCCTTTTTCAAGTGATTCGAATTTCAAACCAAACCTTTTATTTTATACACTGGGGTAGATTGTTCTAGTTCCATGTACCATGCCTCTTCCAGATGTCTCAGTTATCTCCCTTTAACTCAACTCTCCAAGTTTTTGTTCACCACTGCAGTAGCCAAGTATTTGTTGTAACCTAGGAAGGATTACTGAATGAGGAATAACCAAAATAGAGGTTGGAAATGAAATGGTAATCTTTATAACATCAACAAAATACAATACTTGTCAGCAGCATGAAGTAGGTAAACCACTGCTAGTTGTAGACTACTTAGACAGCATATTACCCGCACATACAATAGTGTCCAATGTATTTATGAGGATTGGGACATACCCATTAGTGTTCAAAGGTACAATATATAACAGTATTGAACTCACAACTCTTTGGGTCAAGTCACTGGATGCAACCAATGCTTTTATCCTTGAGGACATCAGTTTTTGGGACTTGTAAACTTAATGTCTCAGTAATCATTTTTTAACAGAGCTCATATTGCAATTTTTGTTGTTATGCTTTTCTCTAGCACTCTGTATTACTGGTTCCCATATTGTATTCTTTTCTATACTTGGCTGGCTTAGGAGATTTCTTTTTGGGGCCTAGCATATATGCTGATTCCTTAAATTTACATATTTTCCAGTGATGTTATCTATTATTTCAACCTCATCCAACAGAGGGTGGTGATCTCCCTTTTCCCTCCATATGTGGTCAGCTACACCTGATCTTTCTATTTCCCCTTGTTACAGATTTATGATGTTCTTGCAGTCTTAAAGGATCGGCCTGTTTCTCCATATATATATATATATATATATATATATATATATATATATATATATATATATCTTACCACAGCTGCATGGGATAGTGTACACATGGTCCTTAGTCATGTTCTCCTCTATGGGGAGGTCTTTCTCAGAAGAGGTGCCTGTGAAGCATTGAACCACTTTTGAAGATCATCCTGATGTTATATGGACCACAGATCTTTTGTATTTTTTCTGATAATCCCTTTATATAGAGTAGGCAGTCTGTTTTCTGCGTGTTGTTATCCCCTTGTACTCTTCTATCCCAGTTTTTTGGAGCTGCTGCCATGTACCCATGGTAGTTGGTACATTGTAGAGTACTGCTTATACTGACCATTTTTTATTCATATATCTCTGGGTCGCCACTTATGACTTTTGCTCAATGTTGTAAACAGTAGATGATCCCTTTCTTTCCACTGTATGGGTGGTGGGAGTTAAAGTTGAGGTATTGTCCAGTGAATGTAGGTTTGCAGTATATGGATGTCTTGAACCCATACCTTGTTTGAGATATTAGTACATCCAGGAATGCTAGTTTGTTGTTGTGGTTTTCTCTTGCCATTGTGAACTGTATCAATGATCTTATTGAGTTCACATGGTCCTGTAGTAGCTAGACCTCTTCCTAGTATAGCCAGAGTATGAAGATGTCTTCTTCATATCTCAGCCATGAGGAAGGCTTTAGTGATATGAATTTTAATGCCATTTCTTCAAAGTATTCCATGTATAGGTTTGCCATTGCTGGTGATAATGGCAAGCACATTGCTAAGCATTCATTGATATATTGATCCCATTCTGAAGTGTCTTGTTTGTGTACAGAAAGTCAACATTTCCATCAGGTTATCTATTGGTATACTGACTTGTTCTCCTATGAGGTCAGTCTGTCCCTGACTACCAATAGTGCCTCCCTTCATGGGTACCTTGATAAACAAACATCACATCCAGGTTCACAATCTAGTTGGATTGGGAGCACCTTTGATTATTTCCACAAATTTCCTCAAGGACACATGATCCAGCAGACAAAAGCATTGGTTAGATCCAGTGACTTGACCCAAAGAGTTGTGAGTGAGTTCAAAGGAGATAACTCAGACATCTGCAAAAGGCATGACATGTGGAACTAGAACAATCTACCCCAGTGGACAGAATAAAAGGTTCAGTTTGAAATTCTAATCACCTGAAGAGGGCCAGAGCATACAATGGCTGAAACGTCATGAATATGAGGACAACAGTCCAAACAATGTAAATAGTGTAAATAATTACAATACTTCATCTCAGAAATATAGACAGATATTAAAATTCATAAATATTAAAGAAAAAGCAATGATAAAAATCTGAAAACAAAAAAAAAATAAATGCATTTCAATTAAATAAAATTTGAGTCAAGTATAATTTTACTAAAATATCTTTAACCAAGAATATAGTCAATTAAATAATCTCTTGTTGAGTTTATACTTGTTATCTTTATATTATATTTGTTATGTGGGAGCTTTTTACAATGCAAGGATTTTTATCAAGTTTTCTTTTTTTTCTTCAGACTAATTTCATCTTTGCAATTTTGTTTTTTCACAGTATACTCTCCAGCTTTCCTTGAATGCCTGTTGTTCTTGACAAATGCTATTTTAGGAGATGTGTGCACATTCCCCCTCTCCTCCACACACATTATATATGTCCGATTTTTATGCCACCCCCACATTACATGACCATGACCTATCCCTGAGCTTCCCTCCACATGGTCCTCTGGTCACTGCTTGTTATTTCTTGATACTAATTATAACAATCCTCTGTTTATTAGGCCATGTGGGCAGAACCCTTCAGTCTTTCTTATTCATCACTGCTCTTCTGTCTTATTTCAAAAAACAAACAACAAAGATGCAGAAATTAGTCTAATAAAAACCACAGATGATGATTCAACTAACAAAATTCAGATAAGAACTATAATTTCCGTTTTTTTCCCCCTCCTACATTTACACAAACAAGAATCTATATAAACCGTTAGTAAATATTTTATTTATGAATTAAATTTAAATTGTCACAGTTTTGACAAGTAGTTTAATTAAGAGTTGTCTTTGTCTAGAAGTGAATATTTCCAACTATTAACCTTTGCCTACTTTTGACATTATTTACCGCTGCATCATTGAATTTCATCAGTTTTTTGTTATGTTTTTGTTTTGTTTTTGGACATGTAAATAATAAGATTAATATGTTACTAAAAAAAGATATGCCTTGTGACTGCTTTAATCTCATAATTGTAGCATTTTATACTTCAAGTTTGGCTATAAAGAAGCAAACTTTGAGGAATATAAATTCTACTTTGGATTACAATGTTGTTAGTGAATAAATTTTTTAATTAAAAAAAAAAAAAAAAAAAAAAGATACAACTCATGCTAAGAACTATGACAGGTTTCCTAACTATAAAAATTATAAATTCTTATCATCAATGGTGTCAGAAAAAAACATATTTACAAGCAGAATAACAATTTGTTTCCAAAGTAAAATGGTCATTGTCTAGATATAAGGATCAACTAATAAACTGCATGATTCTAGAAACTTCTAATAACAAATAAAACCCTTAGCCTTTTTTGAATAGATTACAATAATGCATTTAACAATGTTAGCCATTCGTGGATAATAAAAACACTTGATCTCAAATATTAATATTTTGATAAATTTAATTGAAAACAGAACTTAATTCACTGAATAAAGTGGCATACACATCCCATACTCGTTTTAATATAATTAGAATTTGAGTGAAATAAAAATGGGTACAAAAATTAGCAAAATATCTTGCCACAGAATGTCCTACTTAAAAGTATTTATCCCAATGGATATCAGTGGTGGTAGTAGAATGTTATCAAATGGCATAAAAAACAAGTGAATATTCTAAGTGAAAGATAATTAATACATCGATAGAAAAGATGTGAAAAAGTTAAGCAGTTTCCAAAGAAACAAGGCTATAAATATCTTGAAGAAAATTAGCAACAGAAAATTCTGCATGGACAATCAAAGCAAAAATACTAAGTAAGACCAAAAGTACACCAATCGGGGATTTCAGAGCTGTAGACACAAAGCCCAGGGATTTGTACTGGCTCCACAAGAACAAATTTTGTTCACCTTTAATTACCAAGTAAGTGTTTTGAAAAATAGTGCCGATTCAAAGTACTGCTTTTGTAACCTAGTTGTGGAAACAGTAAATTATCTTTTTTTTAGTTATTCTATTTTGACTGCAAAGAACCAAGACATGACAAAATTAGTCAATATTAGATTGGAAATTTTGCAAGTACTGCAAAATACCTACAGTAAATATTTGGTACAAACATCCCTCAGAACATGTAACTGATGGGGTAAATATTATATCATAAGGGGTAAATATAATATTAGGGAACTTTGCTGTAAATACTTACAAGACCAATAAGGAAAACAGCTTTAATTATCAAGGATCAGAATAAGAAAATCTGTTTTTTGATATTAATGTTCTTTCTGATCTAAAAATATCTATCAAAGTTTATAAGGAATTAAATATAAAGACCTTCAAATCAAATCCCAAACATATAGCCCTTAAAATCAGACTATTTATTCCTGTGAAGAAAGGCACTAACAAAAATAAATTAATAAAAAGCCTGGTGACAGTTCTTGCTATGAAATCCAAAGAATAGTGTTTACTAGTAATCCACACATATTATGAAGGTTATTATGAATGTAATTTACCAGTTGTATGGTTAAGAAAGAATATATCTGTCTCTTCAACGTTCTATAAGTCATTGATAATAATTCAATATTAGATTATATCAAACAGAAAAAAATAATATATATCGGAATTTGTAACAGTATCTTATGAGAATCATAGTGTAAAATAAATTCAAATGATTATTTATAAAATCGTTATTTTAACAATTACTGTTAGAACTATCCAAGGCTACACTTGTCTATGTAGCTTACAACATGGCAGCCTGCTGGAATGACTGTCCTCTGCCACTTTTTTATGGCAAAATGATATATTCAGAGTATTTCTTACTGGCAACCCCCTTACACAATTATCAAGTAAGAGACTGGATAGCACTTAAGCTATAACTAGTTCTCTCCCTCCTTAGCCTCTACAAGGTTCCAACTTTCAAACTTTCTCACCCTCAACAAGTCTAGTCCTAGAGTTGGGTAAACAAGTGCCTTGTTTACCCTCTACTGCTCCATGCAGATCCATGCCTGCTGGTCTTTTAGGCAAGAATATATTTCACTCCTTTTTGTTACTGACAGTATCACCAAATTCAAGATTGAAATGGATCAAGAAATCATAAGAATTCATATTAATAGTAGTAGTCAACACTCACTCGCATCTGAGCATCGAGATCATCATCCTCTCTTCTTATTCCCTTCCCCCGACCCCGGTGGCAGTCATGGCTGGGAAGGCTGAGCCTACTCCTAAAGAATCATGAGCAGGAGTCAGAGAGGAGTGTGGGTGGTGGACACAGCTGGGCAAGTCGGGACCTCCTGACAACATGTCACTGATCCTCTTCATGTTGACGGTTGAATTTGAAAGTCTCAGTTCCCTCTCAGATGGTTCTATGCCAGGAAGGCCAATTTTCAGCAACAGTTTCCCAGGTCTCAGGGCATTGTTGGCCTGTGTCAGGGATGTTTTCAACTGATCTTTGAAGTGTCATTTGGGGCCTCCACATTGGAGAACTTGCCAGCAGCAAGAGGCAAACAGGATGATTCATGAGAGTCAAGTAGGACACATTCTGGACACGTGACCCACCCAGCTGAGGCGATGTTGAAGGATGGTAGCCTTGATGGTGGAAAGAGATCCCTAAAGGAGGACCTTGTTTTTGGTGATGTGATCCTTCCAATTGATGTGAAGGATTTTTCATTTTTTTAGATGAAGACCATCTTTTTGGCATTGACCTGCATCCCAAAGCATTTGTAGGCCTCATTATATAGGTACAGAGTGAAGAGTATTAGAGCTAACAAACAGCTCTGTTTAAGGCCACAGGGGATTAGAAAGAGGTCAGAGAGGATATTCCATCATGGAGTATATGGATCAGAGATAGAAAGTGATCCAAACAGCCAAATTGGGCAAGAGAGGATCACATTGCTGGTCTTGGGACTTTAGAGATTCCAGATGAAAATCAATGGTTTTTGCTGCTCACAACTTCTCCTGGAGCTGTTGCACACAGAAGACTATGTCACCAGTGCTTCTTGAAGGCTGGAAATTAGAAAACTGTGCAAAGATCTTGCCAGCGATGCTTAGGAGGGAGGTGTCCCAATAGTCTCCTTTTTGAAGATCACTACAATGTTGAATGTTGGCATTTTTAATGTCCTCATGGACTGTTTTTTCTTCCCAGATTTTATGTATCAGCAGCATTAGCTGGGTTTTAAGTTTGAGGCCACCATGAGAGAAAAATTCCAGGGGCACATTGTCGTGTCAAAGATTTTCCAGGATTCATAAAGTGGAATGCTTCTTTCAATTCACAGAAGTTAGAGGAGAGTGACTTCCAATTCCAGGCATGGTGGTGTGGCTGTTGAGAAAGAAAGCGGTTATATATATATATATATATATATATATATATATATATATATATATATATATATATATATATATATATATATAAAAAAGAGAGAGAGAGAGAAATTTTTTTTTTTTTATTAAATGGTACAGATATCTTTAAAAAGGGAGGATATCTTATAAATTGGCATACAAAACAAAGATCACTCAGTTTGGTTTAAATCAGAGATACAGGCCTGGTTGTTAAACTTCACCCAAGTCAGTAGGTAACATTATACAATGGGTTATTTTCAGTCCTCCTACCAACACCTTAATCTCCTACTCTCATTATGGCAACATTTTATGCATATAGGGAGATAAATTCTGTCTATGATTAACTGACCTCCAAATTTGAAAGTTAATAAATACCCTCTGTTCAAAACTTCAACAAACTTTACAACATTAATTATTTGGCATCAGTGCCTTGCCACTGTAAATTAATGGAACTCATTTCTATAAATATTTAAATGGCAAAGCAAAGACAAAAACATCATTGATGGCCAACTAAAAACTCATTATATGAACACTCATAAAACAAATAAAGAAAAAATGATTTCTTTAACATTTTCATATAGGCAAGTACTAAACATTTTTGTAGAAGGATATTGTTGAAGCTTGAATAAGCATGGAATAATAATAATACAACACAAAATGTACGTAACAAAATGTATTGAAACAATGAAAAAAGGTACACAATATTTACAGGTAGTTTTGGTATATTCTTGGGAAGACTGTTCCTGCAGAATGGGTTGACTAAGTCGCAGTCGGGCAGAGTCTCTGGATTCGATCTCTTAATCTTCCGGTACCAACCCATATTTATATGGTCGGTACTCCACTTATGTAAATTAGGTGTATCATACACAACACCCTCCTCCCAAGCCTTGGAATCCCTTTTGGATTTCAAATTGGCTTCCTATATGGGTTGATGATTATGGCTATTTCTTTGTAGATCCATTTGCCTAATTTTAATATTTTTTCCGTTTTGGATTCACGTTCAATGGGTCCGTCAACTTCCGTTTCCTACCGGATCTTCTTGGTTCAGGTGTATTCTGTGGAGGTTCTACCTGAAACATATCATACATTATATCAATGGGATCTTCGTCCTCATCCGGTATACACTCTTCTTGCTCTATACCGTAATCTTTTTTAAGTTGGTTTTGGTGCCTTTTATAAGTATTCTCGGCCCTTTAATTATGTAAATCAGGTCACCAATTCTCTTGTCCACTATGCCTCGTTCCCAGAACTCAACGTTGTTTTTTTATAGCACTTGAAAAACACCTTCTCTCGGGAGTGTATCTTTTTCTCGCTGTATACATGGTATTTTTTACTGTATTTTTCCTGGCAAAAGCTTGTCAAACACTGACTTAACTTTCCTAGCGAACATTAGTTCAGCTGGTGCCATGTTTGAGTGTGTTCTCTGGTTTGGCGTAATTCTGTATACTTGTAAGAATTGCTGAAGCGCCTTTTTTCCGTTGGAACTCCTGAGGCTTTCTTCAGAGCACGCTTTAAAGTATCGACAAATCTTTCTGCGAGTCCATTAGACCTCGGATGATACGGAGGCGTCGTTATGTGGTTAATTTGATATAACTCACAAAATTCCTTAAATTCTTCAGAAGTGAATTGTGTACCATTGTCACTCACAATACACTCTGGCACACCGAACCGTGCAAATAGTTCTTGCAAAAAAGTTGTTGTGGTATTGGACGTAGGCTTTTTACAGCGTAGTACTTCCGGCCATTTTGTAAAACTATCTACCACTATTAAGTAGTAAAAATCTTCTACTGGACCAGCGAAATCAATGTGTAATCTTGTCCATGGATGATCCATCTTGGGCCATGGTTTGTATACTATAGGTGGTGCCTTAGCTGCTAACGCACACCCCTTACATCGATGAACCATGTTTTCGATATCCACATCCATTCCTTTCCAATGCACAAAGCTTAGCATTAAGCTTTTTGTTCTATTAATACCGGGTGACCCATATGAAAGTCCCCAAGTATTCTTTTCTGCAACTTTTTTGGTATTACTACTCTCTCACCATATAATAAAACTCCGTCACCTATTGAATAAATCTCCTGCACTTTTTGGTCATTCGCTACCATTTTGCTTTTTAATTTCTAAATGAAATCATCGCTTTCAGCTTCTTTTTTAATTTCATTTAGCGTAACGGTAGCTCTCTTACAATGTTGTTTACCATGCTTTTCACCTCATAATCTGCTCTGATATTTGCAATAATTGATTCTTCGAATTTTTCTTCTTGCCTCGGTACTAGTCTTGATAGACTATCCGCATGAATTATCTTTTTGGATGATAGGTGCTTTATGTGAAAATCATAATTGAGAAGAATGGTTCCCCATCTTAACAGACGATTTGCTGTAT
The DNA here is from genome assembly GCA_903632075.3 of Acanthosepion pharaonis. Lineage (NCBI taxonomy): Eukaryota > Metazoa > Mollusca > Cephalopoda > Sepiida > Sepiidae > Acanthosepion > Acanthosepion pharaonis. Next base: position 32,529 of record CAHIKZ030001996.1, read on the forward strand.
AAACGGGTAACCCTTTCTTTGAACCAAAAATGGTGATCAGTGGTTTATGATCCGTTTCAAGGATAAAATGTCTGCCGTGGATGTACCTGTGAAATTTTTGTATGGCAAAAATGATACTCAGTGCCTCTTTTTCTATCTGAGAGTAACTTCTTTTCTCCTGGGAGCAAAGTTCTCAAGCGTGTGCAATTGGTTTTCTAGAACCATCTGGCATTATGTGTTGAATACACGCTCCTATCCCGTATGAACTAGCGTCACTTGCCACTACAATATCCAGTTTTGGATTGTAATGGGTTAAAAAGAGGTCGGACGTAAGCAGTTTTCTTTATTTCATCAAAGGCTTTCTGACATTCTACCGTCCATTCCCATGCCTTGTCTTTTTTTAGCAGTTCATTCAACGGAGCTCTTAAATTGTACATTCCTTTAATGAACGCTTGATAATAATTTGCAAGCCCTAGAAAAACTTTGTAGCATCGCCACATTAGTGGGCGTCGGCATGTCTCTAATCGCAATGGACCTGTCCGGATCTGGACATCTGCCATTTTGTTGATTATGTGCCCTAAATACTTAATTTCCTCCAAACCAAATTCGCACTTTGACTCTTTGACTTTAAATCCAAAGTCCTGAATTTTTTAAATACTTGATTGAGATGCTCTCGATGTTCGTCGAACCGATTCGCTCCTTACTATGATGTCGTCTAAGTAAGCGCACATAAAGTCTAAATCATTCAGCATGACGTCCATAGCTTGTTGAAAATGGCAGGTGCCACTTTAATACCAAAAGGAAGCCTGTTGTACTTGAATAACCCTCTATGCGTGTTTATCCCTAGTAACTTCGAACATTCCTCTTCGACGGGAATTTGGAGATAGGCATCTGATAAGTCAATTTTTGAAAATATAACTCCACCATTTAGCTTGTTAAAAATCTCCTCCGGACTCGGTAACGGGTAATGGTAGTCCTTAATTACCGAGTTCAACCCTGTCGAAAAAATCAACGCACACTCTGACTTGGTTTGATTTCTTTTTTATGCACACAATTGGCGCAGCCCATGAATTAGATTCTACTTTCGAAATAATTCCCATTTTTTCCAACCTATCAAGTTCTTCGTTAATTTTCTCTACACTTGCGAAAGGCACATTACGTTTCTTTTTAAAAATTGGCATAGTATTTTCCTTTAATTCAAATTTGGCTTCAAACTTGTTACATCTTCCAAGACCAGGTGTGAAAGTTTCCGGAAACTTTTTTTTTAATTCCTCATTAATGTCCTGTCTTGTTTGCGTATTACTTTCTACTTTTCTGCAGAAAGAGTTTAACGGTTTATCCCACAATTCGAATGTTTCAATAAAATCTGTACCCATCAAGTTTTCTCCATTTTTCAGAATGAAAACTTTTATTTTTTAACTATCCCGTTCAATTTCATGGGAAGTACAACCTCGCCTTTGAATTTAATTTCCTTTCCAGTCACTGTTCGAGCGCGTTTCGTTGACTTCATTATTGTAGGCCTTTTTAAAATTTTCCATGTTTTATAGTTCATTATTGTTAAATCTGAACCCGAATCGAGTTGAAATTTGATATTCTTTTTAAATATTTCAGTCGTCACATATTTCCTCAAATCTCTATCTGATTTGATATTTGAATTTGTTTGACTAATTCGGCTATTGACTTTTTTCGTTTTACAACACGACCCTTTGTGACCATTCTTGTGGCACACGAAACATTTTTATTTCTATATGGGCAATTTACCTCCCAATGTCTTTCGTTGCACGTCTACAATTAAATGGCGGAACCATTTTTTTTTCCTTCCTCATTCTTTTCATTTAATTTTTTTTTTCTTTTTTAAAATACGCCGAATTTTTAATCCAATTTTTTTCTGATGGGTAATTTGACTGTTTCTTCACTTTTTTTAATATAAGCAATACCAGCTTCTTCAATTTTTTGAGACTCTTTCTTTAAACTTACGGCCCGCTGACACTCCTCTGCTAACTTTTGCAGGGTAAGGTTTTGTTCAGATTCGAGTTTAGACAAAACTCTACGTCTTATTTCGGCACTCTTACTGGATACCAGTCCTTGAGCAAAAATTAAACACTTGAATTCTTCAACCGTAATCTCTGCCAATCTGAAATTGTCACAATGTCTATTCACTATAGATGCATAAGTTAAGTAATCCTGATCGTCGGATTTAGCTACATTCATGCATAACCATCGCTTATGCCAAAGCGACATATTTGCTCCAAACAACTCCTTTAGCAATTTCACTGTTTCCGAGAATTCCAATTCATTTGTTCTTCTCGGTAGAATAAAATCTACAAATTTGCTATGTTCTGCTGTACCTAGCTTTCTTAGTAATAGACTGACTTTTCTTGAATTCGACCAGTTTTCACAGTCTGTGTGGAAAATATCTTCATATCGTTTAAAGTACGCTTCAAACGTTTTTCCTTCGTCTGGCACATAGTTGAAAGTTTCCAACGAATTAAATATGATGTTATTAGAATATGAAGAGTTACTTTCATTTGCCTGATTGTTGTTTAATTTCTCCAATGTTAACTTTTGAATTTCCAAAACCTTGACATACATTTCTTCCTGTTCCTTTGACGTTGCTGACTCAACTCCTCTTGCCTTTCTTGATAATTCTGCTGTGCTAATTGTTGTTCTCTTAATAAGGCAACCTGTTCACTTTGTTGTTGCAGACTCAACTGCTGGGATTTGAATAATTCAGCTTGACTCAACTGCTGAGCTTTAAACAATTCAGCTATGACTTTGGATAATTCCTCCATTTTTTAGCTGATAGTGTTCATGCAACAAAGAATATACTTTTAAATTGTTTATCCACGAATATACTATAAGCAGACAAAAAAGTTGAAACAACTTACGCCTTTTTTAATTTTATGTCTTGCTTTATAAAATATTGTTGAGCAACCAAACAAAAAAAAATAAACAAATTTTTTTTTTTACAAGTTCGCTTACCTTTCAAAGTCGACACGTGGTATTTGTGCTCCTTTTAATTCCATGCATGTTTTTTTTAGTCGGCCAGCTTTTTTTTTTTTTAGTCGGCCAGCATTTTTTTTTTTTTTTTTTTTTTAGTCGGCCAGCATTTTTTTTTTTTCGCCGTTATTTGTTTACGCCACCTTCCAGATTTTTCTGAGTGAACGTTCCTTTAAGCTTAGTCGTCCTTTAACTAGTTTTAACTGTCCAAACTTCAGAATACTTTTCCGTTCCATTAGATGTTCGACTTTTAATTAATGATTTTTTTTTTCAGCCTGGGTTCTTCCACTTGTCCCAATTATGAAGGCTATCAATTATTAAATTTTTTTTTTTCCGAAACGTAAAGTTCTTTATACCTCGTCGCCATTGTTGAAGCTTGAATAAGCATGGAATAATAATAATACAACACAAAATGTACGTAACAAAATGTATTGAAACAATGAAAAAAGGTACACAATATTTACAGGTAGTTTTGGTATATTCTTGGGAAGACTGTTCCTGCAGAATGGGTTGACTAAGTCGCAGTCGGGCAGAGTCTCTGGATTCGATCTCTTAATCTTCCGTCGTCTTCCGGTACCAACCCATATTTATATGGTCGGTACTCCACTTATGTAAATTAGGTGTATCATACACAACAGATATATAACAAGAATAAAATATTCTATACAAAGAAAAAATATATATTCCTAGATGAAATGAAACTATTCCAACCAAACATGAAAAAGATCTTCATAAAGTAAATCTAATTTCACAATTATCTTTCATCATAAAACAATCTCAGATATTTCCTTGGAAACCGAATAATTTTCATCCAATCATGATGAAAAAAATGCAATTATATCATTTTCTTACAGATAGAATTGCCAAGTTATTTAAACAAAATAAGTTTTAAAAAATCAAAGTGTTCTATCTGAATATTACCCTGGCCTTTTATAAATATTTATTTTATCTTGGCAGCAAGTCATCTATTTTCTTCTTTAAGAATTCATCAATAAAATCAATAAATTCATTAAAGTTTTTTTTTATGATTCTACTTGAAGAAATTCTTATTTATAAAGAACTAGGGAACAATGGTAATATATAAAAGAGAATTTCAGTAATGCAATAAAGCCATTAGTTTCAATTAATTCAATATCATTTTTGCAGAAAGAGGAATTATCAATAAATAAAATTACAACCTTTCTATTCTCCAAATTGGGTGTTCTTTATTTGAGTTAATTGTTTGGCCACTTTGAAGGAAGCCAACAAATTCACACCATAACCATCCAAGGATAATAACAGTCTTAAGTGATGTTTTGGCCTCTCATTTGCATCCAGCCAGTAAAACTTTGAAACCAAAATGTTACAAGTTATTCACTAACAGTATTGTAATCTAAAGTAGAATTTATGTTCCTCAAAGTTTGTTTCTTTATAGGCAAGTTTGAAAAAAGCATAAAATGATACAATTCTGATATTAAATTTTTTCCACATTTGTTAAAAACAATTTAGTAAATATTCATGAAAATAATCATTTTTACAATTAACCAAGTTTTCTTTCACAATATTTTCATTTTTTTTTTAATTTTTAGAATTTCAATATTTCACTATATACCAAATTAACTACATATTGTTAAAATTTTAAGCATTTTATTTTGTAAATTTTAATCATTTGAAAATAATTTCCTGAATGAAAATTCAGTATTTTTTAAACTTAAATTACTTCATTTTGCTGTATAAATCTGAAATTAGGTTTTAATAATAACTGAATTTTATAAAATAAAACCAAAAATTAAGGAATCAGTAATGTTTTCTTATCTAGACTAAAATTGTTTGGCAGCTATCAAAATGAATACGATATCACTTTGATATTTTTTATTTATGCATCAACAATAATGTGCTCTAAAAATCTGTGAAAAAACTTTTTTTTTTCTTAAAGAAAATATTAAAAACATGAAAAAAAACTATACATTTCAAGGTCATTCAGAATCAAAAAAATATGCACTATGGACAAGGTACTAGCATTCTTTTTGTAGCTAGATTGCCAATCCCACAAAATATATTTTTTATTTGGATGACTATCCAAATAAAAAATTAAAAATAAAAATAATTACAAAAGCAAAGCTGCAATAAAAGTAACTACTGATTAATAATTATTGCTATCAACAGCCAGAGATGGAAGAAAAATTGATAGATTAAGTATCCATTAATTATCTGGAGGTATTTTGCTTGCATAAACTAAAAGGTATTTTTTTTCTTCTACTTTCAAAGTCTCCACCTGTTGATCAGCCTGTATACTAAAGAAAACTGAACTAAATATAAATCTTTGTGGTCAGCAAACTTAGATATATGAAAATAAAAAGGTTGTATTAAAAATGATCTACAAAATGTATAAAAAAAAACACTTCAAAAGTAGGATGTTTCAAAGAATTAACAGAAATATCAGTTTCCTTTTTTCTCTGGTTTGATTGCTTCTTGTTTACTTCAGTATTTGAGTTAGAGACAGAGAATTAAAATGTTTAAATTTTCCTCAATTTTACAAATTAAACATATTTTTCATCTAACTCAATCATTGATGTTTCTTGAAAAATGTATATGCATAAATTTTCTAAACATTATTTAAAGATGAAGCTCAAAGTGTAAATCAATTTTTAAAGATTTAAAACTTTATCTCCTAGTATACTTAATATATATTTTTATCAATATCTCTTTAAAAAATCCAAAGTTTAACAAGTCAGCACATTTTTTTATATAGTGTGTGTGTATATATATATATATATATATTTGTCAGATAGAAATTGATAAAATGCGCATAGCTAGACTCACGCATAATTGTAACAAGACCAGAAAAAACATTTCAAGAATAGATGGTTTGCTTTTACACAAAGCTACTATAATGATTCCATTTACCAGAACAACTTTGTAATTAAAATAAAATGGTAAATTAATTACAATTGATTTTCAATTAACTAAAAAAAAAAAAAATCTCTTTTTAAAGATTATCATTTCCAAATATGAGATCATCATAAGTGGCTGGCTTAATCACTTTGTTCCTAATTTTTGTTTTCTTAACACCATAAACATCAGATTTTCTATCAAAATGCATAATTTGCTATCCACTGGACACCAATTGATCAACCTTTTGCTCCATCTGTTATCCTTTCTTCTTGTTCTATATTCCAAACAACTCGATTATTGCTCTTTAATCATTTCTATATCTCTTACTTTGCTCTCTAATCTATTCTGCACTATCTCTTAAAGTTGTCCCTAGCATTGATATTTGGTTTTTAAGTTTTTTTTCAAGTGATTTTGTTCATTTCCAGGTTTCACATCTTAATTCTTGCTCTTATATTTTGTTGATGTTAATTTTGGACATCTTTATAATTTTCAAATTTATACAATGACTACATCAACTGATATATTTAAGTATTTTTTTCTAACTACAATCTAGTAATATTTACTTTTTAACAATATAAAAAATTAAGGTTTGTGTATATGTGTGTATTTCATGACAAATACATAAAATAATAGAAATTTATGAAGATAGATATTTATATAGAAAGAAATAGGGGAAGAATGCCAGAGAAAGTCAAGGTCACAAAATCCAAGAAAGGAAAGAACTAAAAAATAGAGACAGTAATATATGCTGTAAATGCAGTTACTCAGATTTAACAAAAGAACAAAAGGAATATTATTCTGTTATACAATAAAATAAAGCAGGAAGCAAATCATTTTCAGTTTATATTATCACCATTTACCCATCCCCAGGGAAAATGATCTGTCAAACTATTTCCTTAGTAGAAGAAAAATAAGAGACATTTTACTGAAAGACATAAGTGACAGCAGGAGAAAGAAAAGGAAAATCTACAACATTTTTTAATATCAATTAATGATGAGAAAATGACTATTCTTATGAATTCCTATTGAAGAAAAGTTGTTTATAAATACAAGGAGAAAATAGTTAACAATAAAAAATCATGTAGGCCACAATCTAAACCAATAACCACATTTACCCAAAAAATGTGGGAGTAAAAAAAAAGTTTGAAATTCTGATTTATGTATCAATCTGTCTCTCAGCCAATTCTTATTAAATGTTAATCGGCTAAGAGAATCTAAAAATGGAGCTGATTTTACATTTTTAAATTAGTCAAAAAAGATGTATCTGTTGAAATGTAAACAGATATTTCAATCCATACACATCTATGAATAGAGATATATGAAGACATAACTGATAAAGACACAAACCTACAGCCAAACCAAATAACATCTGTTGTAACCTAGGAAAGGTTACTGAATAGAATGATCACACAAAGGTTGGTAATGAACAATAATACTTAGGACATGAACAACACATATAAGATTTACCAGCAGTACACAGAAGTTGTCAATTGCTAGAAGTGAGTCAAGTGAATCCCACAATGAATCTTCAACTGCAGACCAATATACAGTATTTACTACTGTATTTATGTGAATGGGGACATACCCATTATCATCCATAGGTATGCTACAACAACATCATATAACCGTTTCTAAACCATCAACTATAATGAAGTTAAAGAGGTAGTTTTCATCACAGAACCTTAGTAACAATTATTGAGACTTAGCTCAAACATGCCTCTGAAAACCTTTAAAAATAAAAAAGCACACAAAAAAAAATATCTAAAATAAAACCAGCATTTGGCAAATAAGTGCTCAACAATTACAAAACTGAGTAACATGAAACAAAATACAAGATTCAAGCAGCATTAAATATTTTTCTCAAAAGTCAATATTTGACTTAATTCAAAAAAGGAATAAAACAAAGAATGTAACAATAGCAAATGAGCAAAATAAACAAGTTACATACATTAGGAAATATGATAAAATTCCTAGTAATGTTGTTGTTGAAAACTTGGATCTCCTCACTTTTTAGGAATGTATTTTTAAATATATATTTAAGTCTGACTCAATATTTTCTTAATATAAACTGTTACAATTATACTTTCCTTCTCAAAGGAAAGTATTGTGTTGAGCAGATACAAGAAATATTTTAGAGTATTTGCAATTATTTCATCATAAAAGATTTATTCTATCATTTAAACAGCAACTTAATAATATCACAACAAGAGTATATGAGCAGAAAATATTCAAAGCTACCTTGCACTTTATATATGGAGTCATTTTATGGATCCTTTCTAAATAATGGATCCAATCTACACAAATTAAAATTATAACCAGAAATTTGAATGAAAACATTTCATGCATACAGTGGAGTTGAAGTGATAGTGATGTAGAACAGAAGTAAATTCTGTGGGAAACAAGTTAGAGAAAAAAATTTAATCTACCCGATTCAAAATGCTATTGACATTACTGTGCTTCCATATTTCATTGAGTGTCTTGCCAAAGTCCTCTAATAAGCCATTAACAATATTTCATCCTCAGTGTTCCCACACTTCTTACTTTCTGTCAAATCTATATAAATAGGGGTTCATGATTACATCACATTGAACTAGTTCTTGTCCAGACACCAAAATTAAGCAGAGTAGAACCTGAACAGTTAATGCCAAAGCAAAAGTTTAGCAAAAGTTAACTTGAAGTTTCAAAAGATATAAAGTTCTCATTTAAATTATTTTGATGTTATAAATTAAAAAAAAAATCAGTAAAAAATATTTAGAAGGGACATTTTATTTTAATTTTGTTTGAACCAATGTTACCAGATATCGGTATATTCTTATATAAACAACAAAAATGAAAATTTAATTTATTGGCATAAGTGCAATATGAGTAAAAAATGGCACACCTGTTCACATTATTTAATGTCAGTTAAAAAAGTGGATCTATCATTACACTTGACTAACAAAATTTAGAGATATATTTCACAATGCCTATGATAAAAAACAAAGATTTTAAGTTATTTTGTAAAGAAAGAAAAACTGAATATTTAACCTACTTAACAATATTATTAACCTGAATTTGTAGCAAGAAATTTTTCTATAAAAACATTAAGCACACAAGAGAAAGATTCTGGAACAATGAATAGTCTCTCCTCAGAATAATCTTCTTTGTTGTTACAAGAGCCAAGTTCCAACAATAAGAGAAAGAAATCAACACCCCTGGAGACTGACTTTTCAGACTAAGTTCTAGTTTATTTTATGGATGTCAAATTAATTGAATTACATGAGAGAAAAAGAAAGGGGAAAAAAATAAAAAAGTAAATAACTTGACCTAACCTGTCATTGGCCAATAATGAATCACCATTTGTATCAACTGTTGACAGGTTTGCTGGTGGTCTTATACAGCCTTAAACATCTAATCAACTCTTTATAGACTCTTTTCAAATTTTCATATGTTAAACTGTAGTGTGAACATGAAAAAATAAATAAAATATTCATAATAAAAAAAATGTGCCAAGTTCCCTCTTTAAATCCACATTAATTTAAAGAGAATGGATTATGGAATATGTTTTCAAATATGTAAAACCATTTTTTTCAAATAAATGTCAGTTTTAGCAAGATACTATATTGGTTTATTTTAAGCCTTCAGCCAACACATGTAAATTTCAAAAATGTCTGGATTCTAATTATTTCACTAACTATTCACAAAATGATAATTTCTTAAACACCATATTGATATTAAGAGTAATACCAATAACTGTAAATGTTGTATGCCAATTTTATTTCCTAACCAATGCAAATTTAACTGACAATCTACAAAATGATTAAAAACAAATATTTTGAAAACTGATTTATCTGTTCAATCTACTCTAAGAAGCCATATTGAAAATTTTCACAATATCTGAAATAACCAATATGGCCAAGAATCAAAGAATCAACATTTTATCATATGCCTAAAAGAAATACTTAGATTTATTATATAGTATATACTGATAAAAAGAAATTAATGATTTTGCTTTCATTTTTTACTCAACATTTTATAAACAAGTATTAATTCTGCTCAAAGTTAATCACAAAATGTTATCTTACACTAGAAAACCTTTGGTGGTGGCTCTAAGCAAAGAATTGTTGAAAGTTAAAAATATAGAATCTTGAAGATAGTGACTACATAACTACTTATATAACTGTTGCATATCTGTTTACATTTTAAGATTCCTCTCTATTATCAACAACAAAATATATTCTTCAGCCATGAAATTAAACTGAAAGAAAATATTTCTGGATCAAAGAAAATCTTGGAGACCTGAATTCTATCTCATACCCCAAATTTAGGAACTCAGAAAATGATTAAAAAAACAAAAAAAAAAAAAAATAGTTAAAATTAATAATTTAAAAACTGTATAATGAAACTGCTTAATTTCAAAATATCAAGAATAAATTAGAAGTACAACTACTATTACAGCATGGAATAGAATTGAAAGATAGATTAAAGTGATGGAAAGTCAAACAATAAAAACCCTACCTGATCATGACACTTTTGGTAATCATTGTTCTAAATTATAAAATTTATGTGTATTATCATTCTTACATATTGTTCATTTACAAGTTTTTTTCTTTAAGTTAAATGCTTGATTTATATTTATTTTTTTTAAATTTATAAATCAGTGTCAATAACCATTACATATATTCAAAGGCTACAGAAAACAAGTGGAATTTCTTTTTCAAGTCTGAGATTATAATAGTCTTAAGACATTAAAGAGTTAAAAGAACACAAGTCTTTATCTTTAAAAGGTGAAATGAAACTCAATTAGACTGCCATGTCTCTTAGAGTCATAATTTTTAAACTTTTTCTTCAATATGTTTATACATTCAACATTAAAATTATTTGTTACTTTGCTTTTACAAAGAAATTAGCATATTTAAGACGCTTAGATTACAGATGAAAAGTGCTAAATAATTTAAATATGTTATATTTCTTGTTAAATATACTTTATCTGTATCTGTTCAAGTATGTCTGAATGTCTGAAAACAGTCTTCAGTTCTCAGCTTCTTGACTCAGTGACTCCCCACCCATGTCAGCTCAAGTCAATTAAAAAGTTAGTCAGTGTTCCAGTTACAAATCTGTAATAACATTCATTGTTGGTAAATGCTATATATTTTATATCAGGTAAATATAATAAACTTTTAATTTAACAATCAATTTATTGTTTAATATTCTGTTTCCTTTTATTTGCCTATTTAGTTACCTTCACCTAATATCTCATGACAGACCTGCAACCAAGTCAAATTAGAAGCCTCACCAATAAAAAAGTTAAACTGAACAGGATTCTCTCAATATCCGGCAGATTCATCAAGTGCTTTGATAGTTTTATACAACATGATTGATATGACTTTATGACTGATTATGAAACAAACAGAACTGTCAAAAGCAAATGGTGACTCAGGATAGGAATATTACTGACATCAATGCATAAATCATGTTTCATTTTTCACCTTTTATGAGAATGAAAAATATAAACAAAATAGTAAACTCTGACTAAGAAAATGACCCAAATATATCTTTTGGCATATGATTCAACTAAGATAACATATTTAGTATTAACTTATTCAACTCACGAGTTACTTAAAAGTTAACTTTTTCAACAATGAACTTGTAGTTTTCAGATTATACAACTATGACACTAAGAAAAAGTTTTAACTTTAGGAAAAGATAAATAGAAATAAATTTTGAACTATTATCTTTTTCTTAATTTCAGTTTTTCCTTTGTTTTTTTTAATCAAAATTCCCTCATCTTCATTCTTAGTCAATAGTAAGTAATGCGAATCAGAAAATAATGCCTCTAAGTCACATCAAGTCTAGCCATATAGACTTTTTTAAATAATTCCCCCCCCAAGCAAGGCAATAAAAGTTGCTAAGATGCAAGGGCTTATACAGAATAAAAGAAGCAAAGAAAACAATAAAAGAACAGGATTTAAGAAGATGGAAGATTATGATTGACATTGCATTTAAATTTTTGAAGATTGTAGTTGACAAGAAAGCAGGAAACTGGAAGAGTTCTACAAGCAAATAGTGTAGGAGAAAAAACTGAGCATAGAACTTATGGTTACAACTAGTAATTCAGCAATGACATTATAAGACTTAGCTGCCAATTTAATACTGCATTTAAATTTGTGGAGTAGAAGTACTAATAAGGCAAGCTCATCAGAGCAATTGCTGTGAAAATATTTATAGATGAGACAAAGGAAAGCTACATTATGATAGTCAGAAAGTGACTGAAACTGAGATGCAAAGTCAGAAATGATAAAATTACCAATTCATCCTTAGATTTTGTCAAGAAACTACAGATATAGACCAAATGTAGTAGCAATATTCAATGCATGAATGAATGGTGAACGTATAAATATGCAAGATAGATAATATTTCTCAACAAAATCTATCATATATAGTTAACCAATATCTGTCTATATTTCTGAGATGAGGTATTATGTACACTATTTGCATTATTCAGACTATTGTCCTCATCTTTGTTGCCATATTTGTCACAACATTTCGACCACTGTATGCTCTGGCCTTCTTCAGGCGGTTGGAATGTCGAACCGAACCCTTTATTTTGCTCACTGGGATAGATTGTTCTAGTTCCACGTGCCATGTCTAATGGATGTCAGTTATTTCCTGTTAATTCCCCACCCCAAGTTCTCCACTGCCTTAACCAGGTATTGAACTCACAACTCTTTGGATCTAACCAATGCCTTTATCCACTGTGCCATGTGTCCTTAAGGACACATGGCACAGTGCATAAGATGATTACTAGAGAGTAGATTTGTTTTAGAAGCATTTAAAATAGAATGTTCTATTTAACAATAGATTGTAGGTAATTTTCAAGATCAGCTGCTAATTTGATTTTAACAACCCTATCAAACAGGAGTAAATAGTTATGTCATCAACATAGATAAGTTAGAAACTGATGTCAAGAGTGGCTTCAAAGAAAGAGCCCTGAGAGACATCCACATTAATACAAAAAGATCTAAAGGAGTGGCCATTTAAGACATTTTCAAAATATCTAAAGATTCCTTCAGCAATAACCACCAACACATCAGCAATTGACCTAGAGAAGCAAAAGCCATATTGCTTGGCTGAAAGAAGACCCTGCAAGGTGAAATGCTTAACCAATTTGGAGTTGTTTATAACTGCTAGTATTTTGCCAAAAGAGAGTTTGAAGACTAATAGGTTAATCAATCTAGAAAGTAAGAAACAACGAGGTATGTGTTGAGCTTGAAGAGAATAGGGGTCAGTTCAGAGATGCATTTCTTAAGGACAATTACGAGAATAAGTCCACATGCTTTGTGAGGATTCATTTTGGAGATGATAGTGGAAACCATGGATGAAATTATATAGATATCACACAGTAAATCTCAGTTCTAAGTGGAAAGTTAGGCAAAGGTACTCTTGATGAGTTTACAGTAGAACTGGGAGAGAAATTACAAGCAAAACATTGTTTTATCAGCAGAAAATGATAGCACCCAAATGGAGTGAAGGGATTGAGAATTTACCCTTATTTAAAAAATGTTTACAAAGCTACCAGTAATCATGAGAAGTGTCTTTGACATTATTGAAATTGTTGCTGAAGTTTTCTTAACAGTTGAAGTTAGACAATAGTATAGCTTAAAAAGAGGGAAATGTTGACATCAACTGGAAGACTTCAGAACTGCAGAAAAATCTGAAGGAAGATGCAGGATGGAATAGAATTGGAAGAGAGATATAGTGGTTGAAAGCCAAGAGAGAGATATGGTAGTCAAAAGATGAGAGGAGAGCATATGAACGTGCAGAAAAAATAAAGGTTAATCAAAAACACTGAAAGAGAAAATATTTTTTCTCAAAAAAAGTGTGCAGCAGAAATAACTTCCACATATTAAAATAATAATAGGCATATGTGGGAATTATTTCTGCTACCTCCAGTATAACAGTAAATAATCATGAAACTGCAAGTTTTTAGACATATGACCTAATCTCCAGACATGTCACATTTAAATTATAACTTGTTTTGTCCCATGTAATTCTCCTTGTGAGATCAGTGATTCCAACAATTTTAAAATGTCAAAGAATTCCTTGAATCAAAACTAGAATTGTTCTTTTATAATAGAATAGACAATTTCCCTACAAAGGTAGCATCAGATCATAGAAAACAAGATAAAATCATTTGGTAGCTGAATAATGAATTTATATGAATAAAATGTCAAATAATATCTGTATACAATATCTGCAAAGATATATGTGCAAACATAGTAAATAGAAATAATGTAAATGTTTGTAATAAAGTCTGCACAAGTCTGATAAAAAAATATTTCTCAAAACTCAAAAGTAACTTATCTTTCTTACATTGAAAAGTAATTTCTTGGCAGTAGCATGAATAGAAAATAACCGTCTTAGTGATTTAGTAATGAAATAATGACAGGTAAGAAGATGTGACTATTTTGAAGGTCACTTTTTTATTTTTTTCAATAGAAATATTCTTCAATATCTGTTTAAAACGTATTTTCTAAATTTGCTTAAAGTACAATCAAGTTATTTAACATGGTTTACATGGCCATGATAATTGTGTTCAGAAATTAAAACATTCCTATTGCTATATTTAAAAAAATATATATAATCAAATCAACAAAAAACATCCCTGATAATGGCTAATAGATTAGCCAAAAGTACTCAGATCCACAGACCATTTGGACAGTTCTTAGTTACACAATATGTCCAAAAAAGAAATGCAATAAAAGGCTTAATCACATGCCTTGTCAGTTGTCTTCAATGAAACCTATATAAAAGAGGGATTGCTGCCCAAATACACAATTGTGTGTGTGTGTGTGTGTGTGTGTGTGTGTGTGTGTGTGTGTGTATGATATACACAAGCTATGTGTAAATATATTTCAATAGGAATGCATACTTCAGTTCAATTGAATGTGTTATTTATAACAACAATATAGATTTCAAATCTGCAAAGCATTATTCAGAGTGTTTAATGCAATTGGTAATCACATATTTTCAATTTTCGGTCTGACATGTGCTTACTGTCAAGTTGGATGTGCCACCAAAAGCCAAAGTACCATATCTTAAGCCTAGAAAATATTTTGATACTTTCAGGTTTTTGTTTTTAGAACAATATATACTAATTTTTAAAGTATCAGATAAAATTTTTGTTCAATTAAAATCTTTCAAATATGATTGTAGATTTTTTTTTTTTTTAATTTCACCCTATCAATGCAATAAAGCCCCTACGTTGCAAGGATTACTGAGTGTGAAAGAATATGAGAAAAAGAAAAACATTAAGGAGAGAGAACAATAAAAGAATAGAAATTAAGATAGAAGATAACAATTGACATTGCATTTAAATTTTTGAAGATCAAAGTTGACTGGAAGAGAGTTCCCCAAGCGAGAAGTGTGAGAGAAGAAACTGTTAGCATAGAACTCATGGTTACATATAGCAATTTCAACTGTAAAATGATGAGACCTAGCTGCCAATCTCATACAATGTTTGAATTTGTAAAGTCACAGTATCAATAAAGAAAGCTCATCAGAACAATAGCCATAAAAATATTTATAGAAAAGGTACGGGGAAACCACATTATGACAGTGGGAAACAGACTGAAGCTGTAATGCCATGTCAGGACCAATAGCATTGCAGTTTCTTCTTTAGATTTTATAAGAATCTCTAAATGCATAGTAGAAGCACCAGACCAGATGTGGTAGCAATATTCAATGCCTGGATGAATGGTAGACTTATAACTGTGTGAGATAAAAAAAAAATTGACTAACACAACACAGTGAAGCAACTTTCATAGCAGTGGACTTAGCAATTGATTCAATATAATTTTTCCAGTTCAGGTCAGCAAAAAACAGGAGACCATATGAGAAGGTACAATGAGTTACTTTCCTGGAGGTTAACTTAATCTTCAAAATAAATGTGCATCTTATATTCTGAAAAATATGGTATGTAAATATTAAATAGTGTCCAGTACATGGATACTATGATATGGAAACTCAAAACTAAAGGGTCTGGTTAAGATGTAGTGAGCTGTAGTTCTTCCCAGAAAATAAAACTATACTTCTTATAAACCAACAAATATAGTAAATGCTATTATTCTTGCTCATAAAATATTGTATAAACAAATAAGAGATTTCTGACATTTTAAAATATTTCAAATACTTAAAATTTTGCATAACAAAAGAAAAATCATACTTGCAAGAATATTTTTTTTTGCAGTAACAAAATGAAGGAAATGCATTTTGAGAAAGAAATGCAAGAATGATATACCTAACAGAGAGCTAGGTAGAATTATCTATGACTATATATATCAAGTCAGTGACACTGTAGAGGATGTTTTGGGTAGATGGAGTTCATTAGCCTAGGAAGGCAGTCCATCTAGCTAGGTCTTCACCTAGCTAGATGGACTGCCTTGAAAACCAAAAACCTTGATTTTAAACATGAGCTGCCTTTCAGTTATGGAAGGCTATAGAAGAAAATCTAGACAGAACATTCAGAGTGGAGCCCCAAATGTGTTTGGCTGTCAATACTGACAACTTTCCAGCAACTTCTACAGCCAAACCAGCCCCAAATGTAATGCCTTGTTTTCCTATGGATATTCTTTGTACAGGTGAGAGGGTGGGGGACACATGGTCTGGGCAGCACATAACCTCCATATACCATCACCATGACCTGTACCACTCCAGTCTCATCAGCAAAGAAATGAATTTTGAACAGAGTGCTACCTTTATCTCATGAGATAAATGGATACCAACTATGTAGGCTTATATTTAATACAAGCACAATTGCCTTTTTCATTGACAAAATTTATTATTCCATCTCCAATTTTAACATTTCATCTAAATATGATTAACAAAACACTTCTTTTAGCTCTCTTTCATAGCTTATAAACCAGAGAGAAAGAATTTTTAATGTCAACATTCTGTCAAAATTTAAACATTTGTGTATAGATATTTGAATGGTTCTATCACTCTCTTTCATATATATATCTCAAAGAAATACATATTCACTTCCAGAAAATATTTATTGGTATGCAGATAAAAACAATATTGCAAATAATAAAGAACAAATTAAACTTAGACTTCAATTGAATCAAATTTAAAATGAATAAATTCACTTTTTAAAATGATATAAAATAAGCTTATGTAATGTCAAATTGGGACAGGTGTACCTTGCTAACAGCTGGCCTTTAAAAGTTCAATCAGATGGCATAATAAAACAATCAGGCTTCTTAATCTTTGTTATTAATCACAGTAGCTTTCATATTTGTCACAGACATTCATTTAGAGGGTAAGACAAAAATTCATAGGCTTAGCAACAAAAAGATTAAAAAACATGAACAGGTGCCTGAGGATCAGTATACTTATCTTATAATGAAGATGAATAAAAATAAATCAACTTACTTCAGAATTAGGTATGATTGTGATAAATGCAAGTTCTTTTGATAAATAAATTAGTATTTTTGTGTGAAAGATTAAAGTAGAAAATATGAGTAAAAAACCCTCTAGAGACAAGAAGTTTGTTATCTATTTTCATTAAGAAGGTTTTTTCATTCAGAAACTAGGCAGGTGTACATGTAAAGAGATTTTGTAATCATTAGCAAAAATAAAATGAATTGTATTAAATAGGGTGGGAAAGAAAATTAAAGACACTGCACTTGCCCAAAAGAAAGACACACATACAATATATTATCTTTGTTATTTTCTTTTTATGCTAGACTAAACAGTATGAATTTGAGAAATTGGATATAACTAAATATGTAGCCACGAGTTTTCATTATCATGTCTATAAAAGCTCCAAACTCTAAGTAAGGGTCAGGTGGTTACCCAACAGAGCATGAATTCTTGAATTCATTGAAGCATTCAATACTAAGCAAGTTACCAAGAAGTAGGCCAAACAGTCTTCATCGAAACAGCTGCACCTCCCAAGCAATGAGAGGAGGGAGGGACAACTTGCATTCAATAACTGGGGTATTCTTTACACCCACATCTTCATATAAATATCCCCCACCAAAAAAAAAAAAACAAAAAAAACCTTTTCTCTTCTTAAAAAGATTTAATTTCAGATTTACAGTGTGTATGTATGTGTGAACACACACTTATATATATATATATATATATATATATATATATATATATATATATATATATATATATATATATATACACACACACACACACAGCATGAATACAAGATATTGCACATAGAATGCTGGCATTTTAATACATGTATTGCAATATATATGTTTTAAATAAAAAAAAAACTGCATTCACCATATAATATATTGACTGTGCCAGCATTGCATTAACCAGATATTATTAAAATTTAAATTATCTTATGGTCAGTCTCTACCCAGCACCTGAAAGAATGAGTGCAACACAATCTTCCTAATAAAAAAGAGCTTGCCTGCTTTGAAAGTCACCAGTCAAGATCCTGGATTTTACCTGGGCTCAAACACAGCCTACCTCAGTCAGTATGTACATATGTATATATCCTAATAGTTACTTATATAGGAACAAGACAGGCAAAATTTTTATAATGAAGATTATTGATTATTGATAAAAAGTTCAAACTTAGGAATGACCCTATCTGCATTATACACATCATTTATCATGCTATATAATCAGAACAATTAGATTATTTTATTGTTGCTAAAATATACAATATGCAAAAATATAACTACAATGCACGTAATATAGTTTAATTGGTAAAGTTATTGATTATAAGTTACTATTTAGTGAAGGTAGGGTAAAAACCATTTCACAAATTCATTTTTAGAAATGTTGGCTTTTTGACATTAAAAACAAATTCCTTCTCAATTTGAATCTGAAGCAAAAGTTTAAAAATATGAATATTTTAAAGAGAACAATGGAATTTGTCTTTAAAGACAATTTATGACAGCAATTCTCAAAATTCTTTCAAGTTACATAAACATTATATAATTCATCATTCCAACAGGACTTTATTTTTTCTGTCTTATGTTCATATAAAACAACAAATCTCATGTTAAAAACATTGAAAGGATATATCTCAAGTAAATACATTATCTTCATATGCACACTATAATATAATCTATAAAGTGAATAATAGGTATTAGATGAAAGCCTGTTTCTAAGATTCAAATTAAAAATATATACTTATAGCAATTACTTACTCATTCAAAACTGTATACTTGTATGTACCGAGCTATTAAAAAAAAAATAAATCTAATAAGAAATGCAATCTTGGGAACATGCCCTAAACTATAGAAGATACAGGCTTCACTTGCATTATTTTTTTCAATACAGTAATCATATATATATATATATATATATATATATATATATATATATATATATGAGCACATGGCCGAGTGGTTAGACCATTCTGACCATGAGATACAGGTTCGAATCTCACCATGGTTGATTTGTCAGAAAGGCGACTTCCTGATGTTATTGGACTGAAGCAAGGTGATCTCAGCGCGCAGCATATTTGGAAAGTGCCTGAAAACCATGAAGTCACAAGTCATCATGGCCAAAGGCTTGAGTGTGCTGGCTTTGTTCAAATTTTTGATCACGCTAGATAACACGCTTTTTCCCAGAAACTGTAACTAAGGTCTGCTCTGCATAGTTGCAGTATAAGCCACAGGTGGGCTCTGTGTGTGGGTGTTGAATAAAAACAAATGTGCCTGAGCAAGCGTCTGTAATAGAGATTTGCTTGCCACTCTAGTAGACAGGTATCCTCAAATAATCAAAATTTTTAAAGTGGAGAAAGAGCAGAATATTCCCTGAGCCAAAACAGCATATATCCAAAAAGAAGACATAGTCAACATCATTGGATGCTGTCAAGCTGTAGATGTTACATCAGAGTTTTTATTCTCAGAGTTGGATAGTTTAATGAAGGCTAATGGGTCCAGCTCCCTCAAGTAAGCTTACCATGCAACTGGACAGCAACCCAAGCATTTCTACATCCCCTCACCTGTGCTAGATGCCCATTTATCCCATGTAAGGATTCATTCACTTTTTGATAGTTTGGTTTTTATTTGTGCTGGGTGTCTAGCCACATTCCTTACCCAAAAAGCCTATTGGGGAAACCAGTTTAGTCATGGATAATATGAGTATACAGCAGGTAATACTGACCTACATAGAACCTGTAGCAACCCATACATACATAATAAATAAAAATATCACTGATGACTACATGTTCTTACCTTATTTTGGTTATTTATACAGAGAAATCTAAATACTATTTAAAAAAATGCTATTATAGGTGTTTTAGAACTTAGCACTCAAAATCTTACTAGTTCAAGAAATAATATTTACTTCTCTTAGGCTGACAACTGAGCCCAAGAACATTTTATATATATATATATATATATATATATATATATATATATATATATATATATATATATATACACATTAAAAAACAGGATTTCAGTTCCTCCCAATCAATAAATAACCATTTACATACTGATCTAATGAAATTCTTTCCTTTTTCACCAAAACACAACTGAAAACCTAAAAGCTTCCCAGAGTGAAAAAAATATCTTATATTTAATTGAATATGAATGAAATATCAGTAGCTAAAACACACAAGTGGATTTACAGTTACCAATAATATTTAAAAATCTAAATCCAGGTTTAATTAAATCTTATATTTTACCTGGCAGACATCTTAAGAACAAGCTATTGTCTAAAGTATTGTTTGAAATTCAAAGACAAGTCATTGTCATTATTCAACATGTTATTCAGGTTTATAGTCTCATTTTTATTGTCTTTAATCATTTCATTTCAGTCAATAAATTCTTCAGGTGAATAATTTATCTGGGAATTTTTTGATAATTTCAAAACATTTTCTATGACAAAATGATTAAAAATAAATACATCTATATTTTTAAAACAGTTCACTTAATTGTGTATGCTAATGAAAAATAATAACACTAGGCATGTTTACTTCCAAAATGCACACAAACACACACATTTATTCCATTCTGATCCTAGTTTATGAAATTCTTGCTTTCATACAGCTACTACTTATACAAGTGTATAAAAAGCAAATGACTTTAATAAAGTTCTATCCTATTTTAAATAAATAAGACAATAACACCACATAATAACAGGTTCACAGAGAGAGGCAGTTAAGACAATATTGATTTTTATTGTCAATAATCCATTCAAGTGAATTAATAATGATCATACATAAAAATAGTTTAATATAGATCACATCAAGAGATATTGTTATAAAACATTTTATTTTAAATGACAACTACATTTTATTATTTGAATGGAAAAAAAATGGGATTATCAGATTATTGATAATTCTAGAAATCCTGACTTTTATTTTAACTTGGTTGAGTTAGTTTCTCTCATCCCCTATGGGATATTGAACTCCTTTTAACACCACATCCAATAATGTGCTAATAGTTGGAATTTCAGTGGAAATTTTTGGATTCACAAGCAGTCCCCAGCTACATGTATACATACTTTTAAGATAGTGTGATCCAGTTTGAATTCAGTTTTCTTTCTCCTAGACTGGTTACCACTCAAGACTATATAACCCAGTCTGTTCTGCTATTTTCAGAAGAGATGAATTTATAACTTTCCCAAGTGTATTAGCATATAAGTGAATGTAATGAACTTGATTGGAATTCAAACTCAGCTCTCTGATTCATCAAATCAAGCCAGTAACCCTTACTCTACCATGCTTCCTTAACTTGATTTATCATTACATAATTCTGAGTATATGAAAGAGTGATGAAAATTTATTGACTAAACCAAGAAGAGATTTAACAAATGATTTTTAAAAATTCCAATTTCTCTCTGAATTTCTAAGGAAGAAATTTATATAACAATTTTTATTCACATTCAAACTAATGTTTTCATCCTTGCATGCCCTACTCTTTCCACTTCACTTTGTACTTTCCAGAAATTGAATGATTTCTTCAATGATAAGTTCAAATGTAAATAATATAAAAAGATCTGATATTTTGTCAGGTTTGGTGAAATGGAACTGGCTGAGAACTTTCTAGCAACATGGTCTTTGACAAAATGACTTTTGATGCAAAATATTTTTGAATAAATAAATATTTATTACATGTCAAAAAATGCAGTACATTATAAGAAAATAACATTTATCTTTCAACTAATATCTCTATTTTTGTCCTTTGATTAATTTTTTCAAGATATCAATGTATTAATATGTCTAGGCCCACAGCCCTCATCAAATAACACCACCTTTAAAACAGAATGACAGGGTTCCCAGCCAGCCAGAAACAATAAGTCTTTCCTTTATTCTATAATCCACTTAAACCCTTTTGCCTGAATGCAATTTTAATCTCTTTCCTTGATCAACATCTCAAAGAGATTCAAGCCAAACAATAACTAAATAGAGAAATTAAGTTATATACATATAAAGAAAAATAGTAAAAAAGGAGTCCTTTTTCTCTCAATTCTTGGAAAACGGAAACCATTCAAGTTGGTCACCATTTAACTATTTTAGTAGAAAAGTAATCAAACAGTAATTAAGCAATGCTGGATTTTACAAATAGCATGAAAATGAATTTTATTGAAATATCTTAATCTGGATTGCTTTCTGGGCTGCAAACAATGATCATGACCTGTGCATATTTGCTCTTGGTTAAGTATAACTAGAACATGTGTTTAGTTGGCCTTGGTAAGAGATTAATTAGTTGCAAGTCTCAGTCATTTTATTTCTTTGATGTACATAAAAAATTTCTAGAGCTTTATTGTTTCTTCCGATTCCAAATAAATTTGGATATTCCTAAAATATTTTTCAGAATTTGATTACATTATGGAATTAAAAATTCAATATATTCTAAAAGTAAAATTAGCCTTTATAATAAACTTTTACAAATGGTTATTGAGAGTTTAATTTTCCTTTTTATCATGTTTACAGAACATTTAAATTTCAATTTAGATAATATGCCCATGCTGTTAGAATGCACTGATCTAAAAATAATAGAGTAATGGTGCTGAAAAGCCCTTGGTACGAGTCACTTTACAAACCTTACCAAATCAACAAATAATTTTTTTACTAGCTTTTGTTTAAGCCAAGTTTTCAGCACCTCCTTGTATCTCTTTCTACAATATCATATCAAACAGTAACAAAAACAACTTTTTAAATATAGTACTTAAAACACAAGGAGGAATGGTGGAGTAATGCATAGCAGCTCGGATCGAGGAATCGGAGAGCTGAGTTCGAATTCCAGTCAAATCCATTACATTCACTTACATGCTAATACCCTTAAGAAAGGTATGAATCCTCTTCTTCTCCTCCCAGCTGTGGGTAAATAGCAGGACAGACTGGGTTCTATTTTACTGCAGAAAGAAATAGCAACTTACTGCAGGAAAAAATCTGCCTCATCAGTAATGTATCAAAAGATACATGATTGCCTAGGCATGGCATATAACTGACTGACTTAAAACTTTGCTTTGAATAGTAAAATGAAATCAAGAATTCTTGCTTAAAAATCACATCTCTTGCTTATTAAAAGATTTTTAAAAAATTAAAAATTGTTCTCAATAAATAATCAACATGTGGCAGAGTTAAATAATATAGTTATGATAGTGGAATATTTACAGTTACTAATAAATGCTAGCAGATCTTGATTCATTTTCATCAACAATTATTATTTTTGTAATAAAATGCTGAACAATGGGGATTATATCAAAGCTAGTTTTAATGCTCAATATTCAATAGCTGATGATACTTTCCAGCTTTTGACAGAAGACACATACAAAATTGTTATTTAATTTAATTTATACAATACTATTTCAGTTTTAAAGTTATTCTTCATGACAGAAAAATATCAAGGCATCTGATTTAATTTGTTGCATTTGGAAAATCTATCATTAAATGCCAATTCTCATACTTTCACCATTATTTAGATAAAGGTTTCTTGGTGCAATTTCAACAAAACTGCTTCATCTTTGCATTACAAATGTTATTTTTTGTTTTTTTTTTTAATAAAAGACTTAAACTAGTGAAAATAAAGACAACCATCTGCAAAATAATTTCATATCAGATATCTGAATTTCATCTTATGAAAGAACATTTTTACAGGATTTAATTTCAGGTTTTCTTTAAAAATTGTGTGATTCTGAATAATAAACACAAACATCAAAAACCATTTTCTTCTGCACTATTTTTTCAATGCACAAACAAGGTTAATATGAATAGGAACTTATTTATACCAAGCCAATCAGATAAAAATGACATGAAGATTGAAATCACTGCCAAAAACTTTAGAGATAAGCAGAATTCAACTCCAAACCCATTGTCTTCAGTTTCATTTTCTTTCCTCTCCAATTTCCTTACTTATTTTTTCATCAATGGCTAACCGACATCTATACATAAAATGTAAATACTTTATGAGATTTATATGTAAAACTAGAGATGTATGAAAGCATATGTGCAAAATCGTGTACACATGTGCATGTAAGAGTTTATGTAGCTGTATGTCTTTATCTCCATTTACAGGTGTGATCAGTTTCAGTATGTGTGAGTGTATAAGAGCAATAAAAGAACAGGAAATATCCTAACCTCACCCACTTGTAAATCACACCCACCCTGCTACTTTCCTATCTTCTGTCTCCCCTTTTCCAACACATTGTAATTCACCAAGTGAGAAATATTTGCAAGAACCAAACTCTTTAAATGCCAATTAAGGGAAAAAAAAAACTTTCGCTGCAGGCAACAAGAACTTAAGGGTTTTATTTTTATTACCATTCAGAAGAAACATTGATTTTTTTTACAAACAAATAATAAAAAACTATCGCTCACACCAACATTACTCTTGAGGATAGGGAGTGTGTCTTTCTTAAAGGAAATTACCTTGATGCAAGCTACCAGTGTGTCCACTGGTCCCATACACCCATGTCGAGTTAACCTAAGAAAGAGAATACTTATAGAGGCTGGCAACAGATTTTAATATTTGGTGAAGCACAAAATTTTAATATTCAAGTGGGAGGAGAAATGGTTTCTTCCCATAAAGTAAATGTCTATTTATGATTTTTTTTCTCCTTTGTTATAAAAGTTGGTGGAATAATACAAATATTTAAATTTATTTTGCCTTGCTTAATTAGAAGAAAATTTGATTAATACCTTGTATTATCATGTTAGTCAAATCAAACATCTACTTCAAATACTGTTATCTGAAAAGTAGCTTAAAGATTACAACCAAGAAAACAAAAGTCATGAACAAAAAACAATGTATAACCCTATTTTATGACTTTATTGAAACACAAAGGCAAACATGATGTATAGAAAATATAATCTACCATTTATTCTTTGTCTACTGAGAAGGACCTTATTTTAAAAACACAAAACACTATTGAGATGAAAAAGCTTATAATGAAACAGAAAAAAATTGTCACCATTTCTATATGTGCATGTGTTTATGCAACCACTAAAAACAACTACAGAAAATGTTCATTGGGTATATTTTAACTTTCTTCTTTTCCAGGCTTTTTTGTCCACATATATAGGGGTTTTTTTTATCTCATTCCTGTCAGAGTTAATATTACACTAATCAAATGGCAGCACTAGAAGACAATCTCAAACATTATCTGGAAAATTCCAACCACATACAAAGGAAAAAACAGTTCCTACTGGGATAAGGGGTTATCTTATAACAAATGACCAATTACAATTTAAGTTTGCTTAGCTCTCTTACATATCACAAAATGGTAGACAGAATTAAAGACAATTTGTAAAACAATTTTATCAGTGAACAATTGTAAATGCTTAACCACCTTAATAGATCCAATATTTTTTAACTCAACATTTAGTCACATATTTTGGGATTAGAAATTAAAAGTAAATATTATAGAATCATGACAATTATTCCTTCTTTTTGGCTTAAAAAAAAAATCCCATAAACACACATACCAAAAGTACAGAATACAGCTTCTAAAAAATAAATATATCTACACATTCATAATTTGTCAGATTCTATCCCAAAACAAAATATGCTATGGCATAAAAACATTTCTTATTGCTATAAACATTATATTTAGTAGGTATTTGTTTTTAAAAAAATGAAACTGGCATCTACTGTCATGGACAATGGAAAGTCTTTAATATAGAAAATGTGCCACAAACACATGTATCTACTAAATACAACATTTATAGTAATAAGGAATAATGTCAGATTAAAAACCCATTGCTTTTATATAATATATAGAAGCAATTAATGGAATTCAGCTCAGAATTAGTTAATCCTGATTGTTTTCATTGATCTTGCGAAATTGGTATTGTCAACACAAGATTGGTTTTCTTTCTCTAAAATGTAAAAGAATGCCCAAATATTTTAGTCCCATTTAAGTGATAATGGCAATATTAGCCGTTTCCCTACAAGGCATTCATTGACCTAACCTTTTATTTGAAGTAGCATAGAAAGCTATACTAAATTTGTTATAACAGAGCCATACACCAAGTGTTTGGTATTTATTAATTCCACATCCTGAATTTTTATGATGGATTCATCACTGCTTTCATTCCAATTCCAGATCATAGTTGCTGATTTGGAAAAGTTTGAGTTATTTCTTGGAACCGTTAGTAGAGGATGTTGATTCAAGATCATTCTTATCCCAACTATGAATACCTATGTGATCAGTATAGCCCCCCTCTCCCTCAGCACATTAGCCTCCAGAGGAAAAGTAAGATTGTTGTCTTCTAAGAGCAAAAATTATCTTATAAACAAGTTCAAATGATGTCCTGGATGAGGTGTTTTCGATTAGTGCCTTGACTACATAAATGTTTAAGCAACTGGGTCTCACCATTTTACTGTTGAACTTATTAGATGCAACCAATAGTTTTATTCTAATAGTTTCTTTTCTTGCCTCCTTGCCACCTAAAATATGCAATCCCAATCACCATCTTTTGCTACTTTGTCCTTTTCTAAAATCTTTTTATTTTCATTCATCCCCTCCGTATTGGTATTCTCACATTGCTTGTGCTGAAACAAAAAAAAAAAATAAAACAACTTGTACTTGAGATAATCTATTAAGTGGTTAGGTATAAACATCAAAACCCTGATGATCCTTAAATACCAATAAAAGCAGCACTAAATAATATTTGAAATTCCATATATCTTTTCATTAATAGGAAAATACCTTGATTATAATGAGTCTCAAAGAGCTACTATGTGGCTGCAAAAGATCTATAAAAATAATGTGGTAAAATCTCTTGGCTTTAGAGAAAAAATTTTCTGCATTCAAAGATTTTGTAGAAATCACACTGGAAAGAAATTAAAACTCATTCTTAAATATTGTATGTAATCAGAAACAAGTGATATAGTATTTACTATAAAAAAAAAAAAAAAAAGTAAACAAATCTGATCATATCTAGTTCTTCATTAAATTTACTTGTTCAATACTTGTTGCTTCACTGATGGTATGATGATTAAATTTCTAAAAACATTAATTTTTCTACAATCAGAAACTGGCCAGCAATAATTTAGAAAGTTCTATGTTTCAATAAATTTGATACTTCAGTTCAGCATGAAAACTCAAAAACTGGAACATGTCAAAAACATCAACTTCATTGTGAAACCTTACAAAAAAAACCAGAATTAAACTAATTTCTGAACAAAGTTTATATAACAAACAAAAAATATAGATGCTATCAACACATTATCATGGCAATCAGAAAATTTTAAATTATTTCTGAAATTAGGAATAAATATACTGTTAATTGTCATCATTTTCCAAATTATTGAAGTACAAAATCTTCCTTGAATATTTCTTGTAACACATTCCTTAAGTACATTATGCTGAAACAAGATTTTTGACATGCCATACAATTTTAATTCATTGATAAAAGCATTGGCATATTTTATATCTGTTCACATGTTAAATATAATTTATAACATTTTAGCTTTAAACCAATAAAAGATTAAATTCAAACATTCTTAATAAAAAGAGCAACTATTTTTTTTTTACTTTAATTTGAATTAACGAAGTTTCCACATGACTATAGCCAGACAACAGTCAATAAAATATTGGGTAGTCACCTTTTACTGTTATATAAATTTTTAAAAAAATTAAATTATAAATCTATCCTTTATTTAACGGAGAAGCTTCCTTCTAACACTTATTAATAATAGTAAAAATAAATCTTTTTCACATATGTGTGACACCCACCGGTGGTCGCAGTCACAGCACCAGCGCCAATATGGGACATCCACTGGTCGCGACGTCAATATATGACACTGCACCGTCGGCCCATAGTCAACTCCCAGTTGCGGCGCGAAGCCATAAGGTTTCTTCCATCAGCATTTTGGGGTTGACTCTTTGTCACTGCCACTAGCCTGTGTCCCGGTCAATCTGGTCGTTTCCAGTTCAATACCAGCTTTGTCGTTCTCAGCTCGCCTCCAACGCTTGGTCACCAAAGTAACTGCTTTGATCTCAAGTCTAACCTACCCACGTTGTGACTTTGATCTTAAGTAGAAGAAATCAATCCGGCGTCAGGCCATAGTGCAAGCTGAATCCGAAGTAAAGGCGATATCGCACAAGCGTAAGTAAAAGAAAACAATAATAAAACAAACTCATGAGGTTCAAATATGTTGAGAAATAACAATTAACTTTATCTATCTGTTGAATACAGGAGTGTGTTTCTCTCCCGGCCTGTTTCTATGGATTCATGACACATTTTGCATTTCTTAAGCATGGCCCAGCTTCGTTTATCTTTTAGAATTCTGTTTTCCTTGCCGCATCACTATCTGATCATGACATTAATTAATTAATTCTGACAGAATCCAAAATCTGGTTTTCTCTTACGGATTTTCTGTCTTCTGCGAAAAAGTATCTTTCTTCGCAAATGAAATAAAATCTTTTCCCATTCATTTTTTTTTTTTTGTTAAAAAAAATGTTGGTCTGTCTGTCTTTCGTTATAGCTCTTTCTCGCCTTAAGTATTTCTTGTTTTAATTTCTATGCTTAATTAGTTAGCCAATTACCATAGCTAAATAGTGTCACATATGCACAAATCAGTTTATTTTAAAAAATAAAAAATACAAAAGGCATGCAAATATTATAAAGATTATTTCTTGAATTTATGTTTAGGTGAGTAGAAGAGAACAAAAAACTCATACAGGGATGTATGCATCAAAGATATCCAAATGCTATTGGGCATTAATAAAAAACAAATTTTTAAATCAAGTTTAAACTGAAACAATGCCAGTCTGACAACAGATCATAAATACATTTATCTGATGACAATGACCTTGACTTATAGGAAAATTGCAATAATTCTAATATAAACTATCAAAAGAAACAGTTCTAAAATGGAAAGCAAGTTCATAATAATAAAATGGTGCAAAGATGGTTCTTAAACAAGAAAAATACAGAAAAATATTTGGTCAGATTTTAAGTGGGTTGGGTCAAGAACTTATTCATATAAATAAAAATAGTATTTAACTCAAAGTTACAAATATGGCTCCTATTCCAAAATGGTAATCATTGCCATAATATGGACAAGTATATGAACTTAAAATATTTTGAAATAAATAAGTTCAAATTATAAGGAATTGCTGGTACTGTCACCACAACAATCCAACAATACAATATTTATGATCTGATACTTACAGTATTGAGAAACTAGTCTAATTCTTTTACATATACAATATTTCTCATGTTATTGAATACCAAGGCTATCTGTTGACATTCTCTCTATATATGCCATGTTCCTTAAAGAAATAAAAGATTTTGGCTCTCCACAGCTTCTTTATCAGGGGTATACTGAAAAGATCTCCACATGACCAAGAAGTGAATGACCTAGAATCATCAGCCATACATACTATTCAACATAATCACCCACCCCCAGTTCAGCACACTTAGCACATCATTCCTCAAGTTTCTTTAACTCTTCTGAAAACAAAAATCTGATGTTTGGTTATTTAAATGCTGCACTGTTGCTGCTGCTATTATCTCTGAATCTTTCAAAAATTTTTCTCCCTTACAAAATCTCTCTAAACTTTGGAAATAGTCAGATGAAAGAAGATCTGATGATTGAGATCAATGGCATATGCATTCAAATTTTAAATTCCTCAAAATGACCAGTTCTGTGAACAATTGTACCTGTAAAATGTAAACACATTTACATGGTTCTTCCTTGCCATTTTTCTTTCAACACCTCTAATCAGCCCAACAAGTCAGAGCAGTATTTTGCAATTACTGTTTAGCCATTCTGAAGAGAGCCATCAAAATGCCTTTCTTATCACCAAAATATGATTGTCATGACCTTTCCTGCTGACTTTTGGATTTTGAATTACTTCAGCATCTGGATCATAGTGGAATAACCATGTTTCAACAATGGTGACAAGTCATCCCCCCAAAAAGATCACTGAAAATATGGAAAAATCATCTTGGATGTGTTCACTTTATGTTGTTTCTGATCATTATTCAAATGTATTGACACAAATCTTCTGCATACCCAATTTCTCATGAATATCTCTAATGTCTCATCAATTCTTTTTGGCCAAGAGTTGTTGATCAACCAAAATTGGGTCATGAACATGACCAACAATTTTTGAAGTTGACACCTTTGAAAGTCTCTCCAACTTTGGGTTTCAAAATTGATGTTTGCATAATACACCCATGGATCTATTTCTTTTGGGGTTTTCTACAGGATCAGGAACATCTTTTCATCACTTGTAAAGCAGTTTTACATTACCTTCTCCACAGTCCTAAATTACTCTTCTCTGAGATTAGAGAAGCCAATCTGCCCTGTTACTTAATCTATAATCAGAGGTAGAAAATCATTAATGTCTTTCCAAAAAGCATTAAAACAAAACTGACTGAAACACTTTGTATTCACTTTCTTCTAATGTTCACAAATTCCATTTCTGTGCTGTTAATACAACTCTGACATTGTTTTAATTAAGACAGCATTCAAGATTAATTTGATTTAAAAATTTAAATGGAAAATAAGAAAAATCAGTCAAATAAACCAGTTTATTACCTTAACAGTGCAACATAAAATCCTGTTTCTCTGCTTATTTCATTATATATTATCTATTCTTTTACTAACAATGAACTAGTGAAATGAAGCATGTTGTTTCTTTAGTAGATTTCTTTGTATTACAATATAGGGAAAGTTTAAAGTCTAATCACAAGACATTGAGGCGAGTGCTGAAAAGTTCTTGAATCAACAAAGCAATTTAAAAGAAGAAAAAATATCTTATGTGAGTAGGTCAAGTCAAGAAATTTCCAGTCTGCCCTTGTATAAAGTAATAAAAAAAAGTAGCTAATTTTAAAAAAAGAATTATTTATTTTAATATTACTAAATGACTATTAAATAAATTCACATTCATCTCTTTGGGGAGAATTCTAAGGATCCACCCAGTCACTGTGGATGATCTTCTATTCCCAGCCACAAGAGAACAAGTTGGATACCATTTCTACATATACAAATGTATTATTAACAGATGTCTATACACAAAAGCAGGTCACAAGTATATTTGCTTTTTTTCTTAAGTCTTGTTATCACACTTCATCATGATATAATCTAATTATGTACTTTTGTATGTATGGTTGACCATAGTTGGGATCATAGAGTCCATGTGAACAACAGGCGCATAGTCTTTGCTTCATCAAGGTTACATACGGTTTTGAATTCTCCAAGACTGGTTGCCAACCAATGCTAGAGAGCACTACTATTTAATCCATAATTGGAGGTTTTGAATTCTGAGTTGCCCTTCTAGACTAGTTGCCAAACAAGACTATAAGACCCAGTCTGTCCTGTTATTTACCCATATATGAGGGGAATAGAGAGGGACTCATACCTTTCTCAAGGTTATTTGCACATAAGTAAATGTAACAAATTTGACTGGAATTCCAGTCAGTGCAATTCCTAGCCCCATGGAATCTATGATACATACCCCCTCAATTTTCATAATGTAGTATTCATATAAAATACAAATTTTATTGTAACCTAATTATGTACAATTATGGATCATATGCAATATAGGTGAACAATTCAATTAGAAAATTTTAAAATACATACAAATTAGAGACAAGCCATAATGGATTACTCCATTTTAAATAAATCAACAATGTTTTGTGGCAATTTTAAACATCAACTTGAGATTTTTCTTGTTAATTCAACACATTCAACATCATGGATAAAAAATAGTAAAATAGTGTTTTTTTTTAGACTGAGCATGAACAAAATAAATTTACAGATTTGGAAAAAAAAAAAAATAAAGATCCTAGAATGACATCAAAATTCACAAAAGTTTTTCACCCTTTAATAGTCAGTTGTGCTTAGTTTAATTTGTAATGTATATAAATGTAGGTAGAAAAAAAATCAAATGTTAGTAAGATAGCAAGGGTCACAAAGCACTGCCTGTGGTCCACAATTAGCAAGCACCTCCCCCGCCACCAGTTGGGCGTAGTATGCACCGGCACTGCTTACACCCAATATACTAATCCTTATTTTCTTTTCAATATTTCAGTTCTGCCTCTTTATACACTTTAAGCTTCATTGATGAAAAGGTGATTGGAAAATAAGTGAGAGAACAAGTTGAGTATAGTAACCTAACACACCAACATTTCATCTTCATGAATCTATTTGCAAATAAACATATTAAACTTTCTGATATCAAAACTTAATTTAATACCTCTCAAGTGCACATTATCTTGGACAAAATACAAATAAGCTTTTCTTTTCCATGTGTCCTTATTTTAATAATAAAAAAAATCATGACACAATCATCAAATTTAATTTTTTTTAAACCGATCATACACTGTATTATTTTATTAATATTAAAATAGATAACATTAATACACAACCATAATGACTTGATTATTTGTCATAAATGTTATACTAGTATATATATATTTAAACAAAAAGAAAAGATGTATAAGAATTAATTTGAAAGTATAATTATCACCTCACTTATATTGTATCAAAATATTTGGTCACATTGCTCATAGCAATAACAATGATACTAAAAAGGATTTACTTCTAAGGATAAAGAATTTGTTGGACTACTTTCTCTGTTATAATGATGTCACTTCTTTTACAGTTGTATGCAAAGTATATAAAAATGTTTTGTCAGAGGAGTGACATCAGTAGCATTAGATTGATGAGTCAAGGCAAAGTCATTTGCAAATGACACATGAAAGTTACCTGTTATGATTCAAGTAACTAGAATTGTCTTTTTTATCATATCTATAGGAAACAAATATCTATTCACATAAAACAAGTGGTATCCAGTCAATGTCAAGAAAAGTTCATCACATATATAACAATTAGTGACTAAAAGAACTAGAGCATGTGTATAGACATAACAATTATAAATACTACTAAAACTGGATAGCATAAAACCAGCAAGGGCTTACAGCCACATCAAGTAACACCAGTTCCTGTACAATCACTGAAGTTAAAAAAGTACAGTCTGGTTAGTACATAGATGGGTGACTGCTTGAGAATACCAAGGGCTATAAGCATGGATGTGAAGGTGGGATAATGGATAATAGCTCAGAATTGTTAATCAAAGAGCCAAGTTCCAATTCCTATTGGTTTCATTATATTCACTTATGTGAGAATACCCTTGGGTAAAGGTATAAATCCACCTCTTCTCTCACCCTAGTTATGGATAAATTAGTGAGACTTGTATTATTATTATTTTTTAAAATTCTTATAATCTAAAAATATTTTATGGCTTTAAATAACCTGCAAAGGGTAATGAACCATAAAAAAAGAATCAATCAATTAAAATAAAAAATAGCAAGATCATCCATGTCTCAACTGTAGGCTACAAGTATGTTCTCATACAAATTAATCATAAAGGGTTATAAAAGAAAATCTCATTGTTACTCTCTATATTATTATTAAGATTTTAGAGTGGAATATAAAAGGAAGAGACAAATAAAGGAATGAAAAAAAGTATCCATATTACTTTCTAAAAAGGAAATTAAAACTATTATTCATCACTAAATTTCAAAGCAATAAACTTAAATCTTCTGACATGAAACCTGAAAACTAAGGTTT
The DNA here is from genome assembly GCA_903632075.3 of Acanthosepion pharaonis. Taxonomy (NCBI): domain Eukaryota; kingdom Metazoa; phylum Mollusca; class Cephalopoda; order Sepiida; family Sepiidae; genus Acanthosepion; species Acanthosepion pharaonis. The sequence goes on from CAHIKZ030001996.1 coordinate 66,389, forward strand.
GTCCTTGACTAACTGTTCTGGTATGTTTAAAAGATTTAAAAGGAACAATTTTTTTTATAATATATTTTGCTCAAGTTAATGTTTCTTGAGATCAAAAAAAAAAAAAAACAGAAAATAATAGGAATTAGCAGTGATATATCTTAATTTACAAATAAGATAAAAATAAACAAAAGACCATGTACTTTTTGCTTGGAAGGGATCAAAACCTTTCTGTATAATATAATAGCCTGAAAGTTATAAAAATGCATTCTGAAACTATATAAGAATTTGATAATTGTCTTTAATTTTGAGATGAGTCATTAACATTCCAAGATGTTTACATTATTTACATTGTTCGGACTATTGTCCTCATCTTCGTTGTCATATTCACATTGTATGCTCTGGCCATCTTCAGGTGAATGAAAGAATACAGTGGATAAAAGCATTGGTAGAAGTAATCCAGTGACTTGATCCAAAAAGTTTTGAGTTCAATACCTGGCCACAGCAGAGGTGAACAAAACTTGGAGAGTTGAGTTACTAAAAGGAAATAACTGAAATAATATCCAGGAGAGGCATGGCATGCGGAACTGGAACAATCTATCCTGGTAGGCGAAATAAAGGGTTTGGTTCAGTTTTATTCTCCTGAATATGATAATAAAGATGAGGACAACAGTCTTAACAATATAAATAGTTACAATAACTCATCTCAAAAATATAGACAGATATTTCAAGATGTGTTTGGAAAATTGAACTCATTCTTTGTCTTGCTGATAGCAGATGCTTAAATTTAAATCATATTAAAAGGACTGTCAAAAATATTACCCTATGTGTTATTTTAGCTACAAAAGGTGACGGGGTGCTGAAAAGTTATCTCCTCCCCATTCTTTGTTTGGTCATTTGGTCAGAATTTGGGAAATGAACCAGGCCTAGAAATTTTCATTACCCTCTCCCTGTTCTATTATAATGCAAAATTTTTTTCTCTTTCAATTTCTACAGAATTAACGATCAAGTAGGTATGAGCTTTGCTCAAGCAGAAACAAATGTAAAATCATGTAAACAAGCACCAAGATGAGAATTAATCAACTTTAATAAATGTTTACTTTATATATATATATATATATATATATATATATATATATATATAGTGAGAGAGAGAGAGAGAGATAGATATATATTGTGTGTGTGTGTGTGTGCTCATGAAAAAAATGTATCCAATAAGATGCAAATGGTTGAAAGGAATGCTGCACATATCCGGGCTAACAGAAAGTAAGAATTTGATCTTTCCTTTTTGCATCCTTTTTTTTTATTTTTGTTGCCTATAAGATGCCTGGCATTTTGCCTGATAAAGATTACATTCCCTAAGTAAACATATCCTACCTCACCCCCATCAACAAAAAAAGGCATTGTTGAAAACTGCAGTACAAAATGCAGAAGGTCTATAGACAAGAGATAAAAACAGCTATAGAATTCACTTCCTCTGTTCTATTTGGGATATATATTGCTTTTTTTAACAAAGTAAGCAAGATATATATCAATATGAAAATGAAAAATACAGAAAGTAAGGAATTAATCCTAAAAAAATCTTACAAATAACCAATTTCATTTTTGCCTGGGAATCATTTTAAATAAAAAAGTAAATAAATTTATAAGCACAAGTTGATAACTTCATTTAGGATATTGGTCATATGATTCGTGTAGAATGTTTTAGATCCTGATGGTGCTTTTGAGTCTTTGGGCAGTCTGACAATCTTGTCAGAATCATTTTATATGCTTTTAGAGATTTTACTAATAGTCATTTCCCAGAAAAATCAATCAATTACTTCTTTCAATTGCTCTCCACTATTTTTCTCTTTTTATTAATGCTAATATAAAAAACTGAGTTGATCTATCAACATAATCAGCTTGAATGTTAATTAGCTTACAATTGTATGTAACTCGGGAAGTTGAAGCCATTTACACACTTGTAGCACACTAGATTCCTAAAATGGTTAGAACTAATCAGGCTTACCACTAAATAAAAATATAGGAACTGATAAATACTAGAAAAGAAATAAGCAAAAAAACAAACTTCAAAATAAAAGTAAATAATCTATTCTGAAGTCCTTAGCAGCAGCAAAGAAAAAATGTTAGTGTCAAGCTTAGATGAAGAGCTGAATATGACTATTAGTATTAGGTTTTATGTTCAAGTTAAAACATGAATATCAACTAATAGGCCTTATGATCCAATAAACAACCACTTAAACATACTTTTCAAGGAACAATATCTGGATAAAGACAAATGTTCAAAAATTCAATAACCAAAGTTGAAATCATTGCACTCAAAAAACTATCTTTAATAATATTAAAGGTACTGATCAGATTATAATCTAATATTCATTCACCAAGAATACAGTTCAAAATATGTTATATGCAGCTCAAGCTTAGAATATTACAATGCATTATTTTGTACTAATTACAGAGAAAACAATTGAGGAAAAGGGTAACACATCATATGATACTATGCAGGCCATAAGAGTTGAACCTGACAGTCAGTGAATTGATGCTTTCACATAGTAAACTAAATAATGACAAATTTTATAGTCCAGCTACCAACAATTTCTGAAAACTAGGTTACAGTGCCAGTCAACAAAGATCAATACTAGTAAAGGTATCGTAAAGCTTACTCCAAAATGTCTAACATGTATAGGTGTAAAAGTGTGTATATGCACAAACCAATTGTGTGTGTATGTTTGAGATGAATTGTGACAGGCTTGTGCTTTGTTACTTATAGATTTATCAGAAAATTGTGAACTTCAAAGAACATAAATAAATGTAGAATTTTACTATTTCATAATGAGGCTTACTTTTGACAGCTCATTAAAAAGAGGATCCACATTCACAGTAAATATGTTAAACAGAAACAAATCACTTTTTGTGCATGTGGAGAAGTTACAGGATTAGGTACTAAAGTTCAAAATGAATAGAACGTTTGCTTAACAATCACTTAAAAACAAAGACATTTATTCTGTTTAAAAGTTATGAACTTTTATTCAATATTTAGAGCTTCATTAATTCCTGACAAATGATACAATGACATAGAACAGATAAACATACTTGCTATGGTCCTCATCAGTCATTTTGATAGAATTTTACAGTTGCATATCCATTCTGATACTTACTTTCATGTCAAGTATTACCAGATTGTAATGAATTGAAAACCCAGTGCGACTAAATTTTGAATTTAGTCTCTTCTCAGAAGTCAACAAAAATAATCTAGTTCATTTTTAAATCAGCAAAGTTCAAATAGTTCATTTTAAAATCAGCAAAATTAATCTAGTTCATTTTTAAATCAGCAAAGTTCAAATAGTTTATAATTATATTTATAATGATGGACTTTCAACTGTAGCCCAATTTGGCAATACTCTAAGTGTCAGTTAATTTACTTGGTTCAAATATCCAGCTCAATTTAAAATTCCTGCTAATCTTAAAAATACTTTTCCAAGTAGATAAAGCTTAAGTTGCAACTGCATTTCAGGAAAAAGTATTCATCTTTTTATATTCAGGTTTTGTTTTTCTCCTCTTGCCCAGGTCAATGCTCAGTTTAACTAGTACCAATTTTATTTATATTAACTATTTTAACTGCTACTTGAAGTAAAGACTTCCCCTTTGTTATATACTTATCCTTCCTGGAGTCGTGTCTCATCTAATCTCATTATAGAGTCATTCTAGTTAAAATACTCAATTGAAGCAAGAAACATCAGGATGAGAAAATTTGTGTTTGGTAGAGTTGTTGCTATGAATAGAGAGGTCAAGTCAAGTTTGTTTGTATTAGACTAAATGCTATGATTGCCTTTTAAACAGACAAAGTGCAAGGAATACAAACAGTTGCGCACACAAAGCATTAAGTTGTGAGGCGTTTTAAGAAAAATAAAATAAAGTTAAATATATGCCATAAGAGAGGGGTGATCACTAACAAACTGGTGGCAGACACCACTGACACCTGACTTTGTGCTCTATGTAGGTATAAAAAGCTGTAGAATTAAATGTGAATGACAGGAATGGGCAGGAGGATTTTTCTTTTAAGTGAATAAAAGAACACTTAATAATGTAATATTGCCTTTCAACCACTTACAGGTGGGGACAGCAACTTACAGGTGTTTTACTTTCATTGAGGTTATAACACAATGGCACTAGGAATGAGGCTGATATTAGGTGATAGGCTTTTCAATATCTGTACTCTATTACATTCATTATCATGAACAGAAAAGATGATAGTTGTCAGGCTAACTAATGGTCGACAAAAAAAATGGATGATAATGGAACACAATTATTGTATTTGGCTTCTTTTACACTTCTCTTCAGAATACTCTTGCATCAAATTTCAGAAGAAACACATTCTACCTAATGAATATCCTTAATGACAATGTTATTTTTCAAATTTAGTTCAACTTTCTTCTATTCCCAGTAATAATTACTGGAAATAGAAGAAAGTTGAAATAAATTACTGAGTAATAAGACATTTTTAACTTAAGTATTTTGAACAAATCAGTTTTGATATGAGAATCAATTACAAAAATGTTAACTAGTAAAAGCTAATTCTGAAGAAAAGAAAATTTTCAAAATTTTGCCAATCCAATTTGAATTGCAAAATGGGAAAGTACGCTTCATTATTTAATTTTTTCTTTTCCCCAAAAACGGTTTTAACTTTAAAAATTGCTTTGTGAAATTTACCTCAAAATGGTAAAAAGGATAATATTATTCAAAAATTAACGGAATGCTAATTTTCTCTGCCATGCATTGTTCATCCAAAAATTTTGAAAACACCAGTTTCAAGAACAAGACTGTGCTTTGGACGGGAAAGTAAGTTTGCAAATATCTGTGCTTTTTTTTTTTTTTTGTAAAGACGGGGAAAGAGAAAGTAACGTTGATGTTTCAACAACTTGTCTGCTGTGAGCTCTAGTTAGAATATTATTATTTAATAACACGTAGATTCATTTTGCTATGTCTGGAAAGTAACGTAAATATTGACCACACAGTCAGTCATGTAACCAGCATTTTAGAATTTAGAATCAATGTTATTCTTCGCTCTACCCTAAAGAAAATACTAAAACTTTTTCCATGCTTTGCAATTGCAAGTGTAGAAATCATGAAATTTTGTTGTATTTTTGGACTACGGGTGTCAGAAACTGCATTCAGTTCCAGTCTTTTTTTTAATTATACCCATATAATGGGTCAAAGATTAATCTCGGTAAAAAAAAAAAAAAAAAAAAAAACTGAAAGTATATCTGAAAAGTTTTGGAAGATATTCGAAATCAACCATGTATTTTTTTTCTTCGGTAATAACAAAGGTCCATTATTAAATTTGCCAAAATTCAGCGACGGGAATGTATTTTTAACAATTTTTTTAAATTAAAAAATTAAAAGTTAACTGTAGTTAAAGCAAAGTGATTTTTTGTAAAATCCAAGACGAAAATTTCCACCTACCAAAATAGTCTTCCCAATGAAGAGAATTGCGAAAAAAATTCTGCAACTGCTGAGAGTCTACGGATTCTAGATCCATGCTGGTACGATCCATGTTTGCTTTTGCATTGGTACTTGGATCCATTGAGTAAATAAATATCCGGGATGAATGTTGATGAGAAAGAAAGGTAATCCTTGTTTATGAAAAAGTTTGTTTTTCTTTTATCTTTGCTCCGTCAGTCAGTAGTTGTTTTTATTATCCTAACAGAACTGGTCAGAAAATAAAAACTAGAAAACTACATTATCTAGTTCATATCACATTTTCTTTATTATTCATAAATAATAATTTCAGATTAACTAAGTAAGTATCTAAATTTGTAAAGTATTGTTCTTTCATTGTTATTTTTCTTTGCGTATTTTATTTATTTAAAAAAAGAAACCTAGATCCCCTTTCAACCCATGTAAAAACTAACAATTTCTTTTTTTGTATTTGCTACATTCTTAATAAAACACGCAAGAAATATTTAAATTTTCCTTAACTTCAAAACGTCAGAAATTAAACATTTCTTCATTAAACAATTAAAATTGCTTTCTTTTTTTCTAAAAATAAAAAATTTCAAGCAAAATAAAATTCCGAGTAAATAAGTTTTAATTACTGACACACAAGAAAAGAGTGTTGACTGTTAGTGTTGAGTATGGCACAGCGTTACAACAATGGGTCACTCATCGAACCTCCAACACTTAAATCAAATGGTCTGCGAGACGAGCTGCCAAGACAGGTGCCTGATCAAAGTTATTTTTCCGTAATTGCTGTCAGCCGAAATACAAAATTTATTTTCCATCAAAATAAAAAAGTGAAAGTTCTACTTCACTTTTTAATAGACTTGTAAAATATTTTTTAAATATACATTTTATTTTTTTGTATGTAAATAGCCAAACAAACATTCAGTGAAAAAGTTTTGTCAAGTGAAAATTGTTTTAAACGCATTCAAAACAAACTTTTTACCTGATGTAGGTAGAGGATCTACACACATATTGTGCGCATTTTCAATAAAACTTGAAAAGATAGATTTTCTAACGTATTTCCATAAAGTAATTTTAAAATTTAACTTTTTTTTTAATGTAAAATCCTAACAGCTGAAATTTGAAAAAAAAAAAAAAAAAGGAAAACGTTCATTGTATTTTCCGAAAAAGAAGAAATGATAAAGAAAGAAAGAAGTAGCTTTTAGTAAAAAAAAAAAATCCCCAGATTAAAAATTTTATCAGTTCTGTTCCGAAGTGGAAGTATAAAAAAATAATGGGACTACTTGCAGAAACTCAATGCGGTAAGGTGCATTTCCCTCCATTTGTCAGGTGATTTTTTTTTTTTTTTACTCCAAGGAGAGATTTCTTCGGTTATCGTTTTTTTTTTTTTTTTTTTAAAATTATTCAGTCTTTATAAATACTTCCTTTCTTGTTGTCTACTAGATATAAAAATCTCAGCACCACAAACTAAAAACCTTGTATAGTTGTGACTGACTGATTGCTTGGTTAGCCATTGTGGTGGTGTGTGCCATTATGTATAGTTATTTGCATTAAATAATGTTGTTAGCGTCGTATGTTTCGTTGAAGACCTTAAAGAAAAACAAAGTTTTTTTCGAAGATGTCTGATCCCTGGACGTGGTCTTGTGATTTTGTCCAGATTAATACAAAACGCGACGTCTTTTTTGTATTGTAGTAACAAGACATAGACCTTCGTCCATTTGGAGAAGGACACTTAGACAGGGACCCAAAAGAAGAAACCTGGACAGATAGGGCACACTACATACAAGAGTCGGACCCGGCTTTGCTGCTCGCTGACTTGCTACTGTGTGTGTATATGTGTGTGCAAATCAAGAGTAGACAGCGATAAAACTACCCTGACACATCCGTCACCCTCTTCCCTTCAAGGCTCGAGTGGAAAAGAAAGGAAAGAAGAAGATAGGCGTGGAGTTAGGAAAGGGGGAGAATGGGAAGCATACACACAGATTTTGGCGTAACTTTCATCCCTACTACCTCTGGCTTTTTTCCACAATGTTGCTTTATGTGTTCATATACAATCGTGTGTGTATGTATTTATTTATGTTCATCTATCCATGAACACGTTTTTGTTTTTTTCTTTTTAATCAGAGCGGGTGTGTAAATAGGAAATATGAATGAAAGTTTAAAAATACTTTTTTAAAATGTTGAATCCAGGAGCTGAAACGTGAAGACAACATTGAATGCGTAATAAATAAACTAAAAACATATACCTCATTATTCACCTTGAAAATAGGTGAGACAAACATAAAGCTAGCACAGGACAGTCAGCTCTCTGCCTATTTTCAGGAATGGGTTTATTTTCATTTTGCGAACATGGCTTTTAAGAAAAACTTTGAAATTATAAAAACATACAGATTAATTTTTGTCTTCCACTTACCATCAGTAAATACAAATATAAATTGCAGGTGATTTTAATTCTAAAAACTGTAAATTTTTTTATTACTCTCATTTTTTATTTTACTAAACATCCGTTTCTTACAGATCTTTGCTCATTTTTATCATGTGTGTGTATCTGTGCGCAAGCGCGCGATTTTTAAAAATTGTGTAACAATTGTTGTCAGAAAATAGTCGGTGATATGGTCTTGGAGAATAATAAATAAATCAAACAAAATTCAAAAGGTACTCAAACAAAGTTTTGTTTTGTTTTTTTTTTTAAAAAAAAAAGGTTTATTTTTAAGAAATTTAACTATATTTTCATAAAAGAAAGTATATTTTAAAATAAAAGTTCAAAATAACTGATACATTGTGTTGAAAACATAAAACTATGTTCACTTATCGAACTGTTAGTGTAAAAAATGAAACAATCTAAAAAAATCTCTTAAAAATCCTCTAACTTAGAGATATGTTTGAAAGTCAATTAGTAAATTATTAAGGATTAATTAACCGGATTTTGTAAACATAATGCTTACTTTTTGCTTAAAACAATGAAAATAAAATTTAATGTCATAGGTCACAACTCTAATTTCTAATGTAACACCTCTCTTAAAAAGCACGAGATAAATTAAAAAAGGAATACGGAACACCAGCAGTGCAATATTCAAGAAAGTGGTATAAGTCTAAAAAAAAAATAAATTATCTTTAGCTTTAAACTGTTGCATTTAGATTAAGAATATATTTCTTTTAATTCCATACACTTTTATGAAACTTAGTAGAATAATTTTATTTTTATAGTAGTTTTTTTTTTATTTAGTTAAATGATATTTGAGTTTAATACATTGCTTTTATTTTTTTTATTATTTTCTTACCTGTTTGATGTCAATTGCACCCAATCTGGTTTTTTACTTATTCTGAATTTAAAAGTTATTGGATTATCATAATTACTCTTCCCATAGGGAAAAATAGTCAATCAAAAGGTGATAATTCATAAATATTTCCTTTTTGAACATCCATGCAAAAAATAATCTAACAGTTGCTAAAAGAAAAAAGAAATTAAATTCTTTAAAAAAAAAAAAAAAAAAAAAAAAGGTTTACAGTAAAAAATGGCATTAAATTTTACATTTTTTGATTCTTCAAACATTTCTTTATCCAATAAAAAAATCTTGAAATGAGGCCATGCTATTCCTTTTTTATTGATTTATATTTTTTAAGCCCTATTTAAAACTGGAACATATTTTATGATTTTCCAATACAAGTCCTACTATTTAACCCATAGCTGAGGGAGAAGGGGCTATTTCTCAAGGGTATTTGGAATTTGAATCCTGTTCTCCAATTTCTCATCCAAAGCTGTTATCAATTGCACCACCTGCACATCTAAGTTTACAGCACCTGGTATTCTCAAGAGATCGCTCATCTAGATACTGACCAGGTTCAACATTGCTTAACTTCAGTGATCAGAAAAACAATGGACAACTTGATCACCAGACTGGTCCTTCATTGAACATGTATGGAAAATGATAGAACAATGCAACCAACCCCTTCCCTAACACGTTCAGTTAGCCCACCTTATAACTCTTGCTGCATTGCATCAACAGATGCAAGAAGCATAGAATAATGTCTCAGAGAATGGTATCAATCATCTGTATGATTGTAAGAGTAGAGGCCTGTGTTAATGCTTACAACAGATATACAATGGATTAACATGGGATCAGAGTACTGGCTATATATTACTTATTTTAAAACCTGTGCATACATTGGTTTGAATATGTGAGCATTTAACATCTGACTATATTCTTGAACTTTTGGAATTTTTCCAAGCCAACACTCAACCATGTTGAGACAGTGAATAATCAGATGGCTCTTTTAAAATATGAATTGCTTTATTGAAGAATGCCAAATCACTTGAGAGATAAGAACTAATGTTTATATTTCTGTGCATTACATTTACAGTGGAAATCACCTGAATTTTGAACCATGTATGGCAGAAAAAATTAACCTTCTGTCCACTTTTGAATGTTTATCCTTTTTACTATTTTGAGGTAAATTTCAAGCTATTAACTTTTAAAGTTAACAGTTTTGAGGGGAAAGAAAAAATAAAGTATTTTAATGAACCATACTTTCCTACTTTGCAAATCTTACTTTATTTCAGAAATAATTCTTATTTACTATTATTTAACATCATAATATACAAAAATGGTATTTTGGAAGAAAAGTGCCACACAAAAAATATACTTGTTTATCCCACAACAACATATACCTTCTCTTCTTTAATATCTAAACTGATCTATAGTGCTCTGTTTACCTTAATATCTAATCTATACCTGGAAAGGTCAGAGTGAGATAGCTTCATGTATTTCTCAATTGAAATGTGAATGCAACCTTACCTGGAATTTGAACACTGCCTTCCAATTACATTTTCTACAGCAATACCCATTATGCCACCCATATATCAATTATTCATTTTACACATCAAATAAAATTTTATTTGTAAGCCAGAAGAACATAACTTTTTGTAAAACTCATGGCCTTATAAGTGGAGAATCAGCACTGGATATTCATTTATATCTGAATAAAAACAGAAAATAAACATGTGGTATTCTAATATATTAAAGACAAAAAGAATCTTTCAACTGGAGAAAGTAGTGCATGAAATGTAAGTGACAAGAGATTTTTATCTATTTTTTATATTTTTGCACAATAAGCACTATGCCAAGTACCGTTGACATCAAAATATTTTTATATATATTTTCTAAAGTATTGAACCAAACATTTCTTAAGCATAATGAAGAAGATGCCACTTTTTAGTTTGAGTGTATAGTGGACTTAAAAATGCATACATAACAAACTATAATTAATTAGTTCACAAAAGAAGACTAAATTGTAACAATTTAGAGTAGCTTTCAAACTAAACTTGAATGACTAAACAAAAACAAGAAATTGATCTTCTTGTAGAACATTACAATAATAAACGGATTCTGTGTTTTTACTTTTGTCTATACATGAACAGAATACATACAAGTAAAAAGGACTATTTATCTTACAGAACAATAGGCCAAGTTTTACCTAATAACTGTTACTATAATGTTAGTCATTAATGTCACCAGTGTATGATAGTTATCTCCCTTGCACTGTTGATGCTCAGTATGCAATATTTTGATATTTTTTAAAATACAGCACAAATGTCAAAAAAATATTGCTATCATTTACTAGGGTGAACTAGTTATTATATACTATTACACTAGTTATTACATCACTATCATTACAAATGTGTGCATGTAATATATAAATACAGAAAAGAATAACACTTATAATTTTTGTATCTTGAATATATTTTTAATGATATAGTAGCAAGTTACTTGTTATCTAATATAACTATTATTATTATTATCTATATATATTGTAGGTTTCAAAAAATAAATATATTATTAACAACATTTCTACATTCATTATCACCTGAAAGTAAGCCAATCTCATTTGGAAAATCTGTGAACCTTAAAGATTTATAAGATTATTTAATAAGCATAGATTCAATAGATGCTATAAAAGATTTTTTAAAAAAAGAGTACACTCAATCTTTTTTATTTAGGCAAATAACTGCCACACATTCACAGTTGATCAAAATTCTATTTAAATAAATCATTAACTGATTTTTTGTGATTTCCTTTTTTTTTACATGCAAATTAATTTTCCCTTTGCCAAAACCAAAAGATAAAAATAAACACTTGAACAGGAAAATAAGTAACAGATTTATTATTATAATACCTCATTGAAATGTTCCAAAAATGGTCAATCATACTTTGCTTTCACTTTAGTCAGAGTAGGAGTTGCGACAGAAAAGCTTTCATTACACCATTTCTGCAGACTAAGTAAAAAAAGAGAAAAAGAAAAAAGTAGGAATTGATAAGCCTGATTCAGGTCAGTCTATATTAATACACCCACATAATTCTCATAAGTTAGGGGTAGATAAACTTCACAGTATGATTTTATATCAGGAGACACTTTTATAGAATAGACAAAAGACAGAGGAACTAATACCTTCACCCTGGCTCCACCCAACTGAACATTGATTATCTTTATGATCCCTAAAGATAGTTCTTGCAAGTAACATTAGTTAAACAATCTCAGAGAAGCTTTGGTAATTTTCTTGTTTACAAAATGGATAAGCTACAGAACAAAATGTTATACAAGGTGTAATATTTTGGCTCTGAAGATCTCACCATTATAAGTGTTAAGGATCTTTGACTCTAAAAATATTCCTTGTGTAATTATCAGTTTTTAAAAAAAGTCACAGAAATGAAAGAAATCTCCCGCTCAAAATAAGCCATACTTCCAATTATTATTTCACTAATTAGTCTTTCTCTATCAAAATGAAAAAAATAGTCTGTTTTGATTTTTAAAGTATAAATTAAGCAATAAATTAATTCATTTCAAAATAATATGCCTGAGTATACTTCAATGAATCAGATTTATGAATGACTTTCTTATTTAATTACTTGATCCAACATATTGTCTAAGAATGGTTATTTGAATATGCGAGAAAAATCTTTTTTTAAAGTGTTGTTTATAAAAGTACTTTCCTCCTATTTGAAGAAAAAAGACACTTATCAATGTTCTTTCTAACAATGTCAAGTGCTTAGCATATACTGAAACTTGTTACCTCGAGTTGAAAAAATGCAGTGAGTATTTACTTACAGGTAAGACATACAGCAGAATAATAGAGGCCTTTAAGAAATAACAGGCCATAACAGAAGCCTTTTAGAAATAACAGGCCATAACAGAAGCCTTTTAGAAATAACAGGCCATAGCAGAAGCCTTTTAGAAATAACAGGCCATAGCAGAAGCCTTTAAGAAATAACAGGCCATAGCAGAAGAAACCATTAAGAAATAACAAGCATTAACAGAAGTCTTTTAGAAATAACAAGTCACAGTAGGACTTTAGAAATAACATGTACTAACCTAAATGAAATATTGATTCATATTACAGAAGGTGAAAATACAAAAATTGATTGATTTGTTCCCCCCAATGGGGTTATTTCAAGCTGAAATATGTTTTGGATTTTAAGAATAATTCTTTTTATTTTTTGCAAGTGAATATTGCATTAAAAATAATTTTTCTACTATTTAACTCAGCTGGTGGAGAAAATACAAGGAAACAAATTGAAATACCTGTGGAAAAAAACAAAAAAACCCAAAAAAACAAAAAATTATATTTACTTTTTCCAGCCAAAAAATGAAGCTGACAAAGAAGCACTGACAGATACAGGGTGCGATGAATAAATTGTCATCTAAATTACACAAATATAAAAATAACACAAACATCTCATTTACCAAAACTACACAAAAATATCTTGAAATACTAAAGTAAATTTATTCAATAAAATTGCCATTGGCTTCAACCATATGGCCTCCAGACAACTTTGGCATCTCCTCGAACTCCTTGTTTAAGTTGGTGAATGCTGCCATAATCCTTGCCTTCATTTCATCTTTGATGTTACAAGGAGTTTTGTTGGTCTCTCACTCAACTGTGCCCCACACATAATAATCAAGGGGATTGCAGTCTGGGGAGTTAGGTGGCCAGATGTAAGGGGTAATGTGGTTGCAAGCTATGACTGGGTTCTTCTGCTTATGTGACATGGTACAGAATTCTGTTGCCAGACATATGGTCTTCTAGTGATGTAGATCTCAGTGTTTGTCATCAACAAATTCGAGAGTTCTTATCAGAATGATCAGAGCAAGTTTTCTGAGCTGCCATACCTTCATAATCACCATTAGACTCATCCAACTCTTTCTAAATCCTCTGTGCTCTTCTCAGATTGACACCTGAATACCCTGAAATGTTCATACTGAAGTTTGTCATGAATGTCAAGCAGTACAGCATGCAGTTTTTAAATATCTGGTGGAGTGAATTATGTCATGGTGCTCATTTTCTCACAGACAGTACCCAACTGACACTACTGTGCAGTCAACAAATTCAAAAACAAACAATGCCCATGTGTGAATTAAAAATATAAAATAGCAACAATTTAACCATCTCATCCTATATACAGATGATAAAATCTACAGTATATAATTAGAAGCTAAAGATAATTTTTCATTAAATTTTACATTTTGTTCAAGCAAAATATTTTATTAAACATGAACTAAATTACTTTTAAGTATTTTAACATCTTAAAGATAAGTCAAAATTTATTTTCCATATCAACCTAAATAAGACTATTAAGACAGAAATGAAGCAAACATTGAATTCATTTTTTTTCTTCAATGAGAGAAGAAAAAATTGATCTGACAAATATAATTTTAGCCAAAAATAAAAAAATAAAAATAGTTCTGCTGTGAAGACATTCAGAGCAAGCAAATCTACCTAGTGTGTTCCATTTATCTATTAATTTATATTACCAACTAACATGGATTAGATAAAAATAAAAATAAGAAAAAAAAAAGAGAATTAACCAAATGTTATATGATCTTAGATGTTCAACATCAAAAGTAGCTTCTCTTAAGAATTGAACACCTTAAACTCGCAGACAAGAAACAAAGACTTTGTCTTTCAGTTTTTAATTTCTCAGGCTATATAACAAACAAGAAAACTGAGGAATTACCAAAGAAGGAATACAGAAATATATCTTACAAAACCAGAAAAAATAAACCCAAACATAAAAGCTAAAACAAGGAACCCATGTTAGTAATAAGATATACTATCTCATCATGCAACAAATATTATTGCCATCCCCAAACTATTGCCAACCACTGTTGAGATGTAGTTAACATCGTGGAAGTCACAAATATTGATTATCAAATACAGTTTATAATCCCAGCACTATTGAAAAAATATCATGTTCTTTTCTCTTTTTTAGTAATAACCAAAATATAGGTAACAAGGACATTTATGAATGAACTACTACAACTACTACTTCATATTGTTTAGATGTAAGAAACCTTTCTTTCTTTTTTTTCACACAACTGGCATTAGAAACAAGATCCAAACCCTAACATATGTAAGCTCATCAGCAAAGTATATCAGACTCTTCTTTATATAGTCATTTAAAAGCTGATGCTTCAAGTAAAAGGAAGTAGATAATATATAACAGGAAGGGTTGGGTCTTGAAAGACTTGGATTTCAAGAGTAAAGAGCAAAAAGAATTAGCAAAGGAAACAAAAAGAACTGTAATTAATTCAACATGGCAGGTTTTGCTATCCTAAGATAATTTTGCAAAGACTTTCCTCTTAAGACAATAAAGAAAAGATTTTAATTTATTTGCACCTTAATCTATGACATTCTTGTCCAAAATTTCTTTTGAAAGCATTGACATATTTTACTAAGAATTGTTATGGTTTTATCCTCTATAAGTTGGATTGATGAAGCATAACTACATACTTATAAAAGTGGAGTTTGTGGGGTGGTTGTCCCATCTTGTTAAATTGATAAGGACTTGAGAGAACTGCAACCTAATACAGGGATTAAGATGAAAAAATATAATGAAATTATATTAAAATAAAAAAAAACCTTTTCATATTGTATATAGGAAATAATGTTTCAGAAAGCTTTTCTTTTCATTCTATTTGAATTACTAACTTTCTTTTCTTTTTCATTCCAGATATTCGAATTACCAACTACAATGCAATATTTATTATTTATCCTTTTATAAAAAATATGAAAACAAATCTTTTTATTCTAAAATGTCTGAACTATCAAACAAGAAAATTTAAGAATTTTTACATAAATTATACATTTTCTTCTCAGATTACTTCTTATTTTAATTTTCCAAATTTTTTTTATAATCGTGATCTAGGATCAAGGATGACTAAATCAATAGAAATACCTGGTAAAAATGACAAACATTCTGTCATTATACACAAGGAAAACCTTGTCCATCCAATAAATAGGGAGATATATGCTCAAAATATTGAGTGATTGTGGTCTTGCCTTAAATCTAAAATGAAAAGAATGTTTGATTCAGAGGAAGAAATGCTCTCAGCCTATTTCAGTGAATTTATGTGGTGAGAGCAAATGAAAGAAATGCCTGGAAAATCCACTTTTTCTAAATTTTTAATTGCATTTACTTTTTATAAGTTTATTTAAAATTTCTTGTTCAGACATTTTTATAAATTTATGAATAAAAAATCTCTTTATTTCTTCATAAAATGGGAAATAATAAATCTTTATAAAATGGTAAGTAATAAATATTTCATTATAGTTGACACGCAGGTTTTTATAATTTTGTAAATTTTTATAAATTTATAACAAAAAAATTGGTTTTCATTTATTTCTTTACAAAAATAGTAAATGAGAAATATTGCAATATAGTTGGTTCACATATTTTTATGATCTTGTCAATAAACAATCTAACAACTAAATAAGATGCAACATTTTTGTTGTTATTAAAATTCTATACATAGCTTTTGAAAACAATAAACATTGCTGGGTTAAGAGAGTATATACAGTAATAGCAGTGACAAAAAATCATTGTTTTGATATACCCTTTTTTTTTTCCTGGGTCTGAAGCTTTGCCCAAAGCTGAAGAGAGATAAAAAGTGTCCCAGTTGGTCAGTCTTCTATGTTTTAAATTTCCAATGAGAGAAGATTTGTTTGATAATTGCTATTTTGTTGTTACAATACCTGAGAAGATAGTTCACCAATAATGTTACACTTATGTTAACATAAAAAGTAGCATTTTTTTTATTAAAATTTAAAAAAGAAAATTTTTTGTTTGGAGACAAAAATGAGTAAAAAAATACCCCAAATTTTTAATCCCAAATTAACCACTTTGGTTTAATTATTAAAGAATCCTCTCACCAGAGTGTTTTGAGTGGGGATTGATTTCTTTTGGGGGAGCCATGCTGGATATACATGTATGTAGAAGAAAGAACATGAGGATCTATAATACATGTGATGGTACATATACATTGAACAAGACTTAATAAAGTCTCTCAAAAACATTATTTTTAAATAGATGGTAAATGAAGGAAGATTTTTTAAGATCAAAGAATTCTAATTGAAATTAAAACAACAACTCTTATAACTTAATCATTCTTCAGCTTGTAAAACTACAAGCTTATTTTAGTAGAGCTGGGAAAATAGAAACCCTGATTTATAAAGATTAACTCATTTAAGAGAACGTCAGGTCAATTAGGTATTAGGTGTGAACTTGCAAAGCATAAATTAGTCTTAAACTTTAAAAAGAAAGACAAACTGGCTTAAAGATGATAAAGGAAAAGAAAGAGAAGAAAAGCCCAAGATTATAGATCCTTTCAGGGTCAAAGGTTGTCTAAGTGTTAAGATAACTTCAGTAGATTTTTTTTTTTTTTTTTTTTTATTCTCTACTCTATTTTCAGTTTCAACTGTTATCACTCAACTTTTACCTACTCCTCCATTTTCACAAAATCATCTGATACTTTTTCATTTCAGAACTTCTTTCTCTTTCTATGTATTTGGAACAATCTAGAAAATGTCCACAAGTGTTCTTTCATTCATGTTAGGTAATATTACTTTTAAACATATTTAGTGGATACATATGTTGGACTAGACATCCAGGTTATTTTATTAAAACAATGTAAATCTATGTCTAGCAGCCTGTGTGTACATTTGAGAGTTTTAAAGAAAATGTGCCTACTGGCAGGGTCCAACATTAATCTCATCATGCTTCTTAAGTGTTCTAACACTTAATCATGGAAGACTTTTACAGTTAATCTATCTTCCAATAAAAGAACAAATGTATTAATAAATTTCTTTAATTAATTTTTTAATAATCATAATAATACAACTGAGAAAATATGTGAAAATTTTATGAACTTCTGTCAAAAAAGTGCTCAATAGATTTTTTTTAATCAGTTCACCCCAACCAAGCAAGGTGATAATACCACTAAGGGCTACTGGGAGGGAAAGAGAAAGAAAAGACTTTAGAAGGAACCAAGAACCCAGTTCTAAACAAAAAACAAGTAATAACATTTTACTCCTGTTCAAAAGACTGAGGTGGTGTATGAATGTATCTACCCATATTGAGGGAGGAAAAAATAACTAAATAAAATTTTAGGCAATAGGTGGAGACATAAGAAGTATGTTCAAGTATGAAGTAGACTTTAGAAGGCATCTTAAACAGGAAACAATGGATAAACCTGTACTCCTGTTCAAAAGACTAGGGAAGGAGTATGAACCAGGATAACTAAAGCTACAATTTACAATAAATTAAGAAACATTCAAGGGACTTATCGTATATAAGGCTAATACTTGAACTTTTAATTTATTGAATAATTAAATTTTTATTCAAAGTTAGAATTCAATGATGAAAAAATAAAACTTGATATTTAAGAGACATGTCTTTGACTTGAGACTTAATTGATATTTTTCTTGCTTTTGCTATTTAAATATAAATTTGCTGTATTGTTCATTATAAAGGTTGTTATTCTGTAAATGCATCCATAAAATTCTAAATATTTGATCAAATATTATATAGAAATATATTGAAAATATCAGAAAAATACTTTCAAAAATTATAAATCAAATCATTTACTTTTTCTTTTTACTTTTATATCAATCTTTGACAAAAGTAATAGAATATTAATTTTTTTAAATATATTTTATATTAAAAATATTTATTTAAACATGGATCATTCTTACTACTAAAAATAAAGGAAATGCTTTTTTTCTAGTACTTATCTACAACAGATAATTTATAATGAGCTTGATATAATTATTTTCAGAATATTATACATACACCATTTTAATGCCATCCTCAAGCAAATCTTAAGATCAAGGATTTCTGTGTTTCTAAACTTTACAGAAAGTTAAAGACAATAGATTTTGCAATATGGTAACAAGCTCAAGATTAACATTATTTTATCTTCAAGGAAATCACTGTTAAGTTCCATTATAAATATTTCAAACCTCTTTAATCTTAACTAAGCCCCTTACTAATCTTTCTGTAAATATCCTATTCAGTTTCTCCTTGTATGGAAATCGGTTATTTAGGATGGTAATGATGTTGTCCTTAATGTCACAATTAAATTTACAAAAGTCTCATTAACAAAAAAATATAACTGAAAAAGTAAACATCAATAAAACAAAAAAGAGCATTTGAAATTATTTTCATTCTTCTTACAAACCTTTATTTACTGTATTTTTATTTAATAAAGTAATCTATTGAAATTTTAATACTGACCCATAAAAATACAAGAAATATTTTTTTTTCTTTAAAATAAAAATATTTATATAATCTGATAGAAAATCGATATGAGATTTTTTTTTTTAACAAAGTATTCAAAAAATGAGTGGGTGCTTGGCCAAGTGGTTAGAATGTTGGCATTCTGACCATGAGACCCGAGTTCAAATCTCACATGGTTGATTTGTTAATGACTTCCTGATAATATCAACCTGGAGAGAAAATCCCATCATGTAGCACCATTGGGAATTACCTGAAAACCATAGTACGGATTGATACAAGCCTTCTAAGTGAAATTGGGTTGATGAAACTGTTAGGATGCTGTTGATAGTTGTGCTGGTACAAAGTCAAAAGTCATCATGACTGAGGAATTGAGTATATGTTTGTTCACAGTCGATGCTTTCTCCCAGAAACTGTAACTAAGGTCTGCTAAACATAGTTACAGTATAAACCATAGATTGGCTCTGTCGGTGCTAAAAAAACACAAATGTGTCTGAGCAGAAGTCTGTAACAGAAGTCTGCCACACCCTGGCAGATAGGAATACTTGGATACAAGCAGCCAGTCATACATACATGCAAACATTCAAAAGTGAGTTTTGTATAAGAAATATTTTGAATATAAATACCTCATACTTTCATCTTGTTTAAAAACAACTTGTAAATAAATTTATTATACCGTATTTGACGGCATATAAGGCGCACATTTTTTTACTAAAAATATCTTTTAAAATTCCCCTGATCTTACATACTATATGTAGGTTTACTAATTACTAATTTTTTCTTCATTTGCTCTGCTAAAATTGGAGTACATCTTATAAGTTGTCAAATACGGTATATCTTTATACATGGCATGATTCCTTGGTTTCAGTTTCTTCATGTGTTTTTTTTTTTTACTTTAAGAGACAATGTTAACCATCACATCTATACACAAGTTCATGAAAAGTAGAAATATGGTAGAAGAAATTTAAATATCAAATTTTTTCCACAGCAACAGGTTTTATATGAGGTTTAATCAGATAAAATTAATTATAATAATTAATAATCAGATTCATAATTATACAAATCTTACAGAAACAAAAATTCCTTAAAGATAAAATTTTAGTTTTAATACTTTTTCCAATCTGCTTTTCAAATGGACATTGAGATCATATTTTTTAAAAATTCCTGTTTAACAATGATGACCAGGTAAACATTTGTATTATCAACTGCTGAGTTATTCAAAGATTATGTACACTTTTATAGAATGACCAGCTTTTATGAAAATATACCTCTTTTGTGGATATAAAAGAAGTTTAATAGAAAAGATAGATGAAAGGAAAGTCCTATTACATATTTATACTCTACATGTATTTTGTTATTCAAGTACTAAATTGATTATTTGATGCCTTTTTATGAGATTTGTAATGGTTAGCTTAATAATGCAATACATTAAATTGAATTAGGAAAAACAGTCAACCTTGAATCTTTAATAATCCAGATAAATCCACAAATAAGAGTAAAACATTTCCTTTCAGGGTAATTCACACATACAGTTGATAAGAAAAAAAAATGAAAATAGAATTAGTATTCAATGTCATCATATTAAGTAACAATATCTGCACTCATTAGGATTACAGTGTAGTAATTAGAATATTAGTACATATAGTTTACTAGTTTACTCATATCAAAAATATATTTCTACTAATTATTATTGTTCTACTCTGCTCATTTATAAAGTCAGTGTTTTCAAATTCTGGCTTCATAGACATTTGGAAAAGAGCACCATTGTCATAAAGACTGTCATCAGGTCACTGTAAAGGAGATCATTCTAGTACAGCAAAAGTTTTAGACATTACAGGAAAGAAAAAACACTTTGTATATGGCTACAGTACAAATCAATATATGACCTACAGTTTCAAATGAAATGTTCTAATGACAACAATATTATAAATTGGTTTCAACAATAGTCAACTTCCAGATTTCAAATTGTTTACAAAGTATGATAACTTGGACAATCTTGATCCAAATCCAGAATGTTCCAATTCTGGATTTTGTAAGATGATGCCAAATTGTAGACATTCAAAAAATATTCAAGTTCAGTGTACCTATACGTATATACAAGAGGATACTGAAAAACTCAAGCCAACTCACTTCCAAAAATTTGATCAATATTTTGCAAACTTGTATTGATATAATATTATCTAATATAAATAAAAATAACTGAAATTTATTGCTATGAAGTAAACCTGGCTGGCATCCAGTCTACTACAGAAAGAAATGGCAACCTACTGCTGGAAAATCTTACCTCTTGTCAGTCATGAATAACAGGAGAATTGATCGCCCAACTGTGTATCACATATGGCATTTAACTAACTGATCCTTAAGAAAGATAAAAATTTACAAATTTGACCTCTGTCCGTCATCAGATATTTTAAAAGAAAAAAACAAAAAGTCTTTTTCCTGGCATGGTTGATAGAAAAAGATATTAGGCCAGTCAGCATTTAGTCAAATCATTCTTTCATAATTATTCTACAACAGTCCTGATAATCTAAATGAACTACAGTGACATTTCAGAATTTCCCAAATATATTTCAGTGGATTTAAAAATGTTTTAATTTTTGTCAGTAGGCATACTTTTCATTAGTAATGAAAACAATTTCTAGCCCGGTTGCCATTAATTTAAAAAAAAAAAACAAAAAAAAACAGGGATATCAATTCAAACACATGGACCCACAAAAAATAATGTTTATAGTAATAATATATATGAAGAGTATGTAACATTATAACATAAAACTAAATACTGGTTTCATTTCCATTAATTTTTAATGTATGTCACATAATTTTAAAGTAACATTTTCACTATATTTTTGTATAAAAATACCTTATATTAGGATGAATTTATCAATGTTGCACTATAATGAATAGCTTTGACCTATGAAAACACAAACAGCAAATGTCAGTCGTAATGCAAATGACATTAAATAAATGAAGATGTATCTATCTAAAAGTAGATATGACCTCAGCAGTTTTTCTACTGATACTCTTTGTGTACTGTTATTGCAATAGCAACAAGATAATTCTACTGAAGCCATAATGTTAAACACATGCCAAGACTGAGCTACTAGATAGACAAGTACATTACACTCACTCTGAAGCATGCTGGGACAGCAGTCTGATCATCTATAAATGACATGCTTTGATAGGCTTTCTTAATATTTATTTACAATGCTTGAGCATTACCTGTAGAGCAAGAGTTAGGAAAACCATGTCAGCCATTGCCAGTATTTTGAGTTTCAACAATACCACAGCTGGTTTTATTCAAAAAATATCTATTTATAAAACTTAAATAGTGTAAAGTGACCTCAAAACATTCTGGATTTTGCCAGAGGTTGTAATATGTTTTTTCCTGTTCAGCATGCATGTGTGATGTTCTTCACCAAATAGATATCATGTATTGGGAAGATGGAAATTCAGATCTCTTAACTAACACATCATGTTTCTACTTCTTACATGGAAGTCTGGATTAATTATTTAAAAAAAAGAAGTGTGAGGTGATTTAGCTTCTTTTCAAAAAGCTAACAGTTGAAGCAAATCTGAAAATATCTTTTCATTCTTATTAAGGGTGCAATTTATAATATACAATGAAAATAAAACAGTATCTCTTTTAATTATTTGAGAGAACCCTTTTTTACCTTCCCTCAGCACGGCTGATACTAAACTCCAGAAGGAACAAGGAGTTCCTTGTTCCTTCTTCGGCTAACATTTCCCACTGACATGAAGTGGAAAGACTATATGTAATTTAGTCTGCTGCTAGTAAAGTTACTTCACTGTGTCATGTTAGATAATTTTTCTCAACAAAATCTATCTTAGATATTTATAAGCCTACCATTCACCCATGCATTGAATGCTGCTGTCACATCTAGTCTAGTTCTGCTATGTATTTAGAGATTTTTGATAAAATTCAAAGAAGAATCTGCAATGTTATTGGTCCTGACCTGGCATCTTGGTTTCATTCACTTTCACACCACCATAACATAACTTCCCTGTGCCTTTTCTATAAATATTTTCATGTTCTAATGAGCTTTCCTCTATGCTATTTAGACTTTATTAATTTAAGAACAGTTTCTAGATTGGCAACAAGGTCTCATCATTTTACAGTTGAAATGGCTAGATATAACCTTAAGTTCTATTCTCTAACAATTTCTTTTTCTCTCACACTTCTCACTTGTAGAACTCTCTTCTCACTTTCTTTCCAGTCAACTTTGATCTTCAGAAATTTAAATGTAATGTCAATTGTTATCTTCTGTTTTCTTAATTCCTATTCTTTCTTAATAATGTTTGCTTTCCTCATATTATCCCACACTTAATAGCCCCTTGTGCCTCAGTGGCTTTATTACTTTGCATGGGGTGAAATGATTTAAAAAAGTAAGATAAGAGTTAAATAAAGAATGTAAATTCTACATTTTTACCCGCTTTTTTTATTTGCTAAATTGTTAAGCAGAAGTTCAAAAATAGATAAAACTGACCATAAATTTATTTTTTGTTTTGAAATCAGTTTTTTTTTTGTTTTTTTTAAAAAAAAAAGCAAAATCACTTAGAAAGAAAAATAAAGTGAAATGGAACTTCAACTATTGAATCAAAACAATGAAATACATACATTTATGGAAATACTATCTGATCAAATTTTACAGAAGCACTATATCCACAAGGGATTAACTTTGTTAATCTAACCTGCTATTAAAAAGAGGTTAAAATAGTGTTGAAGCTTGGATAAGCATGGAATAATAATAATACAACACAAAATGTACGTAAACAAAATGTATTGAAACAAGGAAAAGGTACACAATATTTACAGTTAGTTTTGGTATATTCTTGGGAAGAACTGTTCCTGTAGAATGGGTTGACTTAGGCAAATAGTCGGGCAGAGTCTCTGGATTGGATCTCTTCAAACTTCCTCCATCGTCTTCTCGGTACCAACCCATATTTATATGGTCGGTACTCCACTATGTAAATTAGGTGGATCGTACCACAACAAATAGTTACCTACATAAGTGGATAGATATTTAGATTTTAAATTTCTCTTATCTATTATTTAAGCTGATTAATACAAACCAGTTTCAATATTACTAGTCACAGTCTTAAAATTCCCAATTTTGCTGGCTGTATCTTTTTGCAGATATGAGAGGGTGCTGAAAAGTTTTCAGCCTGAACAAAATCCCTCCCAAGAAAGAAATATCTTATCATCTGGTCAGAGTGTGGAAAATCAATCAAAAGGACATTTTCCTTCTCCCTCATATAAAATAGAATATATAAAAACAAGTGTATCTAACACTTTTCTACATCACCAGAAGCATCCATTACAAAGAG
Source organism: Acanthosepion pharaonis (assembly GCA_903632075.3). NCBI lineage: Eukaryota > Metazoa > Mollusca > Cephalopoda > Sepiida > Sepiidae > Acanthosepion > Acanthosepion pharaonis. Next base: position 90,745 of record CAHIKZ030001996.1, read on the forward strand.
AGGCAAATTGCCCATCTTGATGCGATGGACTATTCTTGTGACAGAAATATTACAATATGATTATTCTAGAAATATTGTCTTAAAGTGAACTCTTAAATTTTGATTGCCTTCTTAGATAAATAAACTATTAAAACAAGTTTGAATATAAGTTTATGTGTAAATATTTTCAGATCAAGTGTATCTGTAGAAAAGACAAAATGAATAAAAAGAGACAAGAGGGAAAACTATGCCTTGATGAAGTCCCTCAGATGATGAAACATGTCAGCTAAGTATAGTTTTGCCTCTTGTCTCTTTTTATTCATAAGTTTATGTGTTTAAAATAGGATATAGAATCCCAACATAGTTTATGTTTATATAAAAAATTCCTTTTATTATAATTGTTTTCATTTAGAGTATAAGGACAAGGCAGATTGATGTCTTTAATTATACTTTAATCTTCAGAAAGTATTGGACAAATACAAAGTTTTTGATAATATTCAAGTCCAATGTAAATACAAAATTACTTAAATATGTCTTCAATATATATTACTTAAAAGGAGTGAAATTTACATTTTTTAAGAAAGAAAATAAGGTGTGACAAAATATTGTTATTAGAAATATAAATTGTCACAAGCCAATGACAAACATCACTAACCAGGTTATACATCTTTAAATGCAAACCTTGACTGACCACTATTAGGAAGATAACTTTGCCATGTGAAATAATAGCTAACCTTGTATATAAATTGTCAAATCTCTTCCTCCATTACTATGATCCCAAATTACTTTGTTCTTAAAAAATACATTTTTGTCAAATTATTTTAATTATAGATAACGTATGATTAGTGTCATTATTTTAAAGCTTAATAACTACCTTCCCCCTCCAGTCACCAAAGAAGATAATCTGCACTGTTTAAACAAAGCAGACATATCTAATTTTTGAGATATTTACCAACAATAATAGAGAAATATTAATGATATAGAATGAAGTGTCTGTAGGCTAATAAAACACCAGTCTTTTGAGTAGTTGTGGTGGTGGGGGGGAATGTCAGCGGGACAATGTGTAAGAATTTGCACAGTGAAATTATTTTACATTTTCCCGGCAAGGGGATTATTTTCATGTGAAGGGCACCTCTCTCAGAAACAGACTTGTAAAACATTAGTATCTTTTATCTACTGTTTTCTATCTACAACATACTTGTTTAACACTGTTTCTACAAATATACACAAGTTTTGAAGAAGATATCTAAAGACCAAGAAATTATTATATTCTTTTTCATCAACTAGTGATCAACTTTGATGGAGATCAAATGCGCATCAAACAAAATTCCAAGTTATGGACAAAGATCAAAAGATCATAAGGATGTTGAGTGGACAGTACAAATTCTAATATGGGCAAAAATAACAGAAGACCTATGAAGTAAATAACATTTTAAAAATTATGTACATTAAAGAGAAAAGTACTAGAACAAGAATGCTTAAAATATTAAGAATTCACTCTATGCTTTGATTTTATCCTTACAAAAGAATGTGACTTCAGTTTCTTTAGCCAACCAGCAATAAAAAAAATATGAGTTTGTAGTTGTTTCAGATACAATATGCATGGAGAAAACATCATGGCAGAAAATTAATGAGACTATTCCACTAATGCAACTGCAAAAATCAGGAGTTCTTGCATATATGATGAGTGCCCATCAAGAAAGCTTAACAATTGTAATCAATCAAAAGGAATCTTCATATAGTGAAAGTAAACAGTATACTAATAACTATTTCCAATTAAATAGGTGGTCATTTAAATTGTAACTGTTTAAAAAGATCAAATTGTTAACTGGACATTAAGTTATATAAAGTTTATCTATTTAATAGCAAAGAATAATCATCTATTGAAACCAATGAATAGTTTAACTGATTAAATATGGGTGGGGGGAATATTTTTGAGAATTAATAGAAGGTAGATAAATATCTGAACCAAATGCCTGCTTATTTTTATAATGCCTAGAGAATTACAATATCTCATGGCATATAGAATACACCATCATTATATGAAGTATTTAAAAAAATTGCATCTGTAATATTTTAATATTAAAAACTGAGGAGGTGCAGTGGAGTAATTGATAGTGGCTCAGATTGAGCCGAGTTCAAATTCCAGTCAACTTTTTTATATTCACTTACATGCAAATACCCTTAAGAAAGGTAAGAATCCATCTCGTCTCTCCCAACTATGTATAAATAGCAGGACAGACTGTGTCCTATACACTTGGATGGCAAAAGTGTATTAAAAACTTGATATATGTAAGGATAGGATGGGGTCTCAAGCCTTGAATGGCAACCTCCCTATAGATGGTGTCTCAATAAAAACAGTTTGTGTACTTGAACTACCATGAATGTTTGAGTTGGACATCATAAAGATTATCTAGCCTTATAAAATCTTCACTCAAATTATTATGACAAGTCTCAGTATGTTGGCAGGCATATGTGGAAAAGTAAACCAATATACTCTATCAGGTAGGATATACCATGCTTTATGCAAGATTAATCTCAGTCATTACTAAAAAAAAAACCCAAAAAAACACAGCTATGATGATGACTGAATTTGCAAAAGTTTTCACCTTTGTATAGAAGACATGAGGTTATTTCTTTTAATAATTTTGAAAAATAAAAAAATGTTAGTACTGTATAAAACAATTAAAATAATCAAATTTTCAGTATTATATCATCCAAAGATATTTTTTGCACTTATTTCTTTTCCAGCATATGATTTTAATGAACATTTTTCTTATTTTTGGAAGAATGGTAAATTTTAGGATCAGGTTTTATGAATTCTTTGGCACTAATATTTTGTAATATAGTGTGCAATGGCAAATGGATTGCTGATTCTATGTCTCTTGAAGTGAGAAACGGTTTTCTTAATCCATATAATGCTGTTTCCTAAATTTCAAGATGACAATTTCTAGTTTTTAAATTTTTTTCAGCTGCTATCAATTGTACCAAGCAAAGATATAATGTGACTAAGATGCAATGGGGGTGAAAGAGAATGAGATGACTTTAGCAATGAGAAAGGACAATAAAAGAACAGGATACAGGAAGACAGAAGATGGTATTTAAATTTTTGAAGATCATAGGTTGGAGGGAAGCAAGAAACCAATTTCCAGAGGTGAGAAGTGCAACAAAAGAAGCTATTAGAATAGAACTTATGGTTACATCTAGCTATTTCAACAGTAAAATGGTGAGACCTAGTTGCCAATCTAGTAGTATACTTAAATTTATGTGATTGAGGCACCAAGGAAGAGACCTCAATTGAACAATTGTTATAAAAATTTTATTAAAAAAATTAGAGGGAAGCCACATCATGGCTGTGAAAAAGTGACTGAAGTCAAAATGCCAGGTCAAGACTAATAATATTACGGACACATCTTAGGATTTTGTCAAGATTCTCAAGATATATAGCAGGAGTACTAGACCAGATATAGAACCAATATTCAATATATGAATGAATGATAGATTCTGATGAGAAAAATTGTCTGGCATAACACAGTGAACCAATTTACCTGGCAGCAATTGATTCAATATAATTACTCCACTTCATTTAAAAATATTATTTTTGGCACTTTTTTCTTTTCTGACAATATATAAAAAAAGATTTTAATGAATATTTCTTTTTTTTTTTAACATAAATTTCAATCACTACAAATTGGAAGAAAAGGAGATTTTAGAATCTGGTTGTATGAATATTTTGGCACTGATATTTTGTAATATTAATGAAAAAATATCCTCAGAATATTTTTTTATGATTTTATGCATATTTTAGAAACTTATAAAAAATACTTACAAATGTGGATGATATAAAACAATTTATGAAACTCTGATTTGTATTTTTTTTTAATTTAACAGCAACCATCTTAAGCTATTTGTAAAAATTTTAAATATGGCATTAAAAGACATACCACATTATCATTGGAAAATGCAAGACAAAGAAGGCACAATGAGTTACTCTCCTAGAAATTAGCATCAGCCTTGATGATGGAAGGCAAAGATGGTTGTCTATGATGATTACAGATAGTAGTTTCATTTTTGAAGGAGTTAAAATTTAAAAGCTATTTCTTGCCCAACTGATTAACAACTGATTGAAGGTCATTTTTCAATAGCAGCTGCCAGTTTTACATTGTTGGACCTATCAGATATACTATTAAGATAGGAGTTAATAGTTGCATCATCAGCATAAATACCTTGGTGGGAACTGATGACATAGCAAATGTTGTTGATGTCAGACAAGGCCTTGTTTATAGGTAACTTTTCAGATGATTTTGATGTACCTGCCAATGATCTGTAGACACAATTAGCCATGTATAAAGTCTTTGCAGATAGAAAAATTTGACTGCTACACAACAACTTTCTACTGCCTTTTTACCAATTAATTTAAGGGAATGGGCTGTGTACAGCAAATACTGTATGAAGTATGACCTGAATACCATTATATTTTGTCTCATAGATCAGCTGTAGATAAGACAGTTTGAAAATTAGAAAAGATCATAGCAAATTTATGAAAAATTAAAATATAATTCAACACTAACATTCAACAGATGCTCACAAAAAAATTACATGGTGAGAAATGTCCATTTTTAGCCATTGTGTCATAGAATGTATGCACATGCAACATTTTAAGGAATTCTGTGGAAGGCCAGTTTCCGCCCTGTCAGATCTTAGTCCACGTATGCCATCTGTGTGTAATAGACTTTTGTCAAAAACAGAAAGGTATGTATGTGTGTGTGTGTGTGTATATATATATCAGAAAAACATACAAAGTAGAAATATATTGTATATAAGTATATATTATACATACACATGAGAGTGATGAATGTTCTCTACTCTTCCAATTGAAAAAAATTAATTTATGGTGTTTGGTCATTTAATCAGATTTTGGTGATTTGCTCACATCAAGAAGTTTCCAGCATCACCTCTGTGTGTGTGTGTGTGTGTGTGTACATATACATACACACACAAGTCTTACAGATGGTGATTATTAATTATAAGTTTTTTTTTTATATTTAATCATTGGGAATTAAGTTTCATACATCCTGCATATACAATATTATATACACATGTTGGGATATTGATTATAAAAAAAATTTACTTAGAAATAAAATTACATGCTGCCAGTCTTCTTAGAGCAGGAAGAATGGGAATTACATTAGACCATCATAAAAATCTACTCCCAGTACCTTTCATTCCACGTTACACCTGGTGAAAGTCTCTTACCAGATCATATGTTTGAGGAAACAGGATCTAGCAAAGAGTTTATCATTCAAAATATAAATACAATATTTCCTTTTCATATTCTTTTAACATGAGTACAAAGGTAAATGGAATGTTCTCCAGTCAAACATATAAATAACTTGATACAATTAAATTACAAAAAGTACTTTTTTATATGAGTAACAATACATGTTTACAAAAAATATAAATAATATATACACATCAATACACCTACAGTCTATCAAAAAAGTAATTTTTTTGCATAACAAATATTGATATTTTGTTTATTTGTTGTTGATGCTTTTGGTTCGGTGGTAAATATTAAATACATAAATCAAACATTATTCAGTGAAAATTTCAGATCAAATATCAGTTATTAACTCAATGATTCATCCTCATTAATACAAACACAAAAAAAGCATACACAGAGATGCACACACATACACCCACACATCTATGTATACAATCTAATGTATACATAGTCATAGATTTCTGTGTATCTACCTTTATCAATCTATAAACATTTATATATTTAAAAGATTATAAGGCAGTAGGTTTTTATGAGGGAAAAAAGTCATTTCTTAAATACGTAAGTTATAAGAATAGGAGTTATTTTTTGTAATACCAAATTACAGAAATAGATTTCTTTTTAAAAAATGAATTTCAACTTGATAAAAATTAATATAAAAATACATTTTTATTCGTAAGAATAACAGTAAAATATCTCTTGGGATCTTTAAAATATTTTTTCATTGTAACATTTAGAATTGTTAATGACAATCAAAAACTGTTTTGTCAAAAAGCTAAAAATATCTGAAAGATATTCAAAGCACATTTCAATTTTTATAAAAGTTATGAAGTTATTTTTATATTTATTGTTTATGGTTCTTGAAATTATGTCAGGGTATTTAATAAAGGCTTTTTTATTTTTAGATATAAAGTAAATATTTTTTTTTTAAATTAAAGGAATGTAGGTTCCTTTCTTGCTTTAAATTAAGCATTTTAACTTTCTTGAAAATTTGTTTTAATAGACTTAGTACAATTTTAGCTTACTTACCTATTTCTCAGTACAATTCCTCAGTTTATTTCAAACGGCTGGGTAAAACAGCTAAGCCTGAGATTCAACTGGTGGTTGTTTTAAAATAGATTTCTCGAATATGAACAAAAACTACAGAATACTTAAATGCTAACAACACTTATTACTTAAACGATGAGAAATTGCACCTACCACTTCGTGAGAAACTTTCAATTCTTTTAATGTTTTCCCAAAACATCTTGCAATGCTTAGTGTGACTAAACTAAGTTTTATATTGCATTGATAAATGTGGAGACAAAATGTGCTTTTGTGTAATTATAATCTATAGATTTTGTTTCTTTGGAGTTTTATAAATGCATTTTATGAAAAATAAATCAACAAAAATTGTATGTACCTTAAATTCAAGTGTATGAAAATACCTAATTTTTCAATTTATTTTATTAAAATTTTGACACTAAAATCAAAGAGAAATATTCTATAAAAGTTTCTTAAAAGTTAGAGTAAATATTTGAAAGGATAGTGACAATTTTTTAGTTCTTAAACTCTTTTGGATGATCAAAGAAGCTAATTAAACATTATAATTAAAACATTTGTTCTGTTTTCATCAGTTGCTGCGAATATTTATATCTCTTCCTTATAATATTTTCAATATTTTTTAACTTTCTACAAATTTTGAAAACCTTTTTCTGAATACAACTTCACAGAATCAATAAAAAAAATAAACCATTAAATTAGAGACCTCCACAAAAAATGCAATACTTAAGGTTTAAAATTAATTTTTAAAAATGAAAAATTTTTCTTGAAGCTTTTATTTTAGTTTTAATTTCAAGCTTATAGTTTAAATTGTTTCTACCTTGAGTGGAATGTAATATCAAAAAAAAAAAATCTTTGAGTGACTTGTAAAATCAGAGTTTTAAGAAAACACCTTTGTCATTTAAAATTTATGAATGTCTCTATCCCTGTTCCAAAATAGGGGTTATATTTAGTGTATGAAATATATATGCAAATGTAACAATTATTATGAGGACAGAGATAGTATATGAAAACATTTTGATTATTGATCAAATAGTAGCAATTACATTTTCTTTAAAAAATACAGTCTGGATATATAGAAAATCTTGTTAACTATATATTTTTTATCCTATTAAATTAAGTATGGTTTTGTCAAAAGAAGAAAAAATTGACTTCATTTTCTGGGGTATGCTAAAAGAGGTATACTTAATGAAAATCATGGACACTTGATTGAACTCAAAGAGTGAATGTGCTAAAATTGATGGCAATGTGGAGTTATTGCACTGAGTTCACATGAATCTTGCAAAGCACATCAACATTTACATCACAAATGATTGAAATTATATTGAAGATGTTATTTATTAATATTCCAATTCAATAAAATATTGTTGAAAATTTAATTTTTTGAAAACGTGTATTTTTGTCTATGTGTCCAGACTTTAGGGACACCTCGTATATCAATAGATGTTTTTAATGAATTGAATGCAAGAAACTTTATACAAAGAAATAGATTCAAATAAAGCTTCAAGAACTGTAATACATTTTCAGAAATTAAGTATTACAAGTGAATGTTTTGAATGCACTTCAGCCTTGCTGCTTGTATTTTATTGTATTTTTATCCTCTAACCTGCATGGGATTATACAGTCTCCAAAGACATAAAATATACAAAACACTGTTAAAGATAAAAGTCACAAAGTTAAGAAATGTTACTACAGTTACTGTCACATATCTTTATAGAAAAAGGATTTGAATTTGTCATGTTGGTTTTAAAAGCTGATAAATCAGTTTTGCAAAAGATTATACATTTAAAGCATTTCCATTACCTCACTCTCTCTCTCATATTTTGCAAGAGAAAATTGAAGAATGATTATAAGGAAACCTAAAAGGAAGTTCCTTTAGAAAAAAAAAATAGCATAATACCTATCAAACATTATAGAATTATTTATATATTGAGGTTAGATATAAATAAAAAAAAACACAAGACTAAATTTATTTATCTGACAATTTTCTACAATTCTCCATATTGTTTTTTTTTCAAAATTTTAAAAAGATATGGCAACATTACTGAAATATTACCAACAGTAATAGCAAAAGTAGTAATGACATAACCAACAGTGATTGCATACCTCCAACAAACACAGTAGAGCTCATTTGATTTGTATTTTTATAGTACCCTATTCTTTTCTATTTTCTTTAGTGTGACCTAAAAACAGACACAAAGTAACAACAGCTTTTATATAAGATATTTATATCTGAGAGTTATTTCTATTAAATGTAAAGCAACAAAGAAAAATATTTCTGTATTTTATTTATAGTATCTTAAAAGATGCACTGCATGTGGACTTTTAAGCCAGTTCCTGTAGAGGGATAATTGGGCCCCTGGTTCAAAACGATAGGAGCCTTTGGTCCAGCTTAGAAAATAGTAATGATAATTTTGAAGAAATAACTTTGAATTCCTCAATTCACTCCATGGAAATGCAAAACCTCACTTTGAGTCTGATTCATGTTATAAGTCCAGATCCAGCCAAAAGACTGATTGGAGCAGAAATTTCAATTCAGGCTAAAAACTGAGTTTTCCAAATCACAAACTCCATGGAACTTCAATTGAGTTGAGTTCTTCAAATCACAAATTCTATGGAACTTCATAATCTCACGTCACAAAACCTTTTTTACTTTAACTCTGATTCTGTGGCATTTTGAACAAATAAAATTGATTTCTTTACATTATTCAGACTGTTATCCTCATCTTCATTGCCATATTCACAATGTTTCACCTTCTTCAGGTGATTGGAATTTCGAGCCAAACCCTTTATTTCATCCACCAGGGGTTGTTTCTTCAAGTTCCACATGCCATGCCACTTCCAGATGTATCAGTTATTTCCCTTTAACTCAGAGATATAGACAGAAATTTGATTTCCTCAATTCACAAAGTTTTTGACATATTTTAAACTGAATTTAAAACAATATTTTTCAAATTCACAATGTTTTTGTGTTACTTTAAACTCAATATAAATTCAAAACTTAAAATCACTAATTTTTTTCAGTTATTTTAAAATTTGAATTTTTAACTATTCTTTCCTCATCTGGACACAAATCCCAAATGCTGGACGTTCAAGCACCAGATGAAGGACAGATTTTCAGAATTATCCGAAATGTAAACATTTTTTATGCATTATAAAAATATCTAACTTACAATATAATGTTGGATTATTAATGGTTCTTCAAGTTACATAATCACATTTGGTTAATAATTCATTAGAACAATGATTGCAGAGAAATAAGAGATAGAAGAGAAAGACAAGTTAGAGAAATTGAAGTTAAGTTACTTTGAATAAAACCAAATTTTATATATTATAATTCATTTAGATTAACAACAGTAAGTTTGAAGAAAATTTAAAAACTAACTTACATTTATATAAATCAGTAACCATTTATAAGTTTTGTTAATTCCTAGATTGATCCATTATTGCCCAGGGGATGTTGAAGTTGTTAGGAAAAGATTGAAAACACAGATTCTACAGAGTGAGACTGGTGAAGCAATGAATGGACCACTCCCTTTATGGCTTCAAATAAACAGAGATGTAATGTCCTTTCTTGATGCAGTCATGCCTTATGCATTTGAATCAATGACTTACAGATGACATCCACAATCCAATGTCTGTACTTTTAGGTGTATAAATAACCTGCAAGAAGTAATGTGTGTGTGATTAATGGCTCATGTATAAATCTCACAAGCCTTACTTGTGAGTTTGATTTTCACTTTGCATTCCATAAATTATATAAATATATATATATATATATATATATATATATATATATATATATGTGTGTGTGTGTGTGTGTGTGTGTATATATATACACACACAAGCACACAGGTTTATTAAAAAAGAATGAACCAATTTCATTACGTAATATTTTAATAAGGAAAACCAATAGAAAACTCCAGCCAAGTCACAAGTATTCTACTCACAATCAACTTTTATTTCCTGTCTTACAAGTGTTCAATGTTGCCACCAGCTGCAGCACGGGTAATATCAATGCAATAAGAGAATTCCTCCCAGATGCACATCAGCATATCATGATCCACTGATTTGATCACTGTTGTTATTCAATGTTTAAGGTCATTGAGTCTAGTGGGTAGTGGTGGAACATAAATGTGATCTTTTATGTATTCCCACAAAAAAAAAAAAAAAAAATCATACACGGTTAGGTCTGGCAATCTTACAGGCTAAGTACAAAGAGCAAGGTCTTGGTATGTGCCTGAACAGGGCATAGTCTGTAAGGTTTCAAATGTAGATGTCTTCTTAGCACACACCTGACAGTGGACTGCAAAATCAAAAACTCACAGCGAGCTCAATTTGGGAACTTCTATCAAATGCAGCATGTGTTCCTCCGAAACTAGTGTTTATCCTGAACTGTTTCCTTTACACAGACACTTACTCTCTTGAAACTGTTTCAACCACCTTTGAATGTTCTTAGGAGAGGGCAGATTAATGTTGAAGTGCTTTTGAAAAGCACACTGCAACATTACAACCATATTTGTTTTCACGAATTTAAGAACACAGAATGCATTTTGAACAATCCAGGGGTAAACAAACAACTGAATGTTGCCGGAGATACATAACTACAGCAACCCTGTGGCAGCCATACAAAACTTAGAAAACTCCTCTTTCAAATGGTCACCAACTCATTCCATGATGATGTTTGAGAACTGAAGCAATGTGTTATGAAATCAGTTCATTCTTTTTGAATAACCATATATATTTATTTTATATACACAGTACTTACTAGAAAGTGTTTCATATCAGTGATAGAGCTAACATAATCAGTTGTATGGGTATTAGTTTGTGACCCTGGGTTTCATGCTTTTGCAATCATCAGACAAACTGATTTACTTTGTAAAAATGGATCTATTTATGCTTATTTGTGTTTGGTGGTGGGAGGGGAAATTTTCTTCTGAGTTTGTTTGGGATGACATGCAAAAGAATTAAACCCAGGGTCACAAACTAATATCCATACAACTGGATATGGATATATATATATATATATATTATATAAAATGGCCTGCTACTATTTCCGAGCAGACCCATCTGCTAGGGAGACACACCAATCCTTGTTGCAGACACTGGTTCAGGCATATTTGTGTTTAACTCCCCCACAACCTGTGGTTTATATTGCAACTATGCTGAGTGGACCTTAGTTAAAGTTTATGGGCAAGAATTCATATTCTTTTTATGAACAGTAATTTTAATAATGCCAATATGCTTAGAGCCTTGGTCATGATGACTTGTGATATTGTGCTAGCACAATCATTAATAACTTCCTAAAAGTTCTATCTACTCAAATTTCACTCAAAAGGCTTGAATCAGTCCACGGTTTGTTTTCAGATACTTCCTAATAGTTCTGCATGATGGAATTGTCTCCCCAGGTTGATATTATCAAGAAGTTATCCCTGGTGAGATTCAAACCCAGTTCTCATGGTTGGAAAGCAAATGTTCTAACCCTCAGCTACATGTCCATTCATATATGTAATAATGTAAGTATACAAATGTGTAGTTATTCCATACAAAATTAATCATAACATATATAAAATTGATATTTTGTTAAACTTAACTATTACTAAAAGAACCTCATATTTTAGTCTTTAGATATAATTTCCCCAATTATTATAATATTCTGCTCTTTCACAGACTCAGTATTTTCACCTCCAGGATTTGTTAGCATTTTGAAACAGTCTGCCATTGTCCTAAAGACACTACCACATGTTGTCGTTAGTGCCCAACAGGTAACTTTTAAAGCAAAATCTTAGAAGCATTACAGACAAAAATACTTGGTGCATTATATAGATAGATGTTTATAGTTACATATGTCTGTATGACCAAAATGAACTCATGTAGGTATGTCCATATTTATACATATATACTTATATATGCAGATAATTGTGGACATGTATGTTTTAAGTTTGAATAAATGTTAATACATATATTTAATTTTTTTTATGCTCCTTAAGTATACATTTATCTATTGATAGGGAGGTGTCTGTTACTAGCCTGAACGGGGACATCATGATGAGAGTGAGTGTGTGTGTGTATTACAAACCTGTGTGGGGACACTATATTTGAGTAGTAAAATAAGCTTAAATGAAAAAGCTCTTTATATCTACCACTATTCTATTTAATTGGCTATTGTTACACAAAAGCTGCCTGTTGGCATACCGATATTACAGAGTTAGGAGGATAAAGATCACACACAGGTGGAGGACTTGTGGGGAAGGAATATTAATGTTCCATTCTGTTAAATCTCAATTTTCTTTGATGAAAGTCTGTTCTTACAATTGATATTTCAGTTTTTAAATAAATCTTGCAAAAACAAAGATACCCACCAACATTTGTTTAAAAATGTTGATCACAAGAAAAAGCATTGAGAACATTCATTCTTTAAAATTATCTAAGGTTATTTTAAGAAAAAACAATGGTGCTTCTATAAGCCAAATAAGATCAATATAGTTTTGCAATAATTATATATAACAAAATTCTTTTTTTTTTTTTTTTTTTTTTTTGCTATCTTTGATGAAATTATAAAGGAAAAGGGCACCCCAGATAAAAGAGAAAAAAAAAAGAGATATGGAAGTTTACTATGGAGGTTAAAAACAGTTATTCACTCATGGCACAGTGATCTCATTTCACCAACAATGACAGAATCTCTTTTTGACATTTTAAATAGTGACTGAAGGAAAAGGTTAAAATGGTTAAATATGTGTATAAAAAGAAAGTCAAAATACAGATTTAAATACACTCTCATTGAACAACTGAACACATTTTATAGTCAATACACAAACATCCTTTTTTATATTTAACATTGGACAGAAGCTGACACTCCTCTGGTAAAACAGCTTGCTTCCTGTGTCTGTTGAAACTTTTGCCAATGGCTTCTGTAATGAGAATTAGGGTCATTTCAAACATCAAATCTGTCAGCCTAAAATGATTATATTGATCAATAAATTTATAAAATCTGTTGTGTCCCCACCTATTTCATATTTTGTCCATTAAATGTATACCATTGACCTGACCAAGAAAAGATTAAAAAATGTAATTTGATCAGATTTGCAGAAATGGCCAATAATTTTTCAGGGCCCTCTCAAACACTCCTGTTGATAATTGTTTAAAAAGCATTTTCAGGTTTCTCAATACATTTGCACAGTTTATTTAAAAAAAATGAGATAAGCCAAAAATATAGTTCTCATCCTGAAAATCTGTAAATTATACTTCTCTCTCTCTCTCACTCACACCCTCTCTCTCATACACATGATGATGATGCTGAAAACTTCTCAGCTGGACCAAAAAGCCCTTCCAAAAAAAAAAAAAAAAAAAATCAATATCAAATCTAATGTATGATCAGATTTGGGGGAGTGGATCAAGCCAAGAATTTTGCAGCACCCACTCTTATGTATGTAATGTAGGAGAGCGATAGGTAAAAGTAATCATCCACAAATGCATCCAAGTCAAATTTATAAAGTCATATATGTAAACTTGATACACAGTTAAAAGTCAATGAATCGCCAAATTTATTCTGACACTTTTGACTGAATATTCGGATATGGATGAAAGCATTATGCATACACCCAACTTGTTATATAAAATTTGTATTCTAAGTTTATTACAAATATTTTACTTCATTACTTCATGTGAAAGAAATTGAAAACTTTCACAAAGTTCACCTAGTAAAGAAAAAAAAAAGATGTTTTATTACTATTTTTATTTCTTTACTTTGTTCAGATATTATGCCTGACCAACCCTAACTTTGGACTTTTTCACACCTGACAGGATACTTTACAGGATTTCATGTCAGCATACAAATTTTATGACATAATACTAAGAGGCAATAATGGAATAATGATACATTCTGCTTTGCTTCCAATGCCTTCTCTCTCTAGAGGGGTCCCCCTCACCATCAAATTTTAGATTTTTTTAGTAAATATCAAAACAGATATATTCATAATTTCAGAAAATTTAAAAAGAAATAAAATAATTAAGGAATTATATCATTTTCTAAATTAATCACAGAATTGACAAAGAATAGTATTTTTTGAACAGACAGTTGAAGATATCTATTTAAACATCAAGTCCAGTGATAAGTTCAATGTAGAAAAACTTTTATAACTATGTAATTGGAAAAAAGCGAAGAATGATTTACTTAAAAATACAAAAAACCCCTGCAGAGTACATGCAAGTTAATGTATTAATATTAAAAAAAATGAAAATATTGGTGGGTATAATTTAAATTAAAATGGCACTTGTTTATGAATCATTATTATAGTAACAGTTTTACTAAATCATGTCTCACATTATTAGCCACTTTTAATATTTCCTAATGTTTAGAAAAGAAATGAAAAATTTCACAAAGATTTTGCATATTTAATATGTAGGACATTCATATTATATATATATATATATATATATATATATATATATATATATATATATATATATATAAAATGCATAATATAAAGTGAAAATGGTTATGAATTTTATCAGATTTTCAAAGATACTCATTAGCCAGGTTACTCAGAGAAACATGTTGGAATTAAAAGTTATATTTACAGAATATGAACAAACTTTACAAAGATAAATGTTTTGAAAAAAACCTTAAATACAGTCATTGTAATGATAATATTAATGTGAAATGTAAGCTTCCTGTTCTGAAACTAGACTTAAGTCATTCAATTATTGATTATGATTTGCATTTCTTCATATGAAACATACTGCACAGCAAACTTGATCTTAATGGATTGGCATGAAGTTATCTAAGATGTCAGATCAACCAGAAGTTTCTGTCTCAACAGTCAGGAGTTAAATGATCAAAATTGGTCATTTGCATATCTGCCCCAAGTGGCACTTCCAGTAGCATTTCAAAAATATTCAGTATATAATGTAAATTATTAATCAACCACTAACAGCATTTCCCTCGCATTTTTAAGGGATTTTTTTCATGAGCCAGCACCTGCTTAATGGTCTGTATTTATAAATACAGACCATAAAACAAAGAAAAGCAGTTGGAATATGGATTCCGTAGTGTCAACTAAAATGGATTACTAATTAACTGAAACATTTCCCACTTTTCTGATGTACATTCCGCAATGAAGATAGAGTATGAACTTCCCAATTTTCATGGGTTTTATTATTAAACACTCCTCAATGTGTGTCTAATAACTTTTCTATTTCTTATGGACTTTATAAAACACACCTAAATGTGTGCATGTTACCTTTTCCCTTTCAAGGGTGTATTTAAAAATACCTCAAATGTGTACTCAAACTTCTTTTCAAGGGTCTTATTATATTCAACACACAATGTAAAAAACATCCAAATAAATTGTCATTTTTTGATAGATAAATAATTATCTACAGTTTCATTTTAAATTCACTTGTTTAAATGCCTTGCTTCACCATGGCATTGTTATGTCTGTTTTCTATATATGTTGGGTCAAGATTTATTCTGGACAGCACCCAGAATAATTAGTAATCACTGCTACTACCTTAGATGAGTTAGGCCCAACCACATACCCCCTCCTGCACCCCCATAAATCAATAAGTATTATCCAGCTTCCTGCAACAAGGATGTCAATGAATTTTTTCACTGGTATCTGCCAATCATTTTTACAATTTCCAACATTTTTCTATTATCAAATCAGCCTTATGATGCATTTCATAACATTGCTATTGATTTGAGACTTTCAAATTCAAGACATTTCATATAAAATAGATGCCATTTGTTTCCATCTGCACAATCCTGTTTTTCATCTTAACAGTGCAGATGGATGTTGCCATCATTCAGCAAATAAACCTTTAAATTCTAAGTATTTATTTTATATATCAATAAAGTGACTAATAATGCAAAATTATCATCAGAAGACAGATTCTCAGCTAAAGCAAAGAAGAAAAACCTTTTTCAAGTGGCTCCTATCTCAGGCACTGCATAAAATAATTAAATAAAATTTATAACAAAATCTGTTTTACTGTTTTGAAAAGTGCACCATTCTTTAAAAGTAATCTTGATCAAAAATTACATGGAATCAAAGGGTTTCCAAAGTTATTTTCTAAAGTTAATTGCTAAAATCATAATTATTTAAAGAACTGGAATCCTGACAAAAATCTCTAGAAAATATCTATAAAAGATATTTACATGCTCACAATTCAGGCTCATAAAAAGAAAATTCAATTATTTACATCAGTATTGTCATCTTTGTTGTATTGGTCTCATTTCTTCCTTAAGTGAATATTGCATATGGTCATATTCATTTATCTTTGAAAAGATTTTTTTATTTTAATTTTCACTGTCTCAATTAGGATAGTTGACAGATTAATATAAAACTTGTAATTTTTCAGTCAGAAACAAAAATGATATATGTTCATAACAGCAGTAAATTACTGAACTTTAGCCATTATAAACAGGTTGATTCATTGTTGATATAAAGTTGAGTCTATAAGTAGGTATTTGAATCTTCATACCCAAGCACTATTGTCAATGATACTTTCAAGTTTTATTAATGATAAAAACTTCTATATCAACCAATGTAGACATCTTGCAACAATTACTTAGAGAAATAAGAATTAATGTACAAAATAAACAATAAAATTGTTGTCTAAAATTACAAGACAATTAGAAGAACATGAAAAATGATTACGATTGTTCTGGAAATATTTATTCATCTTTTGTTATTGTTAGAATTTCTTTTTTTTACATCATCTGAATTATGCAGTCCAGAAATGGTATTGGGGTAGGGGAAGTGTATTATCAACTTTCTTTCTTTACTCATTACTAATTACCAAATTATTTTCTAATGAACCAAATATATAATAGTTAATATAGCAAAAATCAATCTCAAGTAAGAGGCAAGAAAAATATGAAACATTTTATTATTTGCACTTAACATTTTCTTTTCAAGAAGTTACGTTATCCTTCATAGTTTTCCTTAATCTGAAATTTTTCTCTCAAACACTGAATTTTTCTAAGATTTATTTATCTTTCTTCAAAGCAACACACCTCAAAAATGAGTTGGTGCTGTTTAAAATGCACAATTACTACTTAAGTTTGGTAAAATCTTTGTCAAAACATTATGCACTGATTGCATGAAAAGTAAGCAGTAAAGACTGTGCAAAGAGGTTTTCATGCATGGCTACAAAAATAGAATAAAATTGCTGCAGAATAATTACATTTTATCAATATCAAACATTTCTAGCAAGTTAATTTACCTGACTTTACAGTTTAATTTGTTTTTTAAGCATTTCACCCTAAGCAAGGTGAGAGTGCCATTAGTATGCAAGGGGTTACAGAGAATGAAACTAAGAGAAAAGACTGGGTATAGGGGGGGGATAAAAAGAAGAATAGAGATCAAGACATCAGAAGATCTTGATTGATGTTACATTTAAACTTTTGAAGATTATAGTTATCAGGGAAGAAAGTAAGAGGAAGGGAGTTACACTGTTGGGAAGTATGAGAGAAGAAGCTGTTAGAGTAGAAGAGGCAGTTATATTTTAACTGTTTCAACAGTAAAAGGGTGGGACTGAAATGCCAATCTAGTAGCATGCTTAAATTCACACAGTCAGGGCACCAGTGAAAATAGCTTGTTGGAGTAGTTGCCATGAAAATATTTGTAGAAAAGACAGAGGGAAGCCACATCACATCTGTGAGAAACTGACTGGAGTTGAGATGTCAAATCAGGACCAATCACATTGCATATCCATCTTTGGATTTTGTCTAGAACCTTGAGATGAACAGCAGGGCCACCAGACCATATATGGCAACAATATTCACTACATGGACAAATGTTAGATTTGTAGATGTGAAGGACAAGAAAAACCTTCTGGTGTGACACAGAGAACCAACTTTCTTTGTGGTAGACGCAGCTATTGATTCAAGGTAGTTGTTCCACCTCAGGACAGAGGAAAGCGTGAGACCAAGAAGGTGCAATGATATGCTCTTGTGAAGTTGAGCATCAACCATGTTGATAGGAGGCAAGGAGATTTCTCTATGGTGGCTAAATGAGAGCAGTTTCATTTAGGAGGCATTAAAATTTATAAGCCATCTCCTGCCCCAGTCCACCACAGATTGGAGGTCCTTTTCAAGATCAACAGCCAGATTAACTTTGTCAGCAATGCTGGATTTACTATTGAGACAGGAGTAAATGGTAGTGTCATCTGCATAGATGCCTACTTGAGAACTGATGATATCAGCAAGAGCATTGATGAAGATAGTGTAGGACCCAGGATAGAGCCATGGGGAACACCAGTATTCATATTTGATAGGAATGATTGGATTAAACTAAATAATCATCTTGTAATACTGTATTCTTGAAGATTACATAGAAGGCCAACATGCCAAACCCTGTCAAATACCTTCGAGATGTCTAGAGTCACAGCTCAAGCTTCATCATTATTATCAAGATCTTGGTATACATATTCAGTTATGGCTGTGAGCACATCAGTGGTAGACCGAGCAAAGTGGAAGCCTTATTGTTTGTCAGTAGATCATGGAAGGTAAGATGCTTAACCACTTCAGCATTGATTAAAGCTTTGAAGAATTTAATTATAAAGAATGATAGGACAGTAATTAGATGGGTCAGAAGGGTCTCTAGAGTTCTTAAAAACAGGGACAACAGAGGAGGACTTCCAAAAGGCTGGAGAGCAAGGAGCAGCCAGGCAATAGTTGTATCATTTAGAGAGAACTGGAGCCAGCTCAGGAGCACAATTATTTAGGACTATGGTGGTATGCAGTCACCACCACTTGCTTTATGAGAATACCATCAACAGGATTATGCACATCTCACTCAGCAGAGCCTCTGCTCTAGTGAGGAAATCAGGTATGGGTGCTTTGAATGAGTCAAGTGTTGAGTTGGATGAGAATTTCTGCATTCAGCCTCATTAGCTGTAGATGTTAGTACTTCAAATTGATTCAATAGAGAAGAATTGTAGGTTTGCTGTAGTTCAGCAAACTCTTGCAGAGCTGCCAATAATCTTTACAACCAAACTTGTGAGATGCAATATATATTCTATCAGCAAACAGTAACTATGCTTCATTGAGGACACACTTGCACTCATTATGAGCAGAGACAAAGAGACATCTGTTGCAACCAGACATGTCGCTCCAGTATAGATGGAAGAAGTGATTCATATGGTCTATAACAGCTGAGCAACCAGGTGAGAACCAAGGAGATGAGTGCAATGTAACTTGTTATTTTTTTTTTTTTTTTTTTTTTTTTTTTAAGCATTTCACCCCAAGCAAGGTGGGGAGCCACTAGGACACAAGGGGTTACAGAAAATAGGAAGATCAGATAGGAGTGTTAGAAGAAAGGATGAGGGTAGTAGATAGATTAAGGCAACTGGAGATGTCGATTGACATTACACTTGAATAGCTGGAGATTATAACTCTCAGGGAAACAGGAGAAGGGAAGAGAGTTCCACAGGCGAGAGGTGCGAGACATGAAGCTATTAGAGTAGAAGAGACGGCTATATTTATGAGTTTCGACAGTGAAGGGGTGAGAGCGGGATGCCAGCCTCGTAGGGCGCTTGAACTCATGAAGTTTGGGAACCAGCGAATGCAGTTCCTCGGAGCAATTTCCATGAAAGTATTTGTAGAACAGACAGAGGGAGGCAACGGTGCGTCTGTGAGAAAGTGACTGTAGACGAGACGCCAGGGCAGGGCCAACCATATTGCATATCCGCTTCTGGAGCCTATCAAGAACCCTGAGGCAAACAGAAGGGGCGCCAGACCATATATGGCAGCAATACTCCATGCAAGGGCGAATTGTGGATTTGTATATCTGGAGGATCGACTCAGGGTAGAAAAACTTCCTAGCACGGCTCAGGGAGCCAACTTTCCTCACAGTGGAAGAGGCAATTGACTCGATGTATTTATTCCATCTCAGGTCAGCAGTCAACGTGAGACCGAGAAGCCGCAGAGAGTTGCTCTCGGGAAGTTGAGCGTCAGACATTCTAATGGAGGGAAGGGAAGGCTCTCTGTGGTGATTAATAGAGAGCAGTTTTGTCTTCGAAGCGTTGAAGTTGACCAGCCAATTCATGCCCCAGTTCACAATCGATTGGAGGTCCTTTTCGAGACGCACGGCAAGGTGAGTTTTGTCAGCGAGACTGGATTTGTTTTTGAGGCAGGAATAAATTGTGTGTGTCATCGCGTAGATATATTAACTTGAGAAGTTACGGCGTCAGGAAGGTCATTTTTAGATAAGGAATAGAGTGGGGCCTAGGATGGAGCCTTGAGGAACACCTGCGTTCGTGGGGTAGGAACTGGAGGAGAATCCGTTGAGAACGACCTTCAATTCACGGTTTGACAGGAATGATTGTATTACGTTATATAATTGACCCGTAATGCCATAACCCTGGATCTTTGCGGAGATCAAAGGCGTATAAAAAACCCTATCAAATGCTTTGAGATATCTAGTGCCACGGCTCGGGCTTCATGTTATTTTGGAGAGTTTCTGGTAGACTGTTTCCGTGATGGCTGTGAGCACATCGGCTGTAGATCTGGCAAAAAGGAAACCATATTGCTTGTCTGAGAGCAGATTATGGGATGTGAGGTGGTTTTTATTGTTGATGGTATTGATTAGATTTGAAGATTTTATAATAGGGAAGGAGACTGATAGGATGGTAGTTGGAAGGGTCAAGGGGTCGCCGGAGTTCTTGAAGACAGGAAAAATCGAAGAGGATTTATAGATTTAAAGCTTTGATGCTGGAATTTTTTTTTATAGGACCCAGAAAAAGATGCAAATTTTTGTATGGGATGATTAAAAACCACATTCCAAAAGATGTCACAAAGGAAATCATAGAACGAGTTCCAGTCTGCATGTTTATAACAGAAAGATATTCTGTCGGTAGGAGGTTCATGGGTGGAGGGGTAGTGGAAGATGATATTAACAGAGACTACTGTGTGATCAGAGTTGCCAAGAGGGTAGAGTTACATAGTGCAACAAGACTCAAGGATGGAGGTAAAACAGAGATCAAGAAGGGAAACATTATCATCAGGGTTACTGGGAAAACATGTAGGAAAGTTAACCACTTGCACAAGGAACTAAGTGATTGAAAAGTTAAGGGCTTGGATGCCAGTGAAGTCAGTTACAGAGTGTTTAAGCCATATGGAATGGGCAGCATTAATCAAAAAGTGAACTTATTAAAAAAATCACAAAGAATATTGAATCATATTATAATGGGCCAATTTTAAATGCAAACAAAATAGAATTCAATTCTATTTCATGAAGAGCAATTAAAATTAGATTAAAATCAGGTCATTTTGAAAGAGAACAATATAATCAATTGTGGATCAAAAAATAAATCTGAATATTATGGGCAACAAAACTATAATCTTGAATGTAAATCAAATGGGATTTCCTTACTAAAAAAGCAACAACATACACACATAAATGACTGGTTTACACTTTATAAGATTTAATTGCTCTATACAGAACAAATATGATTTGTATATAAACTATGAAAATGAAAAATTCTATTTACAGTGAGGTATTCTTTAAATACAAAGACAATTTGTAAAATATAAAACTTTAAAAACATTTCTACATTTTTTCACATAAGTTGTTTAAACAAGGTGAAAAACAAGAAATTTTAAATTAGTTTGAGGCTCACAGGAAATTTGAAGCATATTTTTAAAATTGGAGTGTAAGAGTCATGGTATTCATTGCTATTAATTTACCCATGCAATATTTGAAAGATTTGGGTCGTGTTGATAACCAAATATAAGGGTGGATCAATCGTGTATGTACTTATATTTTAGATACTATTTACACTAAAATGCAAGGTAAACATTGATTTTCATCTCATTTGATGAAAATGTTTAATAATTGTTAATTCATTTATTTCTAAATAAAGAAATCCCAAATGAAAGTATGCTATTTTAGCTAACAACAAAATTGCAACAGAACATTCTAAATCTTTTATTTTCTGATAAACATTCAGAATTATTCAATAACAGATTACCTGAATACTCTTTCTGAAGATTTTAGAAAATATATCACAGTTTATATATGAAATTGCTTGAAATTAAGTAGATTTAGAGAGATTCAGATTCAAGCTTCAGTTCATAATAGCACATTCATTTACTGAAAAGTAGTCTCATGTAAAACACATGGTTTTTAGGAGGCGTCAGTAGTAAGGCAGACCTTATCATTACAACAAATACATTGTGTCATAATTACCAGGGCCTGAGAATTTTCAAGGAAAAGCTGATAGTATCCACTATTGGACCAGCTGTGTTTATGCAACATACATTAACCATGCCTGCCAGTTCTTATCGCGGATTGCTCTAAATGCATCATACATCTTTCTGTCTTGTACAAAAGAATAAGTAAACTATACAGAATAAAAGAAAATAGCTTGGGTGGCAAGTAGGAAGAAGTTAGAAAAGCAGAGTAAGTAAACGGGTGTCAATAACATTCAGACCTTTTATTCACAGATTCATCTGGAAAGAAAGGAGATTTCAGCCACACACTTCTGCCACTAATAAAAAATGTGAAAGTGAAAAGTGAACACCATAAACAAGTTGAGTTCAGACTATATTCCAGTATACACTGGTATGTAAATCAATTGAAATGCATATTTTATGTTATTGAATGAAGAAATTCAAGAGGCTTATTTGAGGCCACAGGAATTACCTATTTTCATAGCAATTCTTATATTTATTCTGCATAATATAAAACAATATATCTACAAAATAAAGCAAACAAATTATATAATATATATATATATATGATAAATTAATATATAATTTTTTGTATATAAAAAATATTTATATATATATATATATATATATATATATATATATATATATATATATATATATATATATATATAATCTTTTAAACATTTTTGATTAATTAATATGGAAAGTTCTGTCTATAAATTTTTTTTTTTTTTTTAATTTTAACTGTTTTTTCCAAATTAGATGTTTTTTGTTATTGGTAAAGTTTATATTTACTTTTATTTTATATTATTTTCTTCCCAAGTATTTTTGAATGTTGCTACAATTGTTTTCAAGGATTGTTCTGTGTATATTTATACAACTGGAAAAATTATTTCTATTCCCACGTTCTTCCATTTGATACAACCAATTTCAAGTCACTCAAGGTGATGTCATATAAACAGTCAAACTGAAATCTTTAGGTGTGTTTTTTTTCTCTTAAACACACTTCAATATATGATCCCATATGGAGAAGGATACCTTATTTAATGTTGGCTGCTTCTCTTTTATTAAAATTTTCTTTGCACAGTGTCCTATTTAAAATTTTGGTGCTATCTATTAAAATTTGCCTTATGTTAATATTATTTTGCTTATTTGTCATATGTTTAATGATATGTTCATGAATTGCACTAAATTTTGACATTATATATATATATATATATATATATATATATATATATATATATATATAATATATAAGCATGGTAACTCCTTACTCTGTCCTGGACATTGAGTTCTACCTGGGTTCTATCCTCTCGGAATTTTTATTCAAAAAAAATATACATGTATGTACCTATGTATATATATTTATATATTTTGCATATGTATGTGTATATTTACCACTAATATTATCTCTCTCTCTCTCTATATATATATATATATATATACACACACACACACAAGTCAAATTTATTAGGTCTGTGCAAAATTATAACAATGCCATTCCAGTTGATATTATCAATAGTAATAATACTTTAGTAATTAAGCAGTTTTATTAAAACTTATCTCATAGAAAATGTAATATATTACAGATTAAGTGGAGTTTTTTTGGGATTTTTTTTTACTGTTATGTTACACCAAACATGTTATATCTACATTGGAAAAATATCTTTTTTTGTAACACCTTTTACTTTTTAATTATTTCACCCCAAGCAAGCCAATAAAGCCACTAAGACACAAAGGGTTACTGAGTTTGAAAGAAAAGGAGAAAAAGAAAACATTATTAAGGACAAAGAACAATAAAAGAACAGGAATTAAGATGACAGAAGATAATGATTGACATTGCATTTAAATTGTTGCAGATTAAAACTGGCTGGAAAGTATGGAACCAGAAGGGAGTTCCACAAGCAAGAAGTACAAGAAAAGAAATTGTTATTTTGCTGAGCAGGATGAAAATGTCAGTTAAGATATCAAGTTTGATGAGGAAAACTGGTTAATACCCCTTGGAAAGTTTCAGAAACATATCAAAAGGGTTCTTGATGGCCAAGAATTCCACCATTCCATTTAAGAAGATTTAGTACTACACTTCCACCTGAGGAAAAATATCAAAGTTCTGGCAGCAGACAGCCTTACTTAAATCGAGAAGAATAATATCTAGGCAAGATAAACATTAATTCCTTAATTGCACCAAAAGATGTCAATTTGCCATTGATATTAATAATTTGAGTAAGAGCGGCAACTGTTTGTGATTATTTTATTGTTAGTTGGACTCGACACAGCAAATAAGATTAACTACTTTTCCTGTACTTATGAATTGGAAGAAATCCAATCTAATGTAACTGTATTCTTAAAATAATGAATTAAATATTATGCAAGTTAAAATAATTTAAATGTAATTTAATTTCAGTTATAGCAAGCAATATTTAAAAAGGTTACTGAACATGTTAAACTTTTAAATTAAAAACAAAAATAGTTAACTCTTGTGATTAATCAATCAAACAGACCTAAAATAAGAAAGTATTGTAGGTGGCAAGTTTGAATCCTTTTAATAATTTATATTAAAAATGATATCACAGGTCCTGACAACTTATTTCTCTTTGCACTGAATTACAAAATATCAAAACATCAATCTGAATGAAAAGGGTGAGAAGGATGACCAGATATCAAAGCACTTTTTATGTGAGCCTGTCTAATGCACATTAAAGTTCCTAGTGCAGACATTTAGTGATTACCTCTCCCCCTGCCTATGTATGCTATAGTTGCATTAATCAGTGGACGGAAATGGTAGGAGAAAAAACAACAAAAGTAGATTCATTTTGCATAATTGTAAATTTGTCCTCTCTTTCATAAGAAAAAAAAGCAAAAAAAGATACAAAGATACAATGAGGGACTTGTTGAAAAACCGGTGGAAGTGGGGGGGGGGAGGATGTGTATTCAGTTGTACAGGAGGAGAAAGTAGTGATGTGAGTGTATAAGCTGATTTCTCTTCCTCTTATCAGATGTGAAGAGAAATTTAAACCTACTTCTCACTCTTCAACTTATTCCTTGGGGAATATCAAGGAAGATGTCTATTTCTTATATAAAAAGAAAATGTATTACAAACCAATTGTTTTATTCACTACAAAACATTAAAAAAAAAAAAAAAAAAGAATAATCGTAGTGGACAATTTTCCTTTTCCAAATTATCAGATTAAATCAGGAAAGGAAGATAAAAAAAATAGTATAGGCATATTTTTAAAGTTTTACTTATTATTTTCACCCCAAAATTTGATATAAGTGTTTTCAGCAAAGAGCAATAAGAAAGACAGACAATCTCTACTTTTCATCAGGTGACAATGGCTCAAAAGTCAAAGACTGTTCTTCAGATGGAATAATCAGTTGAAGAGAAAGATTCAAATAACAGAAATGTAAGCTCTTATTACACCCACCAAGCATTCACTTCTGAAAAAGACAAAGCGATGTAAGTGAGTATCTTATCTTATTAATACACTTACCAAGTTGCACTTGTGAACTTGGCTTGGTGGTCAATCACTGTTAAAGGTGTTTGGATTAACGTTACATGAAACTTGTAGCCATAAATTTAAGATGAAAACTTAAATTTCTAACATACTCTTCTTTCTAGCACTTGTAAAGTTAAACCTGTCTAGTAACAATAATGATTTTCCAAAATTGAATATACAACAGCAGACCATAAGGTCTTAGATTTTTAGCTCTGCTATCAAATATTAACTTAGAGAAAAATCACAGACTATAACTGAAGGTTTATCTCCCTTTATGTTATCTATCCAAATAGAGAAAAAGAAAAAATACTCTTAACTCTTGTGAATTTTTCAACATTCACAAAAAACATTATTCATGAAATAAGATGAAGCATGAAAAGGTTGGAAATAAAACAAAACCCAAGGCTGACATCATTATCTCAACTTTTCTATATAAAATATTACCATGGGGTGAAGAGAAAAGTCAGCTTGGTAATGGCTATGCTCTCTTCCACATTTTCATGCCACAGACAGGTGTAACTTATCTGAAGAGAAAATGATGAAAATGACAGCTAAACTCACCTCAAGTTTCACTTAATACATTTATTCATGTCATACATAAAAGGGAATAGAAAAAATATAATTTGCTACTTGTTGCACTTATCAGCTAGAATTTTCTTATTTTAGGACTATTTGGCAGCTCCAGCAGAAATGAATGCTTCCATCTCCTACACTAATATAACAACTATTTTAAAATAAAGTCAAATATTAATAGACAGTTTTCTTCTGTAAAATCCATAGGAGTCAAAGAAAATATTAACTAGAGCAGAACTCTTTAAATAATCCATTTTATGTTTTTAATATTCTTCTTAATAAAAATACAAAATTGTGATAGTCACAATGAAAATTGCTTTACTTGATCACCTCATAAACACCTTGTCAATATTTTCAAGTTCTGCTATGTGCTATTCACACTGTTAACAATCTTGGCTCTCCACAACTTCCTGTCCTTTGTTGCTCTTAATAATTTTTTTGTTATCTTTCCTAAACCTTGTTTCACCATCCATTTACACAAGCTTATTAGCTAGGTTACTTGCTGTTTTCCTCTGTCCCTCTTGCCTTCAGTCTGTCCTATGAGTATCAAATTTCCCAAATCATCAAGCATCCTTTTTGTTTCCATTTTCTCCAAAACTGTCATTACTCACATATTCCATCCATGGTGTTCTCAGCATCCTTCTGTAGAACCACATTTCTGTTGATTCAAGTTTCTTCTTTATCTGTGCATTCACTGACATATAGGAGGACTGATATTATATATTACAGTTCAGTTTTCTTTTGTTTGTTTCTAATGAAATTTTTCTGTTTCTTAATACTGTGTTAAAAATCCAGCTTTAAGGAAATGATTAAAAGTGATGACAATAACAAAAGTAAAAATTTTCAAAAAGAGATTAATAAATCAATACAAAAGATATTTTTTAAAATTTTGTCAGTTCTCTAATTACAAGCTTTATATTTACATTAATTACATCAGACTATTATCCTCATCTTTGTTGTTATCATATCATTTCAGCCATTGTATATGTATGGCTTTCTTTAGATATGTCAATCCAGGTAACTTTTATGGAATTTCAAAGTAAACTTTTTATTTAATCTACAGGTGTAGATTGTTTTCATTCTGCTTTCCATGTGAAAGGATATCTTGTCTTGTTCTTATTTAGTACTAATCAGTTATTGCTTGCTCTGTTTCCACTGAGTCTAAGGAATTGAACTCATAATTACTATGTCACCAAATTCACAAACCGATAACTTAGTGGGACAATCCTGAATCTAGAACTTGGAGTTTTATACCTAATATTCTCCTTTCTTGTCAATTGCTGTCTACATTCACCATTGATTCTCTTTTTCTTACTGCTGTTGCTGAAGCCTTGCTGTAATTTCTCTTTATTTATAAAAAGTTTAGTTCAAAATTATCGGAAGGTTATCTGGATCAACAGACACCTGTAAAGGTCAGAGGGTACAACAGCCAAAATATGATAATAACAGATGAAAACATTAAACCAAATATAAATAATGATAACTCCATATCTCACAAATTCAGACAGAAATTACAAAATTTATAGCACTATAATTATATAAAAATATTAAATTAATAATTCATTGTTATAAGCAATACCGCTTAATATGATTTCTTTAGTTTATCAATACTTATTTGACCATGTCATGCAAACATCCCTTTTTTTTCCTTTGGTTATTTCTTACAAAACTATGAACATTGTAATGAAAACAGCCCCAGATATTCTTCATACACTAGACATTGCTTGCTTCTTAACAAAGCACTAAGCAGATACCAACATGGTTACACAATTTATAGGTTATCAGGAGAGATGCAAAGAAGATTTTTTATTATTTTTATCAACACAAGCATCAGAAGTCTCTGCCAATCTTTACCCATGAGAAGATTTTCAACATTGGTCCATGGATATCTTAAAATAAGAAACTGATAATAAAAGAAGTGAGTAAAGAAAGACCAAAAAATAAAAATGAAAAAACAGTTTCCTTGAAGGGGGATTCTTTAATAAATGGCAAAAAAAACTAAATACCTGGCTTCCATAAGCCCACAAGGGTTTGGCAATATTTTTATCAGCTTAGAAGACATCAACCAGTGCACTCCTGAGGATTGATTCTATCACTAAAATAAATAGAATTCTGGTTCCCATAATTCTACAGGCTTTCTACTTTACCCCACACTTTTCAATCCACCACAAGTTCCAAGATAATCCTCTCAAGACCAACTAGGATAAAACAAATTCAAAGATTTAAGTAATTTACAGCATAATTTGAATGATACTTCCTTCTTTATACCAATGTGCTTTAGTGAATCCTGAACATTTGGGATTTCTAAATTGGATTTATTTTAAGCAAGATTTGTTTTCTTATTTACTAAACTAAAAATTTGGATATTAACAATACTATTGTTTAATTTATTATTTGCTAACAAAATAATTACCTTTTACAAAAATTATCCATGCTCAGCATTAAATTCAATACATTATAATAAAGAACCTATTTAATTCAATTTTCTTAGTAGAGCTATAATTTTTCTTTCTTGGTTCTTGTTTGTACTCCTGTGAAAGTTTGAAACTTAAATATTGTGATTTGGAACTTGACTAAACTGACTATCAAGATCAAAGTGTAGCATCTGTTTTTTGTTATAGTGAAAAAGAAATAAGTTCATTTTAATGGATTTGTTTGTTTTTTTTCATACAAAGTAAATTTAGTGAAATTAAAATTTGTTTACTCATTTAAAAACAAACAAAAATTGTGTATTTAAATTTCAACAATTCACTGCAAAGGATTTTATTATATGTAAGATTTTTTATGTTAAAATACTCTTAAACACTTAAAATATTGTTTATATTTTTTTAAAATCACATAAGTTTTACTTAAATTTTAAAGCTTTTAAAATAATATATTTCTGCATTTTTCCCTATTGTATATATGTCTAAATGTTTTGCATTGAGAAATCTAAGCTAATCTGAACTAATTTAACAATTAGAATTTTTGAGATGAGGAATTATGATTATGTTATATTAAGCATATGGTAGCAAGAGAAAGGATTAACAAGGATTAGAGTGAAATAACGTTTATTGTTGGTAAAGAGTACAGGAATAGTGATCTGGTGTAAGTGTAGTATTGGGAGTGAATCATTTCTTGTGACAGAGTGGCCAAGGTCAGAGGATATAGTTGGTGCACGTTTGGTTGATGGAGGTAGGTCGTCTTGTCAGTTAGGCAACCTGTTGTGTTGAAACGGGGGTGATGTTGGATTGGTGTGGTCTTGGTAGCTCTGTTCTGTGGAGCAGATGTTGCTGGGCTCAACTGAAAAAGGAATGCATTGTAAACGAGTTGAGGTAGGCCAAGGTGACAGCGGGTTTGGGAGGTCAGTTCTGTGGAAATTTTTGGAAATCCACATTTATTTCCCAAACCTACTGCATTGACTGTGAAGAGAATGCCTTGTAAACAAGTCGAAGTGGAGCTGTTCTGTGGAATGGAGTTTGCTGCACCAACTGTGAATGGAATGCCTTGTAAATGAGTTGGGATAAGCCAAGGTGATGGCATGGATTGGTATTGATGAAGGCTTGTAGCTGGGAGGTTGAGTCAAAACTGAATAGCCGAGGTGGTAGGTCAAGCCAGGTAGTGGTAATGGTTGTTGAAATGTGTGGTCATGTTGAATGGTGGCGGTAGTAGTGTTTTGTGTGGTGGCTGGTCCACAACTCTGTTGTCTTGGTGACAAGGTCATGCTGACGGTACCAGTAGCAGCAGTGCCTGGCTGCAACTGTGTCTAGTCATCCTCATAGCCTGCTTTTAAGCAGATCTGGTAGTCCCAAGGCTCATCTCTTTTACCAGCAGGAACGTTCGTGATTGGCCACCGCTAGAGTTCACTTAGTAGACCAGATATGGTGCATAAAGCCTAATGTGCAGGAAACTTTTGTTATTTTGTTTTCTGCCTTCAAGGTGTTCACATCTGGCCAGCATGCAGAATGAATCAAATGAGATCGAATTCTGACAGAGCATAACAATTATTTATCTTTCTATTTGGATTAGCATACCATTCTTATTTGTTATATTTCAACCATTATATTCTCCAACCTTGTAACCACCTCAGAATTTTTAACCTAATTTAAGATTGTTTTCATATCGTGCATCAATTATGTATGGCAAGCAGAAATAAAAACAATTTATCCCAGTAGATTAAATAAAGGATTTGGTTCCAAATTTCAAGAAGGTTACAGAGTATGGCAGAATGGCTGGAGTGTACCACAGCCAAGAGGTTACATATAACAATTATAAGGAGTATAATAACCTGAATGGAAAGGCATTTAATAACCTGAACTAAATTAGATATTCTCTAAAATTCTTAAATAAGAAATTTCAGAAAGATTTGACTGGGGAAAATTAAAAGAAAAGAACAATCTCAAATTGGTTTCTTGAAATTTAAGCAAAACTAAAACAAACAGCATCATCTTACTTATTATAAAACGCAGATTGTGTGTGTGTGTGTGTGTGTGTGTGTTTGTACGTTTATAGATGGGATCGTATTTCCTACATTTTTCAACCGATTTCAACAAAACTTCACAGGACTACGTAAAATTACCTGGTGGTGGTTCTGACAGCACCAAGAATTAGAAAAACACAATTGTTTTTGCACAAAATCAATTTGAAAGCATGGTTAAGTGTATCACACCTGTCCGGAAGTTACTGCCGGCTACTCAAACGTCCGAATGCCATTAAGTTCTGGTGACTCAGCGTTTTTTTTTCAGAGAACGATACACAAAAAGTAAACAAATGAAACCTAAACATACACAAGTCCTCCTAACTAAAAATAATAATTTGTTTTACTTTAAATACACATGGTGAAACCCATGTGTACAGTCAAAATGCAAAAGTCAATCAAAAGATATTGCCAACCAGCTATGATGTTAACATCAGCTGCCATAAACACAGCCGATTTCTTCCACCAAGAGAGGGGAATTTTTGTCCCTGCCCAAGTGTATGTGCTCGGGTCCCCCACATTAATCTGACCTTGTGTCACATCTCATTCTTGTGGGGAAACGAGTAAACACAGCGACGTGCTCCCCCTCTCACCTTCACCTGGCCGACCCTCATGGAAAATAAACCTCCTCATCTCAAGTGTTAATAAAAGCAAAGCATGTCAGATTTATAAAGATTTCCTATTTGTCCCTTATCCTAGCCATTCTCTTGCATTCCTATCAATATTTGATCATATAATATATATATATATATATATATATATATATATATAAACAATGCAAACTAGAAGAAAAAATTAAAATAAAATACAAGCCTGTTATTGAACCAGAATTTAAAAAAATAAAATAAATTTATATAGTCTTAAAAATAGACATTTATTTTGCATCAAACACTGAAAAATATGTATTAGGTTTGTAACTAGGTAACTTTATATATATATATGTATGTGTGTATATATGTGTGTGTGTATGTGTATAATACTTTTTATACTTTATATATATATATATATATATATATATATATATATTTATTACTATTAATTAGCGATTATTAATGAATTTAATATATGCATTTATATGATTTTTTTTTATTACTATTAAATGATGTTTTATGTAAAATTTGAATCCCCAACATCCCTTTGCAATATTCTCAAAAAAATCTAAAAGTAGGATCTATAATGTAATTACTGAATTAGCTTCTTGACTTCAGCCGCTTTCTCACAGACGTGATGTGGCTTCCCTCTGTCTTTTCTACAAATATTTTCATGGCTACTGCACTGATGAGCATTTTTTCCCTGGTGCCCTGACTACATGAATTTAAGTGTACTACTAGATTGGCATCTAATGTCCCAACTTTTTACTGTTGAAATAGTTAAATGTAACCGCCCTTCTAACAGTTTCTTTCCTCACACTTCTCCATATTGGAACTCCATTCCTCTCACTTGCTTCCCTGATAATTACAATCATCAAAAACCTAAATGCAACATCAGTCACCATGTTTTTTTATGTTGATACCTGTTCTTTTTTCCTTTCTTCAATCCCCCCTACACCCACACTTTTCTCTCATTTTCACTCTCCATAAACCCTGTGTGATAATGGCACTTCTGACTTGCTTGGGGTGAAATGCTTAAAAAAAAAAAAAAAAAAAAAAAAACATTGAATATAAAATAATTAGGGTACTGAAAATAGCATCTACCACAATCAAAGGTAAAGCTCTCCCTACCAACAGCTAAATAATAAAAAAGTGCTCAATACAATATATATATATATATATATATATATATATATATATATATATATATATATATATATATATATATATATATATATATATAAAAGGCAGGATATGTGTGTGTGTGTGTGTGTAACGGACCGAATGCAAGGCCGCAATTTCGAAGGATTTGCACCAAAATTTACATGCACATGCTCCAAGTTAGCGGGAAGGCCAAGACTGATTTTGCATTTCCCAACTCCCATCGATAGTGGAAATAATAGATTTTTTATGCTTCTACAGCAGTTTTCATGTAGTTTGCGGCCATTTTCTACTGGCCAGTGTGAGAGCCTATAGACGGCTGCCACAAATATGCAGGAAGATTCTATTGGCCATCGTGAGAGCCAACAGCTGACTGACACGAATGTTAACTAGCATGTTAGCATGCAAAAAAAAAAAAAAAAATCGATAGCTGCATTCGTCACAAGTGGGAAAATTTAAATCTGCATGGCACTTTTTCTCCAATTGGCTCATTCGCTTGCTTAAACTCAACGTTGATTCTGATTCCTCAGAACTGGGTTGGGTGTGAAAAAAAAGTATTTGTTGTTAACATTTTTTTCATTTTATTTTCTTCCAGTTACGAGTCCTTTTTTTAAAGCTGATCGTTTTGTGTTCATTTTGTTTAGTTCTTTTTTTGTAACAGATTTAATGTTTAGTATAGAACTTAAAAAAAAATTCAGTGTGAGATATGCAAGAAGTAAGGCATGTAGCAACATCAGCATGGCGAAGGGCACTCCTTTAAAGGCAAGGAAGGGCAAAAATATTTTTTAAGTCAAGTGATAGCAATTGCTGTATGAGTCGTACGATTTTTGAATCAAGCACGGGCAACGCCAGGCCATGCTGCTAGTTATCTAAATCGATAAAATGACCTTCATTTAATTTTGGGAAAATTATATTTTGTGAAATTAATATGAATAAATGTTTGAATTGTTTTATAGTTTTTCAAATTTCAATTAAAGTTTAAAAAGAAATTGAAAATATAAATTGATATTTTTGTCCAGCCGTATTCATTTTTATAAGATCATTTTATTGAAATTTTTTTTATTTACAAAAAATCAGAACACAAATGCTCTTAAATAACAAGTAACAATAAATGGTTTTGGAGGGGGGTTTTTTATTCAGTTTGCAAGGAAAATCCAGAGTAATTAATGAAGCACCAAAATACAAATATCAATGAGATTATTGCATTTTGTTGGATAATTTAATACTTTTACTGATACAGGATAATAATATATACCAGCACCAACTAGGAATATTAACATTTTGAAATATAAGGTGGAATAATGAAAGGTTCTCAGCTTGACTCACTTCCTAAAATCTGATGAAATGACCAAATATCAAAAATCTATTTGGAAGTGCTTCTTGAACAAGCCAATAACTTTTCAGCATGCCCTCATAATTATGAATGTACATCTTCAAAAAAAAGTTTATTGAAAATTAATTAATTTTCTCATTAATCAAAAAAATACACAATTTGATGAGTTACCATTCATGCCCTCCATTCAAAAAAATAAATTTTCAGAAAAGAATGTTGGCTTCTTATAAAATAGATTAGCAAAGTGAACTGTTATTATTATATCAAACCAAACTTTACTACATTCTTTTATATGTAATAAAAAGTTTATTTATTTGTTCATAACATTTTAATGTAAGGAGGAGAATTTTTCTTTTGCAAAGAATCATAGAAATCTAAACCCTAAATTTTGACTTCAAATCTATGATTAAAATTTTAATGCAACAGAAATTAAGATTTATTTAACCATAGAAAGATTCATTTTTAGCATTTACTTTTCTTAATCTATTGTGCTGATAATTGTAGTTGAAATAAAATACCTATATTTTGATTGAGATTAATGTTTAAACAAAATATTTTATTGATATTGTAGATTAACTGAAGAGGCACAAAAGTTAAAAGAAACTAAGATAATAAGAGCAATTTTTTTTGAAAATGGGCAAACAATTATTTATTTTAAAAGACAATTGAATGCCTATCACCAGGAGTATTTATTGAAAGGTTCAAATTTACTGTTCTGAAGTTTAAGTACCAAAAGCATAACATAACTAAATTTATAGACTTTTATATATATTTTTTTCAAACCTAAATATAGAATTTAAACCTTCTCATTCAAATGCCAATTTCATTTAGAAGTAAAAAGATAAACAAGGACTAAAAATGCTAAAGTAGACATTCCATGAAAAACACAGATTCTGTCTTCAAAAATGTTGCCAGTAAAAAAAAAAATGTATTCACAAACACTAATTGCTCCTGTAGATAGTTGGAAAGAGACAAGATGTTTTTTATATAGGAATATAACTTGTGTGGAGGGGGATAGAAAAATAGGGTTTATGAAAGGATTGTATTAAAAAATGGCTTAATTCACACAATTTTGGGGAAGGACTCATGGGAAGAAGTCAGGACAAGTGCCAGGCAGCAGTCAATTTATAAACTATCAAAGGGCATATTCTACATAATTGTATACTGGTGAGTTGGAATTTTGTAAAATAGTTATCATTTACATAAAAGATGAATTGGACTACAAATTTTAATCATACTTTATAATAAGATTAGAATAAGTATCTTCATATTTTAGATAAACACAAATACATATGCAATGAAAGCATATAGAGGTGAGAATCTTGGCTGTTTTGATTTAAGCATTGTTTTTATTAACAAGTTCACTGTTACATTGATAAAAGTAAAACAGACTAAGTCTAAAAACAGACATCTGTACAGAAAGTAACATTTTCAAGTTTTATAATTACTAAAATTGAATATTGGAGCTATCATGAAAGAGTCTGTTGAAAATCTTCTTTTATGCTTTCTCAAGAACAGTAGCATTCTTGGCAGCCTTTAATTCGGGTGATTGACAAAATTCTGGAGAAATTAAAATATTCAAAGAATTCTTTTGCTTGTTTAAAACAACATTGAATACTGCAGAGGTTTTTGGTCTTAAATCAATTAAAAAGAATTGGTGCTGGAAAAAAATGTTGGTTTTATTATAAGAGATTTTGACGTAATCAATGATCTCTGGATAGAAGCAAAACTTAAATCAGTATCTCTTACAAATTTATACACCCTGGGACACAAATGGTGGATACCTGTAATATGATATAATTGTATTCAATCCAAAATAATAATCATTGTAAGTTAATTACAAATGTTTACTCTATAAAAATTACCGTTAAATAAATACAAGTTTGAATATTAGTATTTTTCAAAATTTTGATCAAATTAAATTTCATAAATAAATCAAATA
This sequence comes from Acanthosepion pharaonis, assembly GCA_903632075.3. Lineage (NCBI taxonomy): Eukaryota > Metazoa > Mollusca > Cephalopoda > Sepiida > Sepiidae > Acanthosepion > Acanthosepion pharaonis. The sequence continues at coordinate 126,778 of CAHIKZ030001996.1, forward strand.
TAATTTATTAATACAATTATAAAATAATTTTCAGTAAAAGAAATCTGAGTTGAAAAAAATCTTTTCAACCTTTCATATGAATAAATAATGTCTTCTAATAAAAGTTCCCTAAAAGTATATTATTTTATTCTATATTAAGTATTCAAGAAACACCAAAGGCAAGTGTACAATTTATGTTCAGATCAGAATTATAGAAATGAATGTATGATATTTACAAATATTTTTAATCAAAGTTGAAAACAAAGTCCTCATCTTTGTCGCCATATTTATTACGTTTCGGCCGTTGTACGCTCTGGCCTTCTTCAGGTGGTTGGAATGTCGAACTGAACCCTTTATTTCGCTCACTGAGATAGACTGTTCTAGTTCAACTTGCCATGTTTTAATGGATGTCAGTTATCTCCTGTTAATTTCCCTCTGAAAGTTCTCCACTGCCTTAACGAGGTATTGAACTCACACTCTATGGGTACTTGTCACTGGATCTAACTAACGCCTTTATCCTTGTGACATCTGTATATGAATTTCTGGGTTTTATAAACCTAATGTCTTTATTAATAATTTTTTTCAGTGCTCATATTGCAATTTTTGCTGTTATCATTGCATGTTTTTTTTTGTTTTTTTTTTCTAGAGCTCATATTGCAATTTTTGTTGTTATTATTGCTTTTCGCTGGCACTCCTTATTACTGGTCCCCATATTGTATTCATTTCTATGCTTGGTCGGCTCAGGAGATTTTTGTGGCCTAGCAAACATGCTGATTCCTTAAGTTTACAAATTTTCCAATGGTGTTCTTTGTCTATGATCTCAACCTGATCCCACAGGGATGGTGATCTCCCTTCTCTCTCCATATGTGGTCAGCCACGCCTGATTTTTCCAGTTCCCCTCATGTTACAGCTTTCTGGTGTTCTTGAAGCCTTACCTTAAGGAGGCGGCCTGTCTCTCCTTTATATTTCTTTCTGCTGCTGCACAGGATTGCGTACACACAGTCTTTAGTCATGTTCTCCTCTATGGGGGGGGGGTCTTACTCAGGAGAGATATCTGCGAAGTGTCATCCAGCTTTTGAAGGTTTTGATGTTATATGGACCACAGATCCTTTGTATTTTCTCTGATAACCCCTTCACATAAGGTAGGCAAACTGTTTTCTGAATGTTGTTGTTGTTGTCCTCCTCTTCTTGTACCCATCTATCCCAGTTTTGGGGGCTGCTGCTATGTACCCAGAGTAGTTGTTACATTGTAGGGTACTACTTATACTGACCAATTCTTTATCTAATGTCTCTGGGTTGCAACTTATGACTTTTGCTTGGTGTTGTAAGCAGCGGACAATCCCCTTCTTTACGCTGTATGGATGGTGGGAGTTGAAATTGAGATACTGTCCAGTGAATGTCGGTTTATGGTATACGGATGTCTTGAACCCATGCTCTGTTCGAGATATTAGAACATCCAGGAATGGGAGTGCGTTGTTACTCTCTTTCTCCATTGTGAACTGTATTGAAGGTCTTATTTAGTTTACATGGTCCAGTAGAACCTGAACATCTTCCTATTTATAAAACATTTTTTTTGTATCAGTTCTTGCTAACATTCAACACCAATCAGATAATAATTAACCTATCATCTTCCAAGCAATTCTTTAGTAATAGGATGACCCTCAAAAATTAACCACTATTTGTAGAGGTAGTTGTAAAGTTTGGGTGGAGAAATCTCTTTACAAAGAGATGTGTGTGTGTGTGTATATATAGATATATATGTTGACACCATTCAGCTCATATAAGTATTACATGATTAAAAAATAGAACAAAAAATTTATAAGTATCAAATGTTTAGTTGACAGTTTTTCAAGTAACTTAACCTGAATCGTTTTATGATTTCACAATATGTAGAAAATAAATTTTGTACTAAATTATCAGGTAAAATCTTTTGCCAAAACTCTGACTGTTATTATTTTTAGTGAAAAACTGTTTATATCCTCAATTAGCCACAACAAAAGAAAATTTATGCATACTTGCAACCCTGTATTAAAATGTTTCTCCCTTCTTTACAAATGTTGGTGAGTCAAGATTAAAAAAAAAAAAAAAAAGTGTTTTCCTTTGTTGTAAGGAAGAAAAAGCATTGTGAGAGTGCTAAAAGCAAGATCCACAGCTGTTAACGGATGGCAACCACTTGCTCATTTCCTTTCCTTACCTTTGTCAGGGAAGTTATAATTGTGCTTGAAGGGTAAATTCAGAAGAACTGAAGTGTTACATAAGAAATCGGCCAAAAAGGAGACCGACAGCTGAACTCAAGGGAATTAAAAGAAGGAAAAAAATAAACAGGTTAATTTGTCGTTTTTTTGTTTTCTGCTAAGAAGAATAACACAGCACAGAAAATACTAAGAATCAACACTCCTTTCTATTTTAATTTTTAAAAAGCTCTTACAAAGATTATGATGAGTTTCATTTTTTTCATTACCAGATATGAATAAATGTAGAGATTCTTCTTTGTGATGATAACAATTAAGATATTTTTTTCTTTCTTTTCTTTTAGTGGTCTTTTTCCTGGCTGGACATTTTGTTTTACACAGCAGAATTCTTTTAGAAAAAATTAAAATAAATAAACAAACAAACTTTTGGTATTAAAAGCATACAAGGAAGATATTTAAAAAGGGTTACATTTTGGAACTCAGTGAAAACAGTTATAAAAATAGTGATATGAAAGAACAGAAAAAAACTGTATAAAAAAAAAAAGCAAACTTTGAAGTAATGAAAATTATTGCTTTGAAATCAATTAAGATTCTTATAAAACTTTTTCCTTTTACTCTATTATTAACAGCACTAAAAAAAGTGGCATGTTTCTAAACTGAAATGATTAAAGAAAAAAAAGAGGTTTTCTCAAGTAGAGCATTGCTTTCCTTACAAGACCTGAAATTGCAGAGTTCTCTTTTCATTAAAAGATAATTCCTACAAAATTAACTGCAAAAAATTCAGACTTAATGACTCATCTATGTTCACAAACAAAAATGGTTATTGCATGAAATTAAGCAAATTAACTGTTGATTTTGCATACACAAAAAGTATCAGTCAAAACTTAATTAAGCAGAAAAGGTTTTCTATTCAATAATTTGTTTTATATTTGAAGCAATAAAAATGTTCATACACATTAGGAGCTCAAATTTAAATGAAAAATAAAATTTTAAGATGAATAATCTAATTTTTATAAGGTAATAGTTGCTTTTATTTTTAAAGTAATTAAAAAAAAATTATATCAGAATAAAATATACAGATGAAAATAATAAATGCGTGACTGTGAAACATTATGTCAAAATATGTATTTTGAAAACACTTTCAATAACCTTTTGTAGACTGGAATCTTTTTTTGTAACAAAAAATGGATATCTTAAAGAGAATAATATACAATCCCTGAAGTAAATTTTTTTTTATAAAAAATATTAAATCTAAGATCTCATGTAAAAATATTTTAATTTTCAACGTTTTCAAGATGAATCAGACAAGGATTGAATCATGTAATGATACTACTTTGTTAAATATGGAGCTTCTTTTAAACATTAACATTTCTTTTTATTATTACATAAATAGAATTATTATACCATACTCGAGTCTTTCATATATATCATGACATTATTTATGGAGGTTTGTTAGGCATAACAGGGAACACATAAAATATTTTAAATAAATTCATATAAAATATTACTTGTTTTTAATTGTTCATCAACATTCATTAATGAATCTTATTTGACAACAAAAGATTTTAGAGGTTTCCAAATGAATGATGAGTTTAATGAACTGTAAAATCAAACAGATGCCATTAAGATGATGTGAATTACCATATTTGATGGCATTTAGACACACAGGTGTATAAGATGCACCCCAATTTCAGAAGGGCGAATCAAGAAAAAATTAGTAATTAGTAACCTACATATAAGATGCAGGGGAATTTTAAGATATTTTAGTAAAAAAAAGTGTGTCTTATATGCTGTCAAATATGGTAATCCTCTTTATGCATATGAAAAATAAGACAAAAATTTGCTATGATTTTATCACATTTAAAATAGCAAAATTATTTCAAAACAAATATTACTTTTCCATTTACAATTTGGTAAGGAACATTTAGGAAAAACTAATAATTATCAATTTCTTGATTCACTCATACTTAATTTTATATATATATATATATATATATATATATATATATATATATATATAAATATAAAGTCCGACAATTATTTAAAGACATTTTTATGCTTAACATTCTTTTTATAGATACAAGTATTTAAGTAAATGCTCTGTTTATAATAAACAGTATTAAATAACATTTACCGGCCTGAATGTCCAAGAAATTTCCATAGAAAATATTTGTCCTTTGACAGGATTCGAACCTGTATCCTATACGGAACCGTCATATAGCCTGACGTGCCTTACCTCTCAGCCACAAAGGATCGTTCGGTTGGCAAAGTCGAATTTACTGCTTATAAACTTCAATTTTCCATGAATCTCTCACGTACATTCATAACTGCTCATGGCGTATCAAATGTAAACAAATGATGTCACATATTATGAAGGCCAAATATCTTCTATGAAAATTTCTCGGACATTCAGGCCGATAAATGTTATTTAATACTGTTTATTATAAACAGAGCATTTACTTAAATACTTGTATCTATAAAAAGAATGTTAAACATAATAATGTCTTTATATATATATATATATATATATATATATATAAAGGAAAAAAACTTAACACATCATCGAAGAATATGGTAATAAATTTATTTCAACAGATAAATTTTTAATATCTGCCTTATCAGACCAAAATTACAAAATGTTTTAAATTTATCCAGACAATATATTAAAAATTATTTTAAAATGGAATCACAAGAGAACAGGAAGTAAATGTCTAAATTACTTGATCTAGAAAAATTTTCTTGGTGATTTACATTATTGTATAGAGGAATGGAGGAAAGAAAAAGGAGAAGCAAGGTGACAGCATAGTGGGCAGGGGTGGGAAGGGAAAGTACAAGTGACAGCTAGTGAAATACATTGAAATAAAATCAAAATTTATATTCTCATCATCTAATTTACATCAATATAACAATCATGTGAAAAAAAACAAGAAAAACAAATAATATAATAAAAACCCTTAGATTCATTATATCTAATTCATCTTCATAATTATAAAATACATGTATGTGTGTAGCATATACATATATAAAACATATGCAAATATACAGCCATACAAACACACAAGTAAACACATATACAATGCATACACATACACACACATATGTATATTAAAAACTTATCTGTCAAAATAAATTTATTACTGAATTCTTTGATGATATGTTAAATTTTTCCTTATTGATGTATATCATATTGCTCTGTACATTGAGCTCTCTTCAATGGATAGAGCTAACATATTTAGTTGGATTGATGTGAGTCACAAACTCACATCAATCCAATAAATATATATATAATATATATATATATATATATATATATATATATATATATATATATATAGAGAGAGAGAAGAGAGAGAGAGAGATAAATAGATATTTAATAGAATAGGTTGATTAAAATCTACATATTATAACAAGCACATGTGGATCAGCTTTCATTTTATATATATATATATATATATATATATGACAAAGTGGAAAAAATTTACTTGTGATGCATTTTGCCCTTCAGGACTTCATAGATCTAAATTTGTTATGTTGGTATGACATGCTCATAAACGAGGGACATTGGGAATTTTAGAATTTTTTTTTTAATATCTAGCTGATTTCATTTAGAGTCTTTTAGAGTCATCAGTTATACATAAAAAAATTTAAAAATTTTTTTAAATTTCCAAAATCCAGCACATAAAGAACATAAGAAATTTAGTATGATGATGTTCCAAGTAAACTTTTACCACTTTGTCATACAAAATGTATAGTATTCTTGATATATAAAAATGTATATTGTTATCTCATATACATATATTTTGATTTGCAATTATAATTGCCATATTTGACGGGATATAACATGCACCCCAATTTCAGCAGGGCAAATAAAGAAAAAATTTGTAATTAGTAAAATTATAATTGCCGTATTTGATGGGGTATAAGACGCACCCCAATTTCAGCAGGGCAAATCAAGAAAAAATTAGTAAAATTATTAGTAAATGGTACAGCCTAGACTATATTTATCAGGTATTATTTTGGTTAAACACCATGAATACAATTAAACAAAAAATAATATGAAAAAAAGAACACAAGCCTATAAAAAAACTTTATTATACCCAAAGTTAAGAAAACAAAATAAAAATCAAGCAATTATTACAATTAAGAAAAAAGAGTAGTTACCATTAAAATTTTATTCATCTTCAAATCCATAAAATCCATTGTCTTTGTTATCAAAACTCTGATACTCATTTTCAATACTACAATCATTGTCATTAAATAATGTGTCATCTTCTGTTCCACTGAGAGCATTGCTAATGCCACACTTTTTAAAAGATTTCACAACAATTTCTGGTCTAATATTATCCCAAGCTTGCTTCACCCATTCACAGACTTGTGCAATACTGGGTCTTTTTATTCTTCCTGTAAGTGTAAAGTCGAGATCAGGCATTGCCATCTACATGTTCCATTGCTCCTTCATGTTTCGCTTGAATAATCTATTCAAAGACACATCCAGAGGTTGCAACTGACTCGTTAGTCCACCAGGAATAACCGCTATCTCTGTCTTCAATTCTGCCACTTTCTTTTTAATGGATTCAGTCCTATGCATGCAGAACTGATCCCAAACCAGAAGAAAGGGCTTTCATAACAGTCCACCAGGATGTCTTTCCCATACAACTCATAGCCATAACTGCAGACCAGCTTCGTCCATCCAGCCTTTTGGATGAACATGAACACCTTTTGGTATTTTATCTTTCAGTGTAGTTTTTCTCATAAAAATCAGAAAAGGAGGCATGCAAGAATGACCATATAATGGATTCTCATGGTTTGTGGTTTTTATTGTAATAGTCTTGGATCCCTTAATACTCACAGTTTTGTTTGATGGAACCTCAAACATTAGTGGGACTTCATCCATATTTCCCATCTGGCCTAGTTCAAAAGGAGTTCTTTTTCAAGCATATATAACAAATTTATGAAACTTGACTATTTTGTCATCATAGTCAGCTGGCATTCTCTGTGCAATTGATGTTTTTGTATGCACTGACAAACCTTCCCATTTCACGAAATGATAACACCATCCTTCTGTTCCTATAAAGTTCTGAATACCCTTTTCGTTTGCTAATCTTCTAGCCTCGTTATCATTTTATGCTTATCCTTTTTGTAGTAATGATTCTGCCTGTACTCCTCTCATCTACAACCCATGTTTTAATTTCCTCTTCAATTTCAGGACAGTGCGGGGCTGGATAGTGAAGGTTACAGTTTCCTTTCTTTGTTGCCTGCAGGTTATTTTCCCGCAACCGCCAGTAATGTATCATTTTTTCTGTAGGCAGAGGGCCAAAATATTTTTCAGCTGCTCTATTTCCATGCTCTTTAGCATAGTTTATTACATGAAGCTTGTATGCAACAGTGTAGCTTAACCTCTTTCTTGCTGTTGTCATATCTGAAGGAGGGAAATTCAGCCAAAAATTTTCCTTTATATGATCTGTATAACCTTGTAATCTCATAAATGTCTTAGTGGAATAATTATGATATAAAAATTCTGATTGTATTTATACCAATGCAACTAGAAGCTATCACAAGAAAAACATTAATGAAACATATATATTTTACAAATATATAATTTGAATTTATTACATATAATTTTAATGAAACAAAGTACTAATATTAAACATGATTAAATTAATATAATGAATATTATCAATGATAACACTTAATCTGCATAATAGCCTTTTAAATGACAACAATAGGTATATGAAAGTTACTCTAAAGTCTCAGCTAATAGGAGTTGCCAGGTAGTTAATTTCAGATGACTATTGCAAATTTTAAACCTACGTATGGCATATAAGACGCAGGGGAATTTTAAAAGACATTATTAGTAAAAAAAAGTGCACCTTATATGCCATCAAATATGGTGCTTATAATCATATATATTTAATTCCATGTCATCAGGGGACTAGTGCATCAAACAGGAGTGTTTATGTGTTTGTTTAATAAACAATACTACAATACAGGGTATAAAACACAGTGATTTTTGTTATTTTTTTATACAAAAAAATGTCCCTTATAATCATAGGAAATACAACAAATAAGAAATATGGAAACTTTTATATCCAATGCTAATATTTGATGCAGTCTAGAAGTATTATAACTTGGTAACTAAAAAAAGAAAGAAATTTTTTACTTGATGTTCAAATACTCTTAACACTTTGAAAAAGCTTTTTACATCTTGACATATGCTTCATTATTTCTAAAAGACAATAAAAGAAAAACTAATAGAAATATCATGATAGGTTGTTTTTAACAAAGGTAAAAAACAAATATTGTCATTAAACAGGATGACATTGGTTACATTATGAAATAATTAAGAATTTGCCTAAATTTTAAAGTGAATTTTAGAAATTAAAAACAAATATCGCATAATTGTATTATTTCTTTATTTTCATGGCATGAATTTTTATTTTTTTAAAATATGAGAAAATGTGAGCTTCATCAAGAGCCAAGTTATTAAATTTTACTTCATGCAATTCGTGATAGAAAATACAACATTCCATCATAAAGCTGACAGGAAATCAAGTGTGTAAAACTTAATACAAGTAACTGATACTTTTAGATATTCACCTGGCAACACAAACTTGCAATTTTTTCAGATTTAAGTAAAAAATGACTCAATTTCCCCAATGTCTGGTGTCAAGCTAAGCAGAGGACTCTATACTGATAGTTTGTGGGGATGGGAATTATGATGTCATTAATTGTTGATGACCAATGACAACATTATAAGATTCATCCTGATGAAAGGAGAGCACAATGAAATTCAACCACAAACCAAAGATGAATCACTATCAATTAACATTCAAAATATCGAACTCCCACATATTCATTTCAATGACAAAGACTTTAATCATTAAATTATTTCAACTTTTTTGCCCACCTAAAACAAATGCACATCTGCTTATCAGAACAGAGAAAGTAATATAAAAACAGAGTTTTTTTAAATCAATACAAAATTTACAAATTAGTCTTTATAAAAAGAGTTTCCAAATATATTCTCTTTGACTAAAGAATGAAAAATTTAGGTTGGTTCACTATAGAATAATAGATACAGTGCATTAAAATATTGATTTGACCTGCCTTAACATAAACACAATGATGTTTTCTTTTCTGCTAATACTAATATTATTTTAATTAAATCTGGAACATTGATTTAGCATAATTATTTATTTGTAGTGTTACTTCATGAATCTCAATGACCAAACTATAATTAGGGGTCACACTGTATTTATATTGTCAATAAGTGATTTTCTTATTTTGTACTTATACTTTTGTAATACTATAGCTTGAACAATCCCAGTCACAGAAGCCATGTGTAACACTATAGAGGACAGACAATTTTGTGTTCCAGTTATAGGCTCCTCCACTTATATTATGTTTAGAAGATCTAAAGAATTCCTAAGTTCAAGGTTGAAATATCACAAGCTCAAGCCAGCCACGTGTTACATGAAACTAAAGTTAACAGATTCCTGAGATTGATTGAAGTCTTGGAATAATGAAGAAAATTAAAATACCTTAACAAGACTTTAATAAAACATACTTCATTGTAGCTGTTGGTTACATAGACATAGATGTTCCAACTAGTGTTTTCATATCAACAATTCTAATGCTTTGACAGCAATTTGCTATATTACACATATTCAATTTTTTTCTCTTCTATGGTAGTCTTTATAGACTCACCCATATATATATATATATATATATATATATATATATATATATATATATATATATATATATATATATATATATACATACACACACACACACACACACACACACAGGGTGTATCAAAAATATTTTTACAAACTTTTGGGACGGGTTCCTCAAACCAAGACAAAAGTCCATATAAACATATGTCCACAAATACTTCATTTTTGAGTTATTAAATTTAAAGAAAGCTTACAGTAGATGGTGCCGTGTTGCCATATAGACTAGGTTACATTTGTCATTCATGTACATTTGTGGCTAGTCCATCGTCAACATTTAACATGTGTAGTAGTGAGTTAAGTGAGAAATGTTCCATTTAATAATGGCAAGATATTTCTTATCATGAGCAGATAGATATGATTTTTACATACAGCTAAATGTAACCTAGTCTACATGGCAACATGGCTAATGGACATAAAGCTGCATGGTTGTATCAGATTGCATTTCCAGATCAAAGGTAGCCAAGTCATCCAAATTTTGCTGCTGTTTATCATTATATTTCTGAGACAGGATCCATGACACCACAAACTATGAATTGAGGAAGACTGAGATGCACACATATGCCTGACCATGAAGAACACATTCTACAGGCTGTTGGAGATGATTTAGGTATCAGCACACATCAAGTGACCCTAGCATGTCTTATATCTCATAGTATCACATTTGCAAAGTGTGCAGTGTCTTTCACCCTCTGATCATTCCACACAGGAGAACTTTTGCCAATAGTTTATTGCACAAACTTCCAATCTGTTGTTTGTCTCTTCAGTCTTGTTTACTTGTCATGAATATTGCTTGATTTAGTGAGTATAGCGGGTGAGTACAGAGGTGTACCCAGTTATTGCAAGTAACTAAACAACCCTTCAACCTATCTACTTTCTCAAACCTAATTATTTCTCTTTGAACATTTATTTCCAATAATTGCTAAAATCATACACCCCACCCACCTATTTAGTACCATAAAACTAGGCTTTCATCAACTACTCCATGTAAGTAAATTGTCAACCAATATATCAGTTTTTTAAGCTCAGAATTAGGTATTTTCTTTTTTTTTTTTCAAAAGTGTTTAATATTAAACAAAAACTTTTTTATGGTTTCTAAAATATTAAAATATAATTATGATGAGAGTGCTGAAAAATTCTCAGCCCAACCAAGAAGGAAATAAAAATATATTTTTATGTTTTGAGAAGGGTATTAAATCAAGAACTTTTGAGCACACCCTTCATGCTATGAAATCTACATTCTTTTTCTGAAATGAAAGAGAAAATATATATTTAAAAAAAAATGTTTCAAAATTTACTGCTATAATAATTATTCAGAAGGTAAGAACAGAGTTAGGAAATACCTAAAATTACTTATCAATTGACACTAATATTATTTATGTTAACAATATTTAACAATTGTTAGTAACTGGATATTATCTCAGATAATCCCCTATTTATTAAAGGTAAGACAGGATATATATCTAACAAGTTGTAATCAATCAGTAAATTAACAATACAATAATTAAAACAGCGACAGTATGGTTAGGTGAAATTGAAAGTAATCACAATTTATTTTTACCTGAAATGATAAAATAAGCTTGTAAAAAACTCCATTTATGCTATAGACAAGGGTGGATCAATAAACCCAGTCTGATACACTGAATTTAAATCTGAAATTTTCAGTGTATCATAATCAATGTGATCTATGGAAAAGTGCTAAGTGCATTGATAGTTATTTTTCAATGTAATTTTCACTATTTGTATAAACTGCTGTTTTATGATCAGGCTACATTGATGAAGAGATTTAGTTAAAGTAAAAAAAAAAGGTTTAATCTTTAAATAAGATTTCTAATTTAAAAAAAAAAACTGTAGCTAAAACAAATTATAACTTTTTTTTAATAATTAAAATTAACATTGGTTAACAAAATATTAAAAACATTTACATCTGAGAAGTTTTCTTTGTTTTTTTGTTTTTTTATTTGAATGGATTTATATATTTTCACTAAAAGCAAATCAATGCTGAAAATGTTCAATTTTATGGTAAACTTTGCTAATAAAGTATTTTGTAAAGAAGTACTCTAAGCAAGCTTGACTAAATGTTTGAGCTAATAATTCTTAAGCACGTCTTGGTGAAACTTGAAGTCACAACAAAGTCAACATTCTTTGTCATAAATAACTTCTTCCAAGAGACATTAGCTTTAAACCATTACATGCCATGATGGAATTTATATCCATATTCCCATCTTGATTATATAGTCTGTCAAGGATGACAATAAATAATGATTCATAAAAGCATCTGTGAATGTCTGTTGATACTTTAGACTTTATCCTGTTTTTTACTTGAGACAGAAAATTTTGTGAATTCAAGTATTTGGTAAAGAGATAAAGTATTTCTTTTAATTAAACTATGTAAATCATAAGCATTTCGCAATATTTTATATTTTTTAAAATTAAGACAAACAGGTATACCAAGAATTTCATAGCCTAATGAGAAAAAAAAGAAAAAGCATATATTTTACGAATATTTATTTTTCAACAGAATCTTCCTCATCAGTCCAATTAATCACATAATTGTACAAGGAGATGCTGAAAAGTTCTCAACCAAACCCATTTCCCAAACTCTGACCAAATGATCAAGTATTACATTTTGAAATCATTTTTTGTTCAGACCAAAAACTTTTTCAGCACCCCTTGTGCAGTGAACATTTCAGATCAAAATTCTGTTGTGCCAAGCTACAGGCATTGATCCAAACCCATATTTGCTTTTCCACATGCATACATAAAAACAGCTAATACCTGATATTTTTATAAAATAAAGTGCTTAGTAACTTTCATATTTTTTCTTATAAAAATATCAGCCTAATAAGCGTTTTCTTTGCTTAAAATTAATACTTTTTTCCTCTGGAGTTAAATTGAAATGGCAATATCAGTTGAACTTTGTCTTCAAGTTCTATGAATAAAAGATGCCCAGACATGCAACAGATATGATATGTTAGGAAGATTTTTTATTTGCCTTTCTATTATAAGTGAAAAGTTTAAAAAAAATGAAGCTGATCAAAAAATTACTTGCAAATCTAATTGCTTAACCCCAAGCACTTATAATCCAGTATTAATTTGGAAAAATTACATCAAATTGTTTACTATTTTAAATCCAAAGATATTTTGTTTAAGCACAAATTAATTTTGACTGAACTTTTGACATTAGTTGAAAACAATTAATCTAAAAGATTTTTTACATTTACACAAGAATACTTATCAAAATGAACTTTTTCTTTTCAACACAGATAAATATAAAAAAACAAAGCAAGAAATGACTAATTTGCAAAGTTATGAACATTATGAACAGTTACTTAACTCCTTTGAAACAGAAACATCAACTTACTGTTTAAGAATCTGAAATTACTGGTGTTTGTTTTTTTTTTAATGTGAAATCATGTTAGGCCATATGAAATCATGGCTCTCTAGATTCCATTTTTTATTATCTAAATACCATGATTTCTTGAGAAAGATAATGGTTTCCCATTGCATTTACCTAGGCTGCCATTTTATTTAACCCATATCTCGGAGAAGAGATGGGTTCATGCCTTTGCTAAGGTTATTAATGCAAAAGCAAATTTAACAGACACAGTTGGGATTTAAACTCTACTCACTAATTCCACACTGACAGCTTATTACTTGTTGGCTTATTACTTACTTTTAAAATTTAATGCAAACTAATAATGGGGACAAACAAATTTCTTATTAATCAGGTCACAGCATATCCCAAACATTAATGTGTATTTATGGCATATGGTAATTGCATGCTAATGTAATGAGTTAATTTAATTTTAATTGCATATTTGAAATACCTTATTTAATATTAAAATTTTGCATTAAAATTCCCAAACACAAAAGTACTAAATTAATAAAAAGAGACAAAAAAAAAATCCATGAAATTTCTTCTGTGAATTAATAAACAAATAGAGAGATCAAGGCCTAATTTAGGAGAGTACTGGTTGAGATTATGAAACCCCAGTTGACTGAATATGATTTCCTTTGGATCCTATTCAGAATTTATTAATAAATGAAAAGAGACTTTTTCACAGTTTAAACTTTGTTATACTTTTAGATTTTCTAATATGAAGTCTTTCAGTTAACAATTCACACTTTATAAGTCATGATGCAATGTTGGGTAGGGAAAAATAAAGAGGAAAAAATCATCATCATTGCTTTTTATCATTAAAGTGCAATAAGTTGTTTAAATGTTAGCCTAAAAAAGTATCTTGCTAAAATCAAGAGAGATTTTAATAACTTTTTGACATTTTGATATCTACGGTTCCTGAAGCACCTGAACAAAAGTGTTTCCTAAAACTTTATGTCCATTTCCAACTACTTAACAGAGATGCTTATTTGAAAATATTTGTCTTAGAACATTTGAGATTATAATCTTTTTCAAACTAACAAATCAAAATAAAATAAAAAATAGAAAGAGCAAAAGTGTAATTAATTACCATATTTTGTACTTGCCAAAAAAGAGCCAAGTTCAATTTCAGGGTTTAAAAAAAAAAAAAAAAAAAAAAAAAGAAAACACAGGAATATTCAAAATTAAAAAATTAATTTGTAATTTTGAAACTGGAGAAAAATTAATTAATTAAAAAATATATTATGCCAGTTTTTAAAACTTGAAAACACTGACCATGTTTTGTCTTCTTTGTAAATATCTAGAAATTATAATGAAAAATAATGCAAGTAAATTTTCAAACAAAAACTGAAATAGCAAGTTCCACCACTTGTTATAACTCCTCATCTTTGGCATTTTTTAACCACAAGACTAAATCATATTTAACTAAAAAGAGCACCAAAGATGATTAAAAAAAAAAGAAAACTGATGTAATATTTGTCAATATTGAAATAAAAATGATGAATACTGAATGTAATTTAGTGGTGCATAAACTGTTTAACATTTACAGTAAAAAAAATTTTTTACTCTTTCTCTTTTACAAAAAATTAAAGTCACAATAGTTTTTGAACAAATACAAAACATGAAAGTAGATGAAGAAAGGGTGAAAATTGAACAGAAAAATGTCACACTATTAGTATCTATATTTTCATTGACAAACTGCATTATGTAGACAAGTATGAAAATCAGCCTCAAGAGATTTTTGACATTTTAAAACAATTGAAATTAGTGCAATAATTTAATTTTTTATATAAAAATCAAATAAATAATGATAATCATTTTAAATAAGGCAAACATGTGACTGAAATTTAAAGTTAAAAAAATAATTTAAAAAAAAAAAAAATTTTTTAACATTTTTCATTCATTCATAAAAAAAAATAAACTTACTCTGTAAAAAAATAAAAGCATTTGCTTGCAATTACAGTTCCAGTACCCAGTGATAGTCCAGTTTAAGAAATGGTGTTCTGCGTTAATGTTATGTTTTGTTGCAAACCTATATTTTTCATTCTTATTTTTTCTGGTATCCACATGTAAATATGAAATTCTCCCGGTGTGTTGTGCAGCAGTGCAAACATTAAAAAGATGATCAGCACAACAAAATCTCCACCCTCTACTTTATTCCCCACTCCTATTTTCTGCATCCATCTCTCTTTCTCACACACACAATCTGTTACAGTACTAACACTAATAACAAGCAGACACACTAATAATATTGATCTTTGATGGGAGGGGAAAAAGCAATGATCATGTCTGCATGATAGCACACATCTCAATTTATCTACATATACATCCATATGAATGTTCATATACATATATGCATACATACATACAACAGGCAATTTTTAAGAATTTTCATCCTCCTAAAAAGTTTTCAAAAAATAAGACTAATGTAAATGAATAATTACTGGAAATAATTTAAATATTTCACAAGAAGGAAATATAAAGGTTAAAGAAAGGAGTCATGTTGAAAAATATAAAAATAAAGGTTCTATCTTTGTTTTAATTTTTAAAAATGTTTTTAAGCTCAAATTTGCTGAATAAGTTGGAAAGGAAACTCATCATTATTTTTTCACTTTTTATAGCAGCAAAAAAAGGGGAAAAAATAAAAAAATACTTTGCTTCATCATATATTAGCTTGTCATTTATACACCTCACAAATGAAAAGAGTTTCTGACCATTTTTATTTGGGAACCAATAATAAATACTTGTCATGCCCAGGAACTCTGACAGCATCAACCTATTGCCTTAAAAGAAGACTGGTCAAGGACAAACTCATCTTTTCAGCAACAGCAATCAATGACTAACCATTTGATCTTGAGTGGTGTGTGAGTTCTCCACCCTAAAAAGACCATCTGGTAGATTTATTCTCTAAGGACATTTATCAATTTGATGTAAAATTTCAAGATTTCTTGACATTTGAAAATGTTTACTATATATGCTGGATATTTACTTTGACATTGGAAATTAAAAAAAAAATATCAAAACTCCCTAAATATGTATACTCATGATAACATGGTATATTATTAATATTTATTATTGTAATTAACTGAAACAAGCATGCAGAACATGAATTCATTAATTGTCCCAAATAATAGAGAATATATAATTTGATGATGATAATATTAATAAATTATTATTTTGAATCAAACCCCAAAACTTAAATATGAACAAATAGGAGATAGATATTCTAATTAATTTTGTAATCATTTGATATTGCAATATGCATTGCTAACTACTACATCCAATAGAAACATGCAGTAAAAAAAGTGTTGATTGGTATTACTTCTTGCATGTCTATATTATTTGTAATAGTGAATGTAGTAAAACTGTCAGAACTCATAATGAATTTTTAGATACAAAAGTTTTTTCTCCAACTGAGAATTTGAAAATGTTAAAACAAATTCAGCTATCTAAAAAATAAACTGCAAATGATTAAAAATTTCAATTCAAGGGATTCAGATATCTAAAAAAAAATATCAACTGGTCAAAGTTGTATATATTAAGCATAACGTTTCCCAGGCAAAAAATAAAAAAAAAAACAAATAAAAATAAGTACTATGATAAAAAAATAAAACAGTTTATCTAACAAATCTACTTTCACTTTTAACAAGTTTTTCTGGTTACTTTTCTTTTCCTAAAGTAATGTAATTCATATGACACTATCAGTATTTAATTCCATATAATGTCTGTTTTAACAGAAAGTTGGCAGTTTTTCATAAAGAAGCAATTGTTTAATGATGTTGAATTTTGGAGCAAATATTGCTTTCAACATTAGCTCTTAAAGTTCACAAATTGATTCCTTAAAAAAGACATGTAGATTTTAACTCCCAGCCTTATGAATAGATACCAAAAGAAAATTTAAAATTGCATGAAAATAGAATTATCTATTCTGGTTTCCATGAAATGTAATGAATGTTGAGCTAATGTTATTTGTAGATAACTTTACAGAGAATGAACCAGCAACTTCATTAACAGCAAAATGATTTCACAATAATAGCTTTTTTAACTTAGTATAAATGGCTTAATCTGCATAATATCAGTAAATAATATTTGAAATACATACTAACAGCAAATACAACAAAGCAGTTAAATTTTAGTAATATTATTATTAAAATATTTCCAAAGTAGCATTTCTGTATTGAAAAAAGTTTTCAAATTAATCTCTCTCTCTCTCTCTCTCTCTGATCCTCTACAGATTATTGATTTGTTTTTGTTGTTGATTCTCATGTTAATAAATTGTGATAATAAAGAGTGTCTAAAGCTTTTAAACAAAATCATGAGTCACTGTAAATCAATTAACAAAGTTCTTGTTTTTTATACTTTATAAATCTTAAGATAATCAAGAGTCATCAAGCATAAAATATTAATTTGGAGCTTAAATAATCATTTAAAAATAACATTTGTTTAATCCTACAGTGATAGAAAAGTACTTGAAAAATTTTAGGTCCTAACCCAATTACTAAATTGATTAAAAGCTTTTTATAATGCTGCAAATAGCAATATATTTCCCAGAACTTTAACACTTATTACTGGTAATTATTTTTCAAATGAATCCATGACTGAATAGGGAGAAATTCCTTCCCATACCACAGCAGTTTTGTTAGGCTCTTTCACATATTTAAAGTTATTTTTTCTTAGTCTATCAAATGGTTACTCATGTCATGTTGTTTACATAAAATATTGCTTAACTTGTATTCAATTGAGAAAACTTTCCAATGTACTTAAAGTACAAAAGAAAAGCTGATCTCAAAGTAATGCACTTGTATAGTTTATCATTGAAAGTGTAATTCTAATTTAAATTAATATCCTTTTCAGCAAAAGCATTAACTTGAGTCATAATCTGATCTAATCTGTGAAAGTGTGGGTAATGCTATAATATTTGAGTCAATAACATTATTAGATTAATTCATTCAATGGTAAAAAAAAAGTCAAGAGAGCTTAAAACTAACTCCACAAGTTCCTATTCAGGTCTATTTTATACACCCATTTGCAATTTGTTTATCCTATTAAACAAAGTGGGAATGACTATTAAAATCTGATTCTTCAATTTAGAACATAATCATTTTAGGTCATTTTGACTTACTAAAAAAAAAAGTCTGAGTAAATTTTATTCTTTTTATCAATTTAATATCAGAACTGAAAATTAAGAAATTTTATGAAAAAATTTAAAATTCAATATAAATAAAATTCATATATATAAATGAAAGTAATATATTTAATACATTTTTTCAAACCATAAGCCTTAATCTAATCTATTAAGATTGGTGGTGCAATTTAGAATATTTTCACAGAGGTTTTGAGAGAAAAAACAGTAAATTCTTCATTTGAATCAAACTACAATTTACAGTTAACACTAATATTCCTTAAGTGCTTTTTGCATATTTTAAATCACTTTCAAAATTGAATCCATTATTTTTAAACAAAAACTTGTGAAGCATAAGGCTTGGAAGCCAATATACATTTTTTATCAGTTTTTCTGTTTTTTTGAGAAAAATTAAATAGGTAATAAATAGAAAAATGGATTGACTAGCAAGAAAATATCTGAAGTTGGTGGTATTGTAAATGTAAACAGAAAGAAAAGATGCAGACTATTAAGAACATTGGTTACTTTAGTCAAACTATTACCTTTAAGTAAACATCACAAGTGAATGTATCAATTGGGTGAAGTACATGAAAATTGATTTGTCAACAGTAGTTTTATTTAGTTATAAATACAGAGCATATAGATGAACTTGATGACTAATTTAGAAGTTTGATACGTTATCAAGGATAGTTAAATAGTTAACCAATATGATTTAAAAGATAACATGAAGAGGTGGAGTAATGTTTTGAGTTAGTATTGAAGGTGGGAAAATTATGGGCAACTTCAAAGTTGATGATGGAACCAAGATAAATGCAGAAAATTATTCTAAGTTCTTGGACAAGATGTTTTTTAAGTGACACAGAAGTTTTAATCTAAAGAGTATATTCACAGAAAATAATGTTTCTTCACAATCTGCAAAACTGATTATTACTCACCTTGCCGCCAAAAAGTTTCAAAGATACTAAAATTAATGGAACAATTCCCAGCATCACCAGATATTAAGCCTAAAAAATTTTTTGACCCATCATTGAAAGAGACATACAAGAATGGAAAACAAATTATTTAAACAAATAAGTTCTTTGGGAAGCAATAAAAGTTGCATGTTAAAGCTGCATTATTTTAGAATGTCTTCCCTTGAAAACCTCAGTGAAAATAGAGAATAAATTTATTTATTGAACCAAACTATTATTTATGTTGGATGGTGTGGATACTCCACTCTAAAAAGATAATAAAATCAATGGTTAAAAGAATGAAGGTTATATGATGTTCCCACTAAATAATTTATTCAGGTCTATTGGTTATTGTGCTCATCAAATATGTTTTTGTGGATTATATCTCTTGGATTTATTTATACATAAAGATTTATGCTGCACTTTGTATATTAAAACATGACACCCCCCTCCCATTCAAAGAGGGTTACCATTATAAACTGAAATTCACACATCCCATTGTTCATATAAGTATATTCTGAAAATGTTACCAGCATCAGTTGGTTAATACAAAATGTTACCAGCATCAATTGGTTAATAGCAATTTTATTATGAAAATCTTGACTTGCTTAATAAAATCTAAGTGTATATAAGATTAAAAAAAAACAAACTGCTAGCACTAAGTAAAATCTGAAATAACAGCAAGAATTGCATTGAGATTTGTAAAATATTGAGAAATATTAAAAGAAATAAAGTAAAGATTTGTCAGATATGGAGAGAAATTAATGCTTGATCTAGTTTTGAATTAGGATTGATTTTTGAACAATTTGTGAAAACATGTTCTGTATAAAAACAAGTTGAATAATATCACTAAAACAATTTTAAAAGGAAGCTAAAGAGAATGAGTGAGTAAACAATTACAAAAATTAAAATATTTAAGAAAAGATCTTTAGTTGATCACAAATGGAAGACAATCTAAGAATGTTAAGAATGTTACATGGCATGCACCAAATTTTAACAATCCCATTTCTCTTTCAGGTCTATCAAGAGCATTAACATGGCAGCTTACAAGACAGAAAATGAAAAGACATTGTGCTTGTGACACTAGCCAACAACAGTGACAAGAGATATCCAGCTTCCTGAAAGTAGTCAGTTCCTTCATAATCAAGATCAGGAAGTGATCAGATAAGGCATTTGATTTAGATGTGCTATCTCTGACCAAGAGAAAGAAACATTCTATAACCACAAACAAATGCTTGATGAAGGCCCTCACTGAACAATTCAGAGGGACTGGGACAGAGTTCATTATAAGATATGTGGTGTAAAAGGACATTGGGTACAAGTCCTACATGAAGTGAGAGCAGTTGATGTTCAAAAAAACCCAAGAGAAATGTGTGATGCAATTATAGTGCTTTCTAAAAAAGCACTCCAAGGACCCTGGCACATTCTGGTTTTTCTCCAAAGAGAACTTCAATCAGGACCAAAAGCAATAACAAGTGGCTAAGCACAAACATTACAGAGGTACACAGGAAGATGTACATAAAGTTAATGTTATTTTTTAACAACCCTGAGAGTCATGGGTAATAAAGACTATCATCTTACACGATGCCCAGCATCAGAATCAATGCTATTGCCTACATCAAAATACTAGACATAACAGTTAAACTCTGGAATGAGGATATTCTAGCAGAACCTTGCCTCCTCCTACAAGATTGATGTAACTCAGGAGCAGCTGGCCAAGAATTTTCACTTTAATATCACCCCCAACATTTAGCTTTCTAGCTTTACTGATTTGAATCTTATAGACTACTACATTTGAAGGTAATGAAAGTAGTGAAAGAAAACCCAATGAGTCCATAATACATAGAAACACTGAAGGCCACTATAATGGACATGATGGCCAACAAAGACTAATTAATTCTGGTATTTGCAGTTGTTTTTGAAGCTACATTGACTATGCCCTTGGTGCTATGTGTATTTTGATTGAATAAACCTTTTTTTACTTTTCTAAATTAAACATGTGTATAATTATTCTTTTGAAAATACACTGATATTTTATTGAATATCTGCTTTGCTTTATATTGTAATTTATTTTCAATTACCTAGTGTATCCTGTATATTATTTCTTAATACATGTGAGGTTTATTACACAATACTGTCTTTTTGAAAAAATAATTAAATTCTTGAAACCAACAAAACCCTTGGGCAAATTTTGTATGTGATTAGTAATAAAGTCAAATATTACTTCAAACTTGAACAGAACCAAATATTTCTTAAACATAAAGAGACTTAAATGAACTAATATTAGAAATTATTTATTGAATTTCCTCTACTGGCTAACCAGAAATTAAACTTGTAAAAAAATAAATTAGGAATTGAAGAATTTTCAAAAGTCAAACAATAAAATATTGGCATAATACTTTTATATTGTTATACCGGTTTTTGCATACTTTCTATCTTTCTTTTATTTCTAGTTTGTTCAATTGGAAATTGGACAAACCAGAAATTACTTCCTGTATATTGAAAAGTTTGAGAATTAAGGGTTTCTACCATCATTGCTACAATGAATGCATTGTTAGTGGCTTGCCTATTTCTACTTGTTTCTTTACAGAATGAGATGTTTTGTCATTTACAACAACCTTATTACAAATGGTCGGATCACAAGTTTAAGTGAACTCACCATAATCTTCATTGATTTGTCAACCAAGTTAGTTATTCTTAATTACAAACTGAAATGAGTTTTCTTAACCCCAAGGTTAATAAAGCACATTCAATATCCACCAAATCTAGCTGTTTAGCAACTGTTGTTTCTTAAGAATTTTACTGTTCAGTAATATTAGCTCTTCAATCTTATAGGTTATGTGATATTTTTAGACAAGTAAAGCAAGGATTCATTTTTCTTATTCTAAGATAAGCCAGATAGCCTAATTTTTATTTCTTTTTTTTTTAGTTTTTAAAGATTTTAATCACTTGAAATCATAGTGCAATTCTGTTTATATTCTTCCACTATTAAAAACTAGAGCAGAGTCTATGCTGTACAAATGTTTATTCATCTTATAATCTAAAAATTTCTCTTATCACTTGTTGCTAAAACAACTTGGACATATCTTTTAAGACAATCCATTATATTTTGGCTGAGAATCAATTATCACAGATCATAAATTTTACAATAATCAAATTCCTTTAGTTCCTTTTATTATAATATATCTGTATTCCAAAAAATAACTTCATGTAAACTTCCTAAATCCTTTCAGTCTATCATAGACATTTTCAGGGCATAAATCATTGTATTTAATGTAGTAAAAATAAATTGTCTGTGATAGACACTATTCAAAATGAATAATATTATGAAAACAAAACAAAGATGAAAATTTAAAAAACAACTTCATGTTATCTTAAATTATTGTTGTTAAATGTACTTATCCTATGTTAAAATATTTTGTAATCCTGTTGAAACTGAAATTTTATTTTAATTTCTAATGTTTTTAACAAAATAAACATATGATCTATTTTTTTTGTTTTCTACTCCTTAAAATCCAGCTCTACATTTTCCAACAGCAATGAAATATTATTGAATTTTTTGAACTTGCAACATTTGCTATTAAATTATAGTGAGCCCCATTAAAAATAAAAATATATAAACAAAATAAAAAGAATTCAAATTAAAATAAGGCACTTTCCTCTAAAACCCTTATCTCTTTCTCTTTAAACTTCTCTTTCTATAACCCATGAGAAAACAACCCTCAAATAAAAAGAAAAAGAAGAAAAGACTGAAGAAGTTTTCAGAAGCAAAGCCTGCTTATTTGTGACTGAAAAATACCAAAAATCAAGGAGGATCCACACATAAGATCCATTATAAAAAAAAATGAAAAAGAAAAGAACATTGGAAAATAATTTTGGCCAATCAAAAAAACTGACACAAAAAGACATTTGATGTTATCCAAAACCAATGTTTGTGCCAAATTCTTGAGTCTGGTCAAAATAATATAAACCTGACACCTCTGAGCTTGAGGTAAATGGGATGAGAGGATGAAACAAAAGAATGCTTTGAATTATGTATGAAGAAGCAGTTAAGAGGTCATTTGCCACTGATATTTCTTCCCTGCTTATATATTATTTATTTTAAACCCTTCAGTTTTACTCCCTACCACTTATCCAAACTGGTGACCTTCTGATGTGAACACACTTGCCACAAAATGCACAAAAACCAAATGTTTAAAACTTATAGTAATTACTGCTTTTAAAACAATTTCATGTGACATAAAATACTGTATATCTACTTCCATTCAAGCAAGAACAAGTGTATAATCTTCAGAAAATTACTTTGAATGCTCTAGAAAAATATTTCCTTTGGTGAAACTTCACATGGTTTGAAATACTTTAAATTTACAAATTCAGAAACAATTTTCTACACTTTTACCAAGTTAAAGATTTAGCCTGCTAAAAGAATGCTTTCTTCCAATGATTATAGTAAACTTGGCAAATATGGACACACGAAAAATAAAATTAAAGTAAAACAGTCTGAGTCAATGTTCATGAGTTACCAACAAGATATCTCTACATAAAACAAACAAAAATATCATTTTATTCAAAGACAAATCTAAATGTCAGCTTTGGTTTTGAAAGAAGAAAGTTGAATTCTTCTTATTAACATTGACATCAGTATTTCTTACTTCATTAGAGGAAAGTCTATCCATTTACTTTTGTTAAAGTGATGAAGATCTTGAGATAAATACTATCCTTATCCAGCTTTGTTAATTGCAAAAATATTTAAATATCCATCTAGCTTTAATGGATGATTTTTTTATTACAATATCATAAAATGACCACTATGTTTCTTAATGGGTTATCAGATGTAATTAATCTTAACATTTGATAATAACTAATATCTCACTAAATGATTTCTTTTTAAATTTATTTTAGGATAATGAATATTTACAGTTACTTTATAGTAGGCATCCTTTTATCTCATGAGATAAATATAGCGCTCTGTCTGGACAAAATTCAATCTTTTGATGGTGAAAGTGGAGTTACCTCTCCATGACACAGGCCTGGGCAATGGTATATGGAGGCCGTATGCTGCCCAGACTACATGCCAAGTTAAGCCCCCCCTTTCCAACCGCTCAGCTGTACTGTCAAGATCCAAAGGAATACAGGGCTTTACAATTGGGGACAGCTTGGTTGCAAAAGTTACCAACCACCTTCAGGATTCCACTCCAGGTTTTCTGTCTGGATTTGCTTCTATAGCCTTTTCTGTGTTTTGGATATGTAGACAGTAGAGGCTTAAAATCAAGGTTTTCCTTCCCCTAGATGGACTGCTTTCCTGGATTGTTGCACTCCATCTACCTGAAGTAGCTAGTTATGAGGTGCCAGTTTTCCACCTTTACCCATTCTCCAGCTTGGAGCTGGACTTAGTTGCCAGAGATTATTTGAGACATAGTAGCTAACAAATATATACAACCATTAAACCTGTGATAAGTTAATATGACAGAAGAAATATTTTACAATCAATTTAGATCAGATTGGACTGTTACAGTATAAATCACTCTTTGAAGAAGTCCAAGACTATCCAAAGACAGAAATATTTTCATTTCCATTTAAAATTTCAATTTAAATTTGTATGTGGAGTTTTGCAGTAGTCTCACTGATTGTGATTGCAAAAAGACCTGGTACAACTAGTACTCCAAATAGACATATCTTTTCATAACAAGCTATTTCAGCCTCCCAATAGGCATAATGTTGGAGTGGAAATTCAATATCAAAATCATTCTTGAGTTTGATGGCTTGGTGTCCAGGCCATCCATGGTCAAATGGATCAAAATGTGCAGTGTAAAATATCTTGAATATATAATACTCTTAATTTGTCAGGTGTAGCATTTGCTGAATAACAGCAGCTGGGAGAAGAGGAAACAGTGGATATTAATCGAATAAAATCTGCATGGATGTGTTTGTGGAACATGAGCAATTCATCAAGCAATGACTATGTCATGGGGAATCAGTCAATGTATACTTGTGAAAACTCATGGTATTATTCAGCAGAATGGAATGAGTGACCTCAGATTGGCATGTGCTTTCATAAGGGTTTGCCAGACCAGGTGAAATGGCTTCTTCATGCTACCCAGATGGATATGTTAGTGATTGACCAGCTGTTGGCTTGAGTGTGGGGAATTATGAAGGATAAAGTAGTAGAGGAATGTCTGGCAGTTGCAGCAGTGTGTACAATACAGGATGGGATGAAGAAGCTTCCTACCAGGAGTCCACATGACACCATAACATGTCATCATTGCAACAGTCTTAATCATTTTGCAAAGGACTGTGTGGGACTGCACACCAAAAGGCAAAAACTCCAAATATGCTGCTACAGGTGCAATGAGATAGGCCATATATCCCAAAATTGTCCACAAAACAATC
Organism: Acanthosepion pharaonis; assembly: GCA_903632075.3. Classification (NCBI taxonomy): domain Eukaryota; kingdom Metazoa; phylum Mollusca; class Cephalopoda; order Sepiida; family Sepiidae; genus Acanthosepion; species Acanthosepion pharaonis. The sequence goes on from CAHIKZ030001996.1 coordinate 152,529, forward strand.
CAGGAGAAGAGACTTCAGCACCAGTCTGCTCCCCAAACTCCATCTGAATGAGCCACTATCTGCAGTTATTGTATGCATCAATGAGAACAAGGGTGAGAACATGGGTTGTTAACGGTCGTTTAGTAGGAGAACACTGTCAGTCCTGGAAGAGGAAGTGGAAATACTCACTGTTGGTGATGAAAACATTAGGTGGTGTGGGCTCGGGTTTGTTCAACTTGGTGTGAGCAACAGGCACCCTATTAATGTTGAGGTTCTGATTGTAGACAGGAAGCCACTGGGGTACAAATTGTTGCTTGGAGTTGACATCATTAAGAGGCTGGGTGGAGTGTGTATGACCAGCAGTGGCACTGTGAATTTTCCTCAGCTTGATTGGCCTTTCACCATCAACAAGCCTGACTTTCATGCAGAAGATCTGGTTTGTATTGTAGAAGTGATCTGATGACCAGACACCACCCATGGTAAAGAACCAGATACCGCAGTATCCCTATGATGACTAAAAGATAGTTTTGTTGTGGAGGCATTACAATCCATTTCTTGCCCTAAGTCATTTTCAATATCAGTTGCCAGTTTTACTTAATCAGACCTATCTGACTTACTCTTAAGACAAGAGTAAATAGTTATGTCATCAGCATTAATTCCTGGTTTGGAACTAATGACATCAGGAAGGTCATTAATGAAGATAAGAAACAAATTAGGTCCAAGGATAGAGCACTGGGGGCACCTATTTTAATATGAAAGGCTCTAGAAGAGTGGCCATTCAACATGAGTTTCATCATATAATTTGTTAAGAAAGAGTGGATCAAATCAAATATCTGGCTAGAGACATCATAGCCATTGAGCTTGTGAAGAAAGCCAGCATGTCAAATATGAGAGATCTAAAGCAACAGTCTGAGCTTTGTCAGTCTTATCTAAAGCTTAATAGACAAATTCAGTAATAACCATTAACACATTGGCAGTTAACCTAGAGAAGTTAAAGTCATGTTGTTTATCTGAAAGAAGACCATGCAAAATAAGATGCTTAATCAATTCAGAGTTGATTAGAACCTCTAGTATTTTGTCAAAAAGAGATAAAAGACTAATAGGATGATAATTCAAAAGGAACAAAAGGTTTGTCAGAGTTTTTAAAGACTGGAACTACAAAAGAGGATTTCCAACAAGTTGGAAAGCAAGAAGCATCAAGGCATTTGTTATAGAGTTCGGAGAGAACAGGAGCATATTTACTTGGGGTAATTGTAGAGATACTGTCAAGTTCATATATGCCTTGTGGAAATCTAGTTTGGAGATATCAGAAACCATGGATAGAATTTTATGCATATCATTCAGAAGCAATTCCATTCTAGGTGGAAAATCAAATACAAATACTACTAATGAGTTGAGAGTGAAGTTGGAAGAGAATTTACAAGCAAAACATTTTGCTTTATCAGAAGTAGATGACAATACTTCAAACTGATTGAAGAGATGAAGGATAAAGAATTTCCCCTTGTTTGTGCACCCTTACAGAACCACTAGTAATCACAAGAATCAAATTTGTGAGAGATTATACAGTGTCTCATTCTATTAGCAAACAGTGACTTAGCCTCAATGAAGGTATGTTTACACTTATGAGTGGATACAAAGAGGCATCTGTTATGATCCAAGGAAGAAGTGATTCCTGTTGGATATAGCAACTGAACAGTGAACCAAGAAGATTGCATTTTCACTTGGTATTTCCACAATAGCATGAGGAAGAAACCTCAATGGAACAATTTTCAATGAGAAGATTAAAAATTTCACAAAAATCACAAAATGAAACATAATCAGTGCACTAGTAATAAAATGATGTCCTGTGAATAGGGAGTTCTTTCCTAATAGATGAGTGGAAAGAAATATCTATAAACACTACTCTATGGTCCATGTAGTCAAGTAGACAGAGTTGCAAAGCACAAGAAGAGTCTGGAGAAGAAGTAAAGAACAGATGAAGTAATGAAGCATGTCCAACAGAATTATTAGGGAAACAAGTAGAGAAATTTACTATTTGATTAAGTGAGAAATTTAAAATCTCGATGCTGACAAAATGTCTATCTTGAGAGCAAAGTACAAGGGAGCACTGAAAAATGTTTGCTTGATTTAAAAATCAACAATTCATTGATCAAATATCAGAATTTTTAAACTCTCTCTCTCTCTCTATATATATATATATATATATATATATATATATATATATGGACACACACACATAATCTTGTTAGCCTAAAATAAAGACCTAAACAAAAATCAACACATATCAAGTATCAACTTAGCCTTTTGTTTAAAGTTATCATTAATAAAAGAAAAATATCAACATTTAATAAATTACAAGTATGAGGTGCTGAAAAGTTTTCAACAATCAGAACAAGGATTTAAAAAAAAATGATATTGGGTCAGATTTTATGAAATGGATTAAGCCAAGAATTTTTATTACTCTCACAGATATTTATTGTAGTCTATAAAAAGCTAGTTTTCAATCTTTTAAACATTGCATCTTCTTTGTTAGGTGTATAGTAACGAGCCTCACTAATCTATCACTTAGACTCCATTTCATCTCCATTGGTCTGCCACTGGACTTTATAAAAATGCAAAGTATTTAGTAACTAAATGAAAGCTAAACAAAAATTAAAAATATGTGTACTTGAATAATTCATGTAGCATAATGTATTATCTCCCTTTATGCTGATAAAGCATGATAGGGAACAACAGATAATAACACTGCCTTTTGGTCATTACCTACAGTCTGATTAGTAAAATGTAAATGTTAACACCAACTGACATCTTCAAAAGAAAAAGAGAAACAAACTATAATCTGACAACCAAAAGTAAAAAAAATCAACATTATTTTAATAATAATAATAAAAATAATAATAAAAGGAAAATATCTTGAAAGATATTTGAAGAATCTATTTGGATATAATCATTAAAATCTTACCTTGTCATCATTGATGCTTTCAGATTCCAGAAAAAAACAAAACGAAACCTCTTAATCAACATTGAATACCTTGCAGCAGTAGAGAGTTAATCCAAAAAGGATAGAAAGAGAGAAATGACCAAGAAGCAAAGAGTTGAGATGTGTTAGCTTGTGTTTGGGAGTGATATTTTAATGATGGCGTTTTGAATAGAAATAACCCAGGGTAAGTGGCGAGGAGTGAAAAAAAAAACACATGAAGACATTAAGAAAGAAGGGTTGAATTGAAAGAGTTGATGAGAAGTGAAAGATTGTGAAAACATGGAAGAGAGAATTATAAGAAGAGCAAAGTGTAGAAAAAGAAGGGATAATTTGATACTGAGGGAGAAGTTTTAAAATTACAACAGAAGGAAAAGAAGGCAAAAGAAATAATAGAAAACATAGAAAATAAAGTGAGGAATAAAGAGGAAATATATTTTTTAGAAAAGAAAACACATAGGAATACAGAAAAGTTATAATAAAATAATTGAAAAGAAACTCAGCTTAGTAAATATCTATAAATTAGAAAGAGAAAAGAAAAAGTGATAAAAATTGTCATTATAGAGAAGATGAGAAAAAGAAGCTTACCAAAAATTGAGAAAAAGAGAGAGAGGATTACAAAAACTGAAAGAAAAAAATGTTTTTAAAAAAAAAAAAAAAAAAAAAAAAAAAAAAAAAAAAAAAGCAACAGTAAAAACTGAAAAGAAAGAAGTCAAAGCAAAATAGAAAAAAATGGAAGAAAAAGACAATTTAAAAATAGAAGGAAAACATTTAGAAGTTGAATGAGAGATGAAAAAGATAGATGAGAACTAATCCAAAAAGAGAAAGAGAGATGAGAAAGATGGAAACTAACCAAAAGAAAGAGAAAGTAGTCTGGAAAAGTAAAAGCAAATAAAGGCTTTTTCTTTTTCTAAGGTTTCAGCAGTAAACAAATTCTGCATTATGAGCGCAAATGAAGGAGTTTGTTGTGAAGAAATCTGTTTCCCCACCCCTGCTGAGCATACCAGAATTTCACTCCATCTTCCACCTCTGATATTCTGTGATAGATGACAGAAGCAACTCATGGCATCTCAAACGTTTTCTTAGTACAAGTGAAAGAAACATGATCTCCTATTGGCCAAAAGTGAGAAACTATGGATGCCTGTCAGTCTTTTTGCTCCAGTGAGTTTATTAAAATGGAAGGCAGTGTCCAGTTAAAGATGGCACCACACTGCTGCTCTGTCTTTTGATAAGACATGGAGCCTGTCTGACTTTGTCCAGAGAGTCCACATTAACTCTAAGACAGTGAGTTTCAATGTATTAGTGTTGAGTGTCATTTTAGAAGGGTGTCACTCTCAAATTGGTATCTATCTATAAGCCTGTCTAATCCTGTTCAATTCACAATTAAATACTAATGTAGTAGTCCCTTGATCAGGGCTCCTGATGTAATCAACCAACAAAAATAATTGTCAGTATTAAGTTTGAGTGGGGCATTTTTTTTTCAAACTGCTGTGGACCCAACCTTCTGTATATATGCATTTTTAGTAATTTATTTAAATAAATCTCACTATTAAAAATTAACTTTAAAAAGAAAAGAAAATGGGTCAAGAAATATAATTATCTAAGAACAAAATAATTCTGAAAAAGATAATTGTAGAGATGTGAATTAAAATAGTGTACAAATAAAGTTGAAAATATAAACACAGCCCATTAAGATTTCTTGCGAGTTACTCAGTCATTGATTACTTTCAAATATATTTTACAACATGACATTCATCCTGATGTAAAAGCATACTTTATTTGGAGATAATTTTCTTTCTTAACATATTTAATATATTTTAAGACACTAGCTATAAAGAAATGGTTAATAAGTTTGTTGCAAGTGAAATTGATCCTCACAGACAATAAAAATAAAAAGGTCTAGTAATATCTACAGCATTTAAACAAATGCCTATGAAATTTGGTTATTAAGTCAGAGACGGATTAATTTTGAAACCTTACTTCAATTAATAACATACTTATTTACCTAAAATGGGAAAGTAACAAAAATTATGACAATCCCAATTCATTATAAATTTGTTTTATATTGACAGTTGTTAATTTAGTTTAGTTTCAGTTTTACAAGAAAATTGAACATTGGAGTTAATTACTACAGATTCACTCTTCAATTTTCAATAAATACTTCACAAAGGAACAGTCTTGTCTATAATGTATTTATATATCTGACCTAATTTGAAATTCACTTCAAAAATTAGTTATAGGAATTTAAATTATTGTTATTAGAAAATTTTCTGAAATATTTGTAAATGCACATAAAATTTATTTGAATTCAAGACTATGCTAAAAAGCCCATCAAAAATGATTGGTAATTTGATTTTGGGAAGTGAGTTATACAAAATTTTCAGTACCTTCTTGTATTCAGTTATTCTTCTTAATCATTGAAGAACTTAGGAAAATTTCTTCCGATACGTTTCATGTTCAATTAAATTCAAATAACTTGTAGAGAGTATGTTTACATTGGGAGGTCACCAGTGTGGTTAGGTGGTAGAATATTCTTAGTGATGCAGTTTATCAGAAATATAGGACATAAAATGAAGGCACAAAAGGTATATGCAAATATAATATATATTTTTTATTTATTTTTCCTAGATAATAAGTGAGTCCTTTGATATTTGGTGTAGCAAAATGTTCGTTTATGAGGTAGATATTGGTAGCAGATTTGAGAAATTTTTGTTAATTGTATTTTGAAGTCAGGCCATTATAGGGAGTAGTAGTAATCTTAGTTCAGTGTTTTTCTCGGTCCTAAGCAGGGCAGAAATATCATTATCAGATGATCTCTTAACTACTTCTTTATGTGTCATGCATGGCTGGTTTCTCTGTGGTAGCATTCTTTTGTTCTGTCCTCTTCTGTCATCCATTTCTCTTCTAGCTCAGAGCTGTCTTTTTTTTTTATAATCGTTTTGACCAGGCTCCAAGACTGTCACAAAGTCTCATTGTTTAAATATCTTTGATTGGCCAAAATTACTTTTTATTTTCTGGTGTTCCTTTCTTTTTCATTTTTTTATAACAGAAGTTATACATGAAACTTCCCTGAGTTTTGGTATTTTTCAGTCACAAATAAGTAGAATTTTTGATTCAGTCTTCTTCCTCTTTTTATTTAAGAGTTGCTTTCTCATTAGTTGAGAACAGTATTGAAAGAGAAAGAGATAAAGGTTTTAAAAGAAAGCACAAATGTCTTATTTTAATTCTTTTAAACTTACTAAATGGTTAAAAACACCAATTTTATCACATTTGATCTATAAATAAAATTGTTTTCTATGCAGCACCAACAGTTCAAAGTAATTTTTAGAAATATTAAACAATCTTATTTTTTTTGTGTGGACATCATCATATTTATAAATGAAGATTGAAAGTTAACTAAAATGTCAACATAAATTTCAAATTACATGTCTTTATGAAAAAAAAATTGCATAACACAAAACCAAAATTTCCACCACTCATCAAATCTCAGGTGAAAGCAAAACTTTAACCTGAATAGATGGAATTTTCTTATATAGTATATAAATCTTTATTGAATCTTTGTTTTTCATGTCAGCACCACATTAAGAGCAAAGATTAATTCACTATGAACTTCATATTTACAGTCATTTTGAATAATAACAAAATATCATTTCAAGTAATAATTACAAATTTTTTTCTCTTTTACATTTAACAATCTCAGCATCTAAATTCACAATATCAAAAGCAAAAATAAAGTCATAGGAAAAAAATCTCACTATTAAAAATTTGAATTGGAGATTATTTTACTTAAAGTTAAACACTAATAAATGATTTTTTTAGCCTTATTTATTAGACCCGGAAAATAATTTTCCTAAAACAAAAACATTAAAAAAAAAAAAAAAAAACATTCTACCTAGAAATCAGTTAATTCTTAAGTAAAATTTTTAAGTTGGCATTTCAGTTGCTAATTTTTTATTTTAATGCTATGTTAAAATAAAAAAAATTATTAGCAACTGAATGGCCAACTTAAAAATCTTACAATTGGAGAATTTACCTTGAATGGCAGTAAAAAGTGAAAATAATTTCAAGAGGAAAAAACATCTTTAGAAATATTTCCTTATACAAAGGATTTTTTTCAAAATGTGATGAGGAAAAAAGTGTTCCTTGCTGCCTTGATAATCTGACAAACAGCAAAAATTAATATAATTTTAAGCAAAAAGTAAATTCATGCATACAAAACAGTACTAAGAATGCATGACAAGTATTAACATAATGATAACTTGGATAACTGAAATTTGTTATCTTGAGGCATTGTAACATTTTCTCCTTTTTATAGATAACTCATATAAAATATATGAAACTGTTAGTTAAAAAAGCAAATGAATAATAATGACATCTTATCTCAAATAAGTACAGTGTCTACTTAAATTGTTGGTACATCTAAGACAAAGATGCTCTACGTAAGTTGAAAATTCAAGTTTAATATTTCAAAACAATATAAAGCAACAGTTCTTTTTAGCAACACTGTGAAATCTACCCAAAATTATTTAATACTGTTACATTTATAACAAGGTTTGCCTGGAAAGCATCCATCCATTTAATATTAATATAGTCTCCCTAGGGTAATGGTGTCTTTCTCTTCTTCAAATGCTCCTTTTAAAACTTCACACACTTATCCCAGTATCCCTTCCACTTTTCAAAACAGTAAAATGTTTTCAAAAATTCTCTTTAGTGATTACAATCAGCTGCCCTTTCACATTCTCCCTAATCTCATCCACAGTCTTGATCTCACTTTCAACAGTAACTTTAGCTTTGGACTTTTTAGCTAGCAGTCACAAGGAGCCAAATCTAGATTTGAGGCAGCTAACATGCCTGGGTGATGTTTTGTTAAAAACCTGCATAACACGTGAAGAATATTCAGATATAGTTTTATGGTTAATGCAATAGTTACACATTACACAAGTCCATTCAATGACATCTCACTACCAATTGAGTGATCCCAAGGGAAAGTACTTATGCATACACAGCAAGGTCTGCCCTGATTATTTTCCAAGTTACATCAAAACATGCCATCATTTCTTTAGATATTTAAAAATGGATGGATACTTTCCAGACAGTCTTTGTATATAAATTTGAGAAACAAAATATAAAATCACAAGTGAATTTAATATTTGATAATCCTAAATCCTTCATCAAACAATACTGGAAAAACTTAAAATAATTTAAAATATAGTAGTATAAAAAAAATTAATAGAAACAGAATATTAGTTTAAATAGAATCAAATGCAGGCAACAATCAGCAAATTTTAACTGAATAACAATTGAACTATTTGTAGAATAGAAATAACAAATATACTGAAGTTAAATTACAAAGAATAAAATCAAGAAGAGTTGAAGAATGACAACTAGTTTACTAGTAATAATATAATAACAAATTTACTAATTATATACACTGTATATAATGACATACAAAACATACCCATCCCAAATCCCATATAATATTAAAGTATTTTAGAATTAGGCTAGGTACAAGTACTAATAGTCTAAAGCAGTATTTCTTAAACTATGGTTTGCAACCCCAAGTGGGGCCGTGAAACAAAATGCTGGGGTCATGAAAATTAAATTCAAACACTTGAATTCACTGAGGAATCGAGTGAGTCAAACTTGAAAAAAAAATCTTTGACTGAATCTGGATTGGAGTTAAAGCTGAATTTTCCAGAGTTTCTGAAATTGTCATTTATCACCACATAACCTATGTGAAACAAATTTTTTCAGCTTTAATCCTTATTAAAACCAAATATCGTTCAATGCTGAAAAACGTAGAAGATACTTTACATACAGCAATGTCAAATATTACACCAATATTTGTTATGTAGCAAAAAACAAGCACATCTGTCACAATTTTCACATTTTTACTTTGGTTTATTTTTTTTCTTTGGTTAATTTTTGTACTTAAAACAAATCCTAAAACTACTTTTATTTTGACAAATAATATAACTACTTTTTTTATATTTATATTGTTCAGCAAAAAAAAATGATTTATGTATTTATTTGTATGTTTTATTTCATATTTAAAACCTGGGGTTGCAAAAAATCACATGATGAAAAATAGGGCCATGAATGAAAAAAGTTTAAGTGCTGGTCTAAAGCATTTAGGTAAACATTAGCATACCATATAACTTAATTTCAATTATGACCAAGAAAGATATTTAACTATTTCAAGGTGAAAAAATAAAAAAAATGGTGGAAAATGAAATCAAGTATTTAAATTAATGTATATTTTTAGATGACACTGAATATGGAACTCATTAAAAAAAATTACAAAAGCTCTTTGTTATAGAAACTTATCCTAGTATAAAATTTTATTATTTTTTTTTTTTTGACATATGTAAGTGGGGTTCCAAAAGTACTAACTCCTATTTATTTCTACTAAAACTATAACATGTAGAGTACAATAACACTGTTGAATAGAATTTGTTTTTTTGTTTGTTTCAGTCACCACCATGGCTATCCATTTTCAAGATGGTCTTCATTTTATGTATTCACAATTGTGCAAAGCTGCTCAGAATTTGGTTTGTTACACACATTGCTGTTGTAAATGTTGAAATGCATTACCCATCACTCAACTGTAGTCACATCTACTGTTTGGTTTTTGTAAACATTTAGTATTTTAGTGTCTACGAATGTAAATGGGTGCAATTTTTTTCTATATGGAGGAATTTAATTTTACACCTCAGCTTTATGTCAGGCACCATATTGCCAGACTGCTATCTACAAAAAGGCAAAGAGAAAATTATAGGTTATTATTAATATGAAAATTTAACCTCTATTGTCATATCATTAACTTGATGTCATGACCCAACATAAAATAGAAGGCAATACTTTTGAAGTGATTCATGTGTGTATATGATGGGGGTGCTGAAAAGTTTCCAGCCTGATCCACTTCTTAAAATCTGAACAAGTGACCAAACACATATTTTAGAATCTTTTTTAGAATCTTTCCTTTGTTCAGCCAAGAACCTTTCAGTACCCCCTTGTATGGTGTGTGCAGATGTGTACATGTGTGTGTATACATGTATGCATTTTCTTTTTTTGTAAGCAGTAGCAGGGATTCACCAAGGAAAAGTACTATTTCTTACTGTGATTTGAAAAGAATCAAATTTCCATAAAATTTTAAATTATAAATAATAGAATGTAGTGCTTGATTAACATGTAAAATTTATAAAAGAGATGTACTGCTGACAAAAAAATTGATTTCAACTTTTCGACTAGACATTCTTTTTAACTGTCAGATTAATGTTGATCCAAAGGAATCAAATTTTAAATGCTATTTAAAAATGATAATCAACTACTTTCAACTAGAAATGTAGGAATAATACTAAAATTAAAAATATTAATAAAATTAAATTATCAATCTCATTAAACATCTTAAAACAATGAAGGATTGATTTGCTGGAATTTGAATTTTAAGACAAATGCATTATATTGGACCAAACTTCATTTACTTTACTCTTCAAAACATACAACAATTATTATTCTTCCTTTACCACCTCTCATAAAATATATAGATTAGATATATTATAGAATGTTTAGAGATCAATCAACCTATTTGCAGAAGATATGAATAAAAATTAGAATGTAACAGCAAAGGGTCCATGTGCTTACAATGAAACAGCATTAAGCAGTAACTTATAGAATTTAAGTTTGCATGTTGGTGTATTGTAAATGTGTATGTGTTCACAAATAAACAATTACAAAAAAGCAACAATAATTTAAGTTTCTATTACAGACTGTTTATTCTTTTTTATAGAAACTGTAAGGAAACAAAGTTTTCAATCTCTTTTGAGTATGTCAGTTTTTTGTTTTTTTTTCTGGTAAGAAGTTAGGGCAAGTAAGGATAAGATTGGTTATATTGGTCAAGCTCAAAGCCAGCCTTGCGCAGAGTTGGAACGACCAAAGAAAAAGGTCGTACTTACTTCACCAGTTGATATTCTACAAAGCATGTCCAAATATTATGCATTAGAAAGTGGGCAGAGAATGTGGTTCTCCTTTTCAAAACAAAGGTCATAAAATTAACTCATGACCAAATCCTTTCCAGTTGGGGAAAAATGTATTTCTTTTTTCTTTTTTTTTTTTTAATTCCGTAATTTACTAATTTCATTTCCCCACAAACTAATGAATCAAAACATGTTTTTATAGTAAAACAAACTAAATTATCAACAAAGGTACATTCAAAGTTTATTTATAGACAAATCAAGATAAACCAGTAATTTAAAACATCCTTCTACCTATACAAAATAATAAACACTATATTCCTCTTATTATAAATAACATAAGTTTATAAGTTAAAGCTATGTCTAAATATAACTTTTGCATCTATGTACAGATCTAAAAGTAAATAGCAAAGATTTAAATATAGTGTCTAAGAGAAGTTTCTTTTTTACACTGCAGACTAAGAGGCACTTCCTGACCGCAAGAGGCCACAAGGCTAACCAAAAAATCTGATTGGAAAACACAGGAATCCAGTGTCCTCGAATCAGAATAGGAGGAAGGTAAAATTGCACTGACACACTTTCCTTTAGTGGCTCTCAGGTTTAAAGGAATAACAAAATGTCAGGAAAGAAAAAATGTAAACTTTACAGTTTAAATTTATACTTGGTAAAAATAACTTAAAAATATAAAAGTGACAATGAAAAAGTAACTTTTCATTCTTTTATGGACCGGAACTTTAAAACAATTTTATCATAATTAAGTTTAGAGATGGAAAAATTAAAAAGAAAGTCAAATGAGTAAAAAATTAAAAAGTAACTACAAAACTCCACCTAAAAATAACATTAATTTGTTGACTATAACACATTTTCTATATGTTTTCAATTACATTTCATAACCTCACAAAATTTCCAGAAGTTATAGAAAATTAAATTCCTCACACTCAGAAGAAAAAATACAAAGAAGTCCTTTGTATATTTACTGCAGTAGACAAAAATATCTTTAATCTGGTTTTGTTACAATAGTATTTTTATCAGAGTTAACTATTTGTCGTTATGGTTGCAGTTTGAGTCAGAAAATTTTCTACCATCATTGTTCCATAAATTCATCTTTATTTTGATCAATAAAATGAATTTCAGCTCTAAAAATTTTCTAACAGCACCTGTAACCAAAATGTTTAAAATGGAAAAGTAACTTTCACTCACCTCTTTAACAGGATTCAACAAAAGATAAAAGTAAGGTTAAACTCTTTGTAGCATTATTTATAAGATCTGAGAAGTTATTAAACTTGTACAAAATCAGTTTAGACTGAAAATAAAAAAATAAGCTTCTGGCAAAATTAAGACAAAAGAAAATCTAAAATATTAATAATAATGCTACAAAATAATTTATAAAACATTTTCTAACCAATTTTTTCAAAACAATTCCATGTCCTGAATGTATTTATTCTGAATTGAATTTCTTAATTTATGTGGGGTTGGTAGAATACTTCAGTTCTACATGTCATTTTAACTTGGGTACTGTTGGTTATTTATTGGTATTTTGAGTCAGAGCATGAAGAGTTTAATTCAGTTAAATGGCAATGAAAAAAACTAATATTTTAATTTGCAAATTATCAGAATTTCTTTCACATTTGATTAAAAAAGTTCAAAAAATATGTATTTATTTCATCTCCTTTGTTCAGCACACTATTCAAAATATCTTCTAATAATGAGGAGAATTGTCTCTAAATTTACGAGAGAAAAACAGAGATAATTTTATCAATATAAATAGAAAAAAAGAGCGTTCAGTATTACCAGTACCAGAAGAAAAAGCCACAAAATTTTAAATATACAAGATTTTAAATCTTCAAATAGGTTTTATTTGAAATTTAGTATTTACAGCATTCTTTCCAACTTTTACTGAATTAAGACCAAATGTAACAACTTTAAGCAAATAATAAATAAATAAATAAAATAAAAAATGAATAATTCTCAAAACTCTTATATTTATACACTACCAGAAGTTTTCTGAACAACTCTTCAGACTTACTAGTAGCTAATCTCACTCTCAATTAATGTTACTTTTACTATTATTAGAACAGCATATTTATCCCTGCATTCAATACAATTTTATCATTTTCTCTCACAGTATTTCTGCAACAAATGAATAACTATCTAAATTCAGATTTGTGATAATGAGCAAATGGACATTGAGCTGGACAATGCATTGTCTATTAAAAAAGAACAAGCAAGTCACAACTGAATCATTTTTCCATTCACTTTACCAATGTCTGACATCCTTTCTCAATCATTAAATTGTGACAACAACAAGATATAGTAAATGAACAGTAGACCTGTATCCAAGAGTTTCCATTTCAAGTGTCAGGTTGGTGAGGTTTGACACCATTAACTCATCAAGGGTATTGATAATAAAACAGTCATTTGAAAAGCCTTCTTTGAAACTCTATAATAGCATAAATACAAGAATTCATTTTCCAAGCATTGTCATAGATATTTAGAAGTTCTTTTTGTTGCTTGCTCTTAAAACTGAGAAGCAATGTTATTTATACTTTCAGTCAATGACAGGTGTTGCCTAAAATCAAAAAGGTATTTTGCAGTTTAATTCTCTTCTCACTACCAATCATCTAATGCTTGTAGAGCAAGGACATATAATACTCTACTTCAATAAAATACTAACAGTTGCTATGTCTAGGAACAACAATTAAATGGGGAAAAGAAAAACACACCAACAAAATTAATTGTTATGCTGCAATAGCTTCAACCACACCCTCCACAAAGATAATGGAAACTTCTGCCAGGCTCAGGTTGGTATAAGCTACAAGCTTCAAGATAATTACAGACATTGTATATAATGTTTGTGACATAGTTTGATAGGAAAAAAATTATCATGTGACTTACAAATTCTAAGATGTGTAGGATTTACTGAAGGATTAATAAAATACATTTTTTTCCATTCAAAAGATTGAATGAATGGGGTATTTATGACCTAATTTGTTAAAGGTGTGTGCAACGAGGTTCAATTAGAATAAACATTGATTGTTAAACCAACCAAATTTAATTGGATTAATGTGTATGACAGGCAATATAGATTTTAAACAACTTCACTTGGCTGAATCGTTTATCTAAAATGATTTATGTTCAAGATATAATTGGTTTGGATTTGTATCAAAATGAGAACATCAAGTTTTCACAAATGTGTTTAATAAACCAAAATATGAATTTTTGCATTGTGCTCCACAAGATCTTGAGCAAGAGTACTTTTCATTTCATATCAACATCCAAGTTTATAGTGTTAGAAAAATTGGCTTTTAGCTAATCCATTTTGTCACATGATAAAATGATTTTTACTCACAAATAAACTATGTGAAACAAAACTAAAATAATTTGTCTCAAATGTTTACATAACAAAGACATATTTGAATTAAAGAAATTATTCAACATCCCTTTCAATAAGTTCATGTAGTATTCACTTCTGATTCAAGCGTCTGCATTTTCCCAAGTCTTGTAAATGATGTATTACTGTTGACTGGTTGTACAAGCACTAAAATTATATAATACTTCATGGATATTTCTAAAATATCACTATTGTACAAGACAATACTGAAACATTTTGCACAGAACAACTAGGAATGAGAACAGTATTTCCTACCCAAGACAAAAACGGTTCCACTTGAAATTTTTTAGAGTTACTAAACACACTTGCAGAAAGAAAAAATACTGATCCAAAAAAAAATAATTGGAAAAGAAAACAGTAATGGAAGCTTACTATGAAAATATCCCAGGATGGTCAAAGTCTTTTCAAGAGCTTTTGTTCTCACAAGTCTAACCCTTGTAAAATATGATTTCTGCTGTCACCTCTAATCTGGATCCCCATAAAGCATACAACTGACTCCTGTTCACTCTAAACTACAATAAATGCCTTGCTTCCTCTTGCTTTCCTGCTTGTTAAAGATCCTCCTCCATTTTTCCAGTCTTTAAGAACTCAGGTGAACTGTGAATTATCAGCCTACTAGCCTTCTGCTTCTTTTTAGCAAACTGGTCATAATCAACTCTGAACTGGTTAAGTATCTCATAAGGCATTTGACAGGGATTGGCATACCAGTCTTCTTTATAAGTTGAAAGGCTATGGTATTTCAGATGAATTTTTTAACTGCTTCAGTCTTCCTTATCAAATTGCAAAATTAAAGATGTCCTGAATGGTCACTCTTCTAGATTTTTATGTACTAATGCAGAGTGTCACCCAAGGCTCTATCATTAGACCTATTTTGTTCTTAATTTTCATCAATGACCTTCTTGATGACATCAGTTCTCAACTTGATATCTATGCTGATGTCAACCATATACTTTTGTCTTAATAGTAAATCTGATCAGTTCAATAAGGTTAAATTGATCTATTGTCTTTTGTTAACTGGGGCAATGAATGGCTTGTTAATTGTAACACCTCTAAAACAAAACTTCTCTCTATCAATCACATCAAAGGCCCCTTCCTGTGACGAAAGACATGACTTACCTCAGAATTCGAAATGAGCACGAACATGACTTGCCTACAAAGTGATGACAAAAATAAATATGGCTGCTATTGAAGACACAATTTATGCACACCGTTCATCTAAAACGAGACAATATTTGCACGCATGCAAATTCTGACCATCTTGGGATAGAATAAAAAGCCAGATGCCAGCAGCACCAAGCATCAGGGAGTCATTCGGCGGACTGCGTGTAATAGAGTTGGACATACGGATTAACAGACGGACAAAGAGGAAGTCGAAGTAGGCACGACTGAGTTGGTGTCTGTTTCACAACTGCCCAGTGCAACGGCTGAGAAAGGGAGTCACGCAATCCATTTCCTTGAGGCAACTGAAGAAAAAAAATAGCTGGCCTGCTGGCGAGCAACGCACTGCACTTTTTGACCCCCCCATCATCACCATTTTTTTTTTCCCTTTCTCCTACAAGCTATTTCAGCAGGTATGGTGAAGGTTCGCATAAGCAACAATGTTATAAAACCATTTTCCAGCCAGGGTGATGCGGTGGCATGGCTGAAAATGGTCAGGCTGGTGGCAAGACTTCAGCAGGTGGACAATGTGGCTAGCCTGCTGCCATTGTACGGGGGGGGGGGGTGATGCACTAGCCCTCTACATGGAAATGGAAGAGAAAGATCAGAAAGATTTTGATCAGATCGAAGCCAGGCTGAAGGAGGCATTTACGGACGACGCATTTTCAGCGTACAGAAAACTGACCATGGTCAGGTGCACCGGCGAACATATGGACTTCTACACGAACAAAATCAGGCAGCTTGTTGGATTGGCTGTGTTCAAGGGAGCCGAGATGGAAAGGCTCGCCAAACTAGCCTTCGTCATAGGGTTCCCTGATACGATCTCCATTGAACTCCGACAGACACCAAATGTTGAAGCAGCTGTGCACCCACCCAGTAGTGATGACGCATCTCCCACAAACAGTGGCCCAATCACCAGTGTGACTTGCTTCACCGTTTGGAAAATGCTACAGGGGACAAAGCATCAGTGCCAGCCTTTTCACCAACCAAGATGTAAATTTGGCGCTCCTGGTGGCAAACATCCTTGTCGATGGAACTTGGTGTTCAGCGCTGATTGATACTGGCTGTTCATGGATGATTGTGGATGCGATTCGGTGCCAGGCTTGGAAGAGAGTGACGGTAGACGTTATGACTATTGGAGGCATGTCCCGTCCATGTTGCGGTGTAGGAGTGGTAACTGTATCCACGGAGGAAGGCGGTTCTGCCAAGATCAACATGTTGGTGATGTGTGGTAAGCCACTGGGATTTGACCTGCTATTGGGGATTGATGCCATAACAGCATTGGGAGGTGTTGCTGTTGGGCCAACGGGAAAATACAGATTGGTAATGTGCGAGCAGCTAAGTGTGCAGCCATTACTGTTGATGAACCAGACTTCACTGCCACCTTTGGCTATCAGGGGTTTCTGAGTACCCAGTAGCAGCAGAGATCAGAGAGGACTATGAGCAGGAGTTCCGCACGTGGATGAGCAACAGCTGGCTCATACTGTACCCAGAAGAAAAAAATGGGGCTTCCCACAGGACTAATTCCCCTGATGGCCGTACTACAGCAGAACAAGTCTAAAGTACGTCCAGTGATGGAGCTCAACCATCACATTGACGCTTTCACAGCTGATGTAGATATCTGTGCAGCTAAACTGCATGAATGGCAGCAGAAGGGATCCAACGTGTCTTTGTTGGATCTCAGGAGAGCGTACCTCCAAGTACGCATCCATGAGTAACTGTGGCCATACCAGACCATGAAAATTGACGGAAAAAGATATTGCCTGACACGTTTAGGATTTGGATTAAACATGGCTCCCCTCATCATGAAGGCAATCATTAGCATGGTGCTGGCTCAGAAAGAAACTGTGGGTCGCGCAGCATCCACTTACATCGAATGAAGATGTCGTTCCCGCGACCCGCGTTAAACATCTGGCTCAGTTCGGGCTGGAATGCAAGGACCCAGAATGGTTGGAGGATGGCACATGGGTACTAGGATTGGCGGTCACAATGGAACAAGGTAAATTGTGGTGGAGGTGAAAAATCATGGTTCCTAACGTCCCCAGTGTCATTACGCTATGGAAGGTGTTCTCTCTGTGTGGAAGGCTTGTTGGGTACCTCCCAGTATGTGTTTGGCTCCATGTGGCATGTGGAATGCTCAAGAGGAGAGCAAGTTCGGTTACGAAGGGCTGGGACGACAAAATGAATGATACCCTCCTCCAGCACATGGTGTCTGAGACCGTGGATTCTGTGCAGCGAGACGATCCGGGCCCATGGGGATTGGTGCGTGGATGGCCGGGAGCTGAACATGTGGGTTGATGCCAGTTTCCTGGCGATCGAAGTAGCATTAGAGAGCAATGAAACAGTGCTAGAGGATGCTTGCTGGCTGCGACTTAAAGACAATGCTCAACATATCAACCTGGTCAAGCTTGATACCGTGTTAAAAGGTGTCAATTTGGTACTTCAGTGGCAGAGCAAGACACTACAGGTAAAAAAAGATTCCTTTAGCGTGTACCACTCTGTATCGGATACTCTGACTGGGAGAGTGCAAGTCAGAAGGCAGCTGAACACTCTCAAGGAGCTCATAGAAGAGTATCAGCTGACCATGGATGTGGCACTAGTTCAATCGGTTCGGAACGTAGCTGATCGGCTGACGAGAGTAACGCAGCAATGGTTTGACACAATGAAGAGAAGCAATGGACCCAGGCCACTGATTGGCGCCATCCATGTGGATGAACTGGATGCAGACCAAATTTTATCCATCCATAGGAACAGTGGTCACCCAGGAGTGCGGCGCACTACCTACTTCGCCAGGAGAGGCTACCTGTCAACGACAAAAGCAGCTGTTAGATCAGTTATATGGACATGTGAAGAATGCCAGTCTATAGACCCCACACCAACTCACTGGGGAAAAAGGAAAGCTTGAGGTAAGCGGGAACTGGCAGAGACTGGGAATGGATATCTCCCACTATGGTGCCCATCATTTCTTAATGCTGACAGACTGCGGCCTGTCACGTTTTCTGGAAGTAATTGGCGAGACAGGACTCAGCAGCCATGATTCACCAGCTCCACAAGCTCCTCACGGACAACAACCCAGCTTTCTGCAGCAAGGAATTCAGAGCCTTTGCATGCAAGTGGGGAGTCAATTTGCGGTTCTGTTGCACATATGTCTCAGCTGGAAATGGGATAGCAGAGCGATGTCATCGCACAGTAAAACGAATTGCAGCCAGGATGCACTGTTCCATACTGGAAGCCGTCTACTGGTACAATGTCACACCAAAAGACAATACATCACTCCAGACTGCGCCTGCCAACAGGATCCACCGATACGAACTGAGGGTGAAAGGGGTTGATGCCTTGATGATGTCGTTAGATCCCGGGCACAGCTCTTACCTTGTCAGAGATCGTGTGTGGGTCAAGGCGCCAATGAGTCACCAAATTCAACAGAGGTCAGGTGATGAAAATGATCAGCCCACAGTCATTTCTGGTGGATGGAATAACCTGCCACATTAAGGATCTTTGCCTGTGCCACAGTTTCAGCGCGTCCGAGGATGATTCCGATGACAAATCTGAGAGCGGAGCAGAAAGTTTGCAGCTTGACAAGGAAAGTGCAAAGTGTATCAATCCACCCAAAGAGGAAGTAGAAGCAGAGCCCCCTCCGATAATCAACACAAAGAGGGAGCAAGAGCAGGGCCTCCCATCCCTGCTTTTGTGAAGAAGCCCCCGTCAAAAATGACCATCGCCGGGCTGCCACCTTTGTGATCATGAGATCAGGGAGAAGTGTGACGAAAGACATGACTTACCTCAGAATTCGAAACAAGCGTGAACTTGTCTTGCCTACAAAGTGATGACAAAAAGAAATATGGTCACTATTGAAGACACAATTTATGCATGCCTATCTCATCCAAAATGAGATGATATTTGCACACATGCAAATTTTGGCCATCTTGGAATAGAATAAAAAGCCAGATGCCAGCAGCACCAAGCATCAGGGAGTCATTCAGCGTTGAGTTGGACATACGGATTAACAGACAGGCAAAGAGGAAGTCGAAGTAGGCACAACTGAGTTGGTGTCTGTTTCACAACTGCCCAGTGTAACTGCTGGCCTGCTGGCAAATGAGGCACTGCACTTTTTGACCCCGCTCATCATATTTTTTTTCTTCTTTTTCCTACAGTCCTGACCTGGCATCTCACCTTCAGTCACATCACATCACTGTGGGGGAGACAGGAAAATACCTGCATATGTACAAAGACATATATTCAAGTGCACACATATGGATATGTATGCATAAATATATCTTCATATGTCAGAAGAAAGAGCAGCAGAGCATTTAATGAAAGAAAGGATGAGCAGTCATTACTGGTTTTTAAAATTTCAGCCCCAATAATATTTGTGTCCCTAATCTTTCCTTAGACAACTCTGTTAAACATTACATTTTATGCACAATACAGATACAACATTAAAAAAATATATGTACCTTCTTTAAAATTTGGCTGTGATAATCTTGTTTATTATTATGCACTCTTCTGTATAGTAATGACACTGAGAGATAGATAGAGAGTGTGTGCGTGTGTGTGTGTGTGTGTGTATGCTTACACATGTCACAGTGTGTTCAATCACCACTCCCACCTTTTCGTAAACAACCCCGGATATGCCTACAGCTTCCAGCTCACTCCTGCGGTGCTTTACTGACGTCCTGCTACCTATTCCAGCACCCGCTGACACCTGACGATCTAATCCAGTGCCCACTGACGTCCAGCGACCTGATCCAGCGCCCGTTAACGTCCGGATACCGTTCCCGAACAAATGACCTCTGTCATCTTACCATCCACCGTTCGCAAATAAAGACACGATTTCCATCATCTACAACGGAC
This sequence comes from Acanthosepion pharaonis, assembly GCA_903632075.3. Classification (NCBI taxonomy): domain Eukaryota; kingdom Metazoa; phylum Mollusca; class Cephalopoda; order Sepiida; family Sepiidae; genus Acanthosepion; species Acanthosepion pharaonis. The sequence continues at coordinate 172,861 of CAHIKZ030001996.1, forward strand.
CATCTGCATTTGTCATCCTTCTTTGCTATTGCCATCTCCTTGCCTTTGTGTCCACCTTTTTAGTTGTACGGTCGATTGGCACTCACACCTCTTGGCCCACTGCAACACACACACTCTCTTGAAATGTCATTACAATACAGAAGAGTACATAATACATAAGATTATATATGTATATATAAATATATATATATATATGTGTGTGTGTGTGTGTGTGTGTGTGCATGTAACTACTTCTAAAACAATAAAAGACTTAATACAAAACAAAATAATAGTTAAGCTAAAACCTGAAGGAGGAATTTACTCTATCACCTGTAATAATTGTCAGAAGAAATACATATGAGAAACCTCAAGGAATTTAAATAGAAGATTATATGAACACAAAAGGGATCTTTTACAAAACACAATGAATTAGTTGTTCACTCTAATTAATCTGATAATTTAAAAAGTACTGCTTTAATTTAAAAAAAATGTGCAATTTACTAAAACAAAAGTGTATAGAAAGTGCTTTGATTGTTACATTGCCGATGGTAAATTTACGTTCAGGTTTTTACAACATTTCACCTTTTTTTGGCAGATTTTCTATTATCACTATGTGAGATACTTAACAAAAGTGATAAAATTATAAACAAAAAGAAACTAAATTAAATTGGTTGGATATATACCCAAACACATTTTATTAAAAAATTTGCAAGTTTAAAATTTCAACATCGCTTCTCCTTTGTGCATTTGTGTAATTACATCAATGTAAACATCATTTTAGTCCATAAAGTCCTAAAGAACAAAAACAGAACACTGAAAAAAGAATTTTCCATGTTACTAATTTTGATATTATATATATATATATATATATATATATATATATATATATATATATATATATATATATATAATGACACACATTATTGCTTTCTCATGTAAAATAGTGGGCTTTATTTCTTATACAAAGGTTATATTGCTGATATGTATTGCTAGGAAATAAATTTAAGTTCTAATAGATATTAAAATGTTGGCATCTTAAATAAAGAAATCCATTTTTTATGACAATGATAGGTTTTTTTTTTTTTAAATTTAAAAATTAAAAGCCAAAAAATAAATCAACAATTTGGAGAGAGTCAATCTCTGCAACAGTTTATGTATACATACCAGATTGGCTGTTATTTTTAAAAAAATCATAACATACAAAATAAATTTCACTTCTTGAATAGACCCTTTTAATAAAAAGTTCCTAATTAACATTATTATATTTATTACCTTAAGTTTATTGTCAACAATTTTTCTGCATTAAATTTCTTCTATATGAGCAGATCAGTTTATATTAAAGAAAATGTTATGCTCAGATATTGTGAACAGAAATTATTCTTTTTTTAAACAACACTTTCTGCATGTTCCTAATATGAAAAACTAAAAATACACTTTTAGAATTTTTGGAAACTGTTCTGTATTAAGTATTTTTCTCTAGATCTTTAAATTAAGATTGACTGTGACCATAAAATGAACCAAAAAGTAATTAGATAATATGCTTATCTAGCTGAGAAGAGTATCTTGCAATAAATTATACATTACATTATTAAGGTAATACATAAACTGATTTCCCTCCATTATTTCTTTATTAGCAACATCTGGGCATAGCATATGTCTTCTCTAAGTGGAATTCTCCTGAGTAATTTATAAAGATAACTACAGCACAAATTATACTATATGTAATTTTCTTTTTTTTTTATTCCAATATTGAAAAAAATTATTAAAAAATGTTTGAACAAAGTAACTATAATATTCTATTTTAACTGTAATATTTTAATCTTCACATTAAAAAAAAAATTAAATATATTGTTACTGGATCAATTGTATTTTTATAGTTTTTATTAAAAAAAAAAAAGATCAATATCTTGTATGCAGGTATGAACTACAAGCCTGTCATTCATTTTCTCTTCTTTCATTCTATTTTTTATCTTTTTCTATTGAGTCTAATCCTATGGAGTTTTTTTTCCATACTATTTTAGGATGCATTAGACTGAATCAATCTATTTTTACTAGACACTTAGATACAGAATAGAATCTTAAATCCTACATGCAAAAGATAATTATTAACAGATTATCTTGGAATGACTTCTTTACTGTGTATATAGTAATCATGTTTGTACCTAAAATGTCTATTTTTGTAGGTAGAACTACACATGCAGACTAAATTTGCTGATCAACTAGACCTACAAGAATAAATGCGATAATGAACAAAATTATAGTAAGATTCAATGGTTTTCTCTTCAATTACAAAACCTAGAAAATAATTAAGAATTATTTGAGCCCAAAACACCACCAGGCAACTTTAATAATTCATAAGCTTCATTGAAAGTGTGATACAAACTAATCTTATTTCAATTTATAATAAAAGAGAATCAAAATTTTTACAAATTTCAATTGAAAACATTAATACTTTTAATTGACATATACTTGGACAAAGATTATTTAGAAATATTTACTTTTAATTAATGAAGATATACTTTTAAGTACCTTGTTATAAAGAATCTGCAAGTTTTGCGCAATTGTTATTTTAAAGGAAAGTTATTTAGACTGAAATATAACATCTCTATTATGAGAGTCATTTAAATATTTTGTCTCAATTTTGAAACCAAATTGGTTCTGCAGTAATTAGTAGTACTAATCTGGCTCAGACCTCTTAACTACCAATCTATGACAGTAAACATGAGCCAAATCACTATATTTAGTTGGACTTTTAATAAACATTAATAAGTCGATTTATATTATGCCTCAGGAAGTAGTTAAAATAAAGAAAAATCACTCAAGTAGATTGTATGTTTGTTCTATTTCCCTATGTTTTACCAATAACTGATTCAAAATGAACCAGAGAAAATCACAAGTAAAAAAAAAAACAAAAAAACTTTGAAGTCCACAATAGAAGTATATTACTAAATATGAAAATGTCATTATTTTGAAATTGACTGCAAAGCAGCAATCTTTCTGTCACACGTTTCAAATTTAATTTTACGCATTTTAAAAAATGTTTTCTTGAAAAGAATTTTGAAAATGGATATTACATAAAAGGATTAAGAACAGTTTATGAAGATTTATGAAGGTAAATATTAATTAAACTACAACAGAGATCAAGAACAAATCAAAAAAGAAAAATTGAAAACAATATCATCACTGTTGTTTTTTAAAAAGAGATACTTCCTCTTATCTAATGGCCTGAAACTAAAGTTGTTGCCATTAAAATACCTGTTATAAAATAAAACATAAACCGTTTTTAGACAACCAGTCTTGATTCTCTTTAACAATGATGGATGTGTTCTTATTAACAAAATTGATAAAGTTCTCCTTAATTCTCAACCTTTTTTCTTTCACATTTCTTATCAGTGCTAAATGTATAATTTGACATGCATAAAGATAAAAATCTGGCAAGGATAAAAATAAGAGTAAAATATTTATCAAAATTAGCAATATTCATAAATTCCTGACATTGGCTCAAAGAGTTTTAAAATAGGAGAACTACTAAATAGAATAGACTGATAAGATGATTCATGCAGGGCTTCTTAAATATGTCAGTCTTTATCTTTTACAAAATTAACTCCACTTCATTTACACTGATGCCATTAGCAAAAGTGAAGTAGACAGGTAAGATGACATGGAGTTATTCTTCAAAAGCAAAAACAAAAAAGTAAGGATATTTTATTGCAACTTGATTGAAAGGGTGGCTCTTTTATAATCTGATACACAATTATTGCTTAAATTTTTTATGAAATTTTCACTGCATAATGTTTAATCGGTGTTTAATATTCACCACTGAATTAAGTGAATTGAAAGAAGTAAATTATGCTGAAAATTACATTTTTTTTTAACAAAAAACTTTTTTTAGCAATAGGCTATGGATTTATTGATGTACTTAGATAAAGAATGTAGTCACTAGTGAGTTTTAATTTTATGACACCAAGCTAAACATACAAAAAACTGAAAAAAAATTGCTATTTTGAAGTTTATTCATCAAAATTTTAAAATAAGTATATAAATGAATTTTTATTTTTCAAAACAGTCTTGGAAATTTAGTTATAATAAAATAAATAACAGATCTAAGAAATATTATCTTCTCTAAAATAAAAGTTTTAATTTTTTCACAAAATCAAAATTACAATTCTTTTTATGCATTAATTCTATAAAATCTTAATCATTATAATAATTTCTGTAATTAAAAAAAATAGAAAAATTAGTTGAAGTCTGTTTTTTCTCAAAATGAAAAGTTTATATGCCTTTTTAACTATTTAATTATAAGCTATTAGAAGAAGAGTTAACATCTTAATTACAAAACAGTCTTTTGTAACTTTAGTTTAAATTAACAAGTCATTGATACAACTCATTGCAGTAAATTCTAACATTAACTTAGATTTATATGAATTAAAAGAAGGGGGCAAAGAAAGAAGTAAGACTTGTGAATGTTTTGAATCAACAATAAATATTATTTCAGGACATACTAATACCCTCAAGAACATTTATTAACAATGAAAGAGTTTTTAATAAGAAAACCATCAAATATAAATTTCAGTAATTTTCCTAAATTGAAATATGATGTGAAATGAAAATGAATGAAATTTATATATAGTAGAAATTTGCTAGCCTTTTCTATGCTTATATAGAAAATATTAATCTCAATAAAAGCTTTAAAAGCTTTTCATAAAATGAAATCTATCAAAAATTCTTCAGTGTAAACATTAGAGGTTGATACAGTTTGTGAAAAAAAAGTGGACAGGTTGGAGTTGGACAAGACTGTCTGCTGCAATAAGGATAATAGTTGCTGAACAAGTCTTTCAAGTTAGAAACTTTTTTATTATTTTTAAGTAAGAGGAAATTTGAAAATAACAGGGCAATTAGCAAGTCAGTGAAATATTTGAGAATTAATGAGAACAAGTTTACATACAAGAACATTTACATAAATGATTTCTGTCTATAAAAATAAAAAAGTTGTGTCTGTTAGCATTATTGTTTAGCATTCTAAACAATAAATATTAAAAAGCAAAATATGTCAAAGGCTGAGAAAATATTAAAAGATTTGGATTATTCTATTAACAGGAACTTTTTAAAGCCTTTTACATGTGATAGTGATGCAAAGTATTGAACTGGAACAAGATTTGATCTTAAATGGCCAAATTGTAGCAGTATACAAGAGTGCATTAATAAGTTTAACTTTATATCTAGTTAACTGAATTTTTATATAAAAAATGGCTTGACAAAGGAGATTATATAGAAAAATGTTTATTGTATAAAAGTGTTTGATTTTATCATTAGTTTTATTGATAGACCTACATAGTCAGATATGTCAAAATAGATATCCCTATTAAGACAAAAATATCACCAGATAAATTTTTTTTTTTTTTTTTACAAAGAAAATATTGAAAACAGGTCTTCAATGGAAACTGTTATCAATATCATGAGACATACATTTTTTTCTATATGTGGTTATGAGGTCACCTTCCAAATCTAGGATAGTGATTTTGTATCATTAAAAGCAGGTTAACTTTCCTTTTGAATTGGAAAATTTTAGAGTTTGAAATTTACTTCACCTTTTTACCTTTTAGAGTTTGAAATTTACTTCACCTTTTTATTGAACTGAATAACAGATACAAAATCTAATTTCAAAACATATAAATCTAAAGGGTTAGGTTTCCTCAGTCCCATTTGTTTGTTTTATTTCATTTTAAAAATGGGTATGAAATATTGAAATTTACTCAGAAAATATAATTTAAAAATCTATTTACTTTTAAAAATTATGTTATCATTGTAAAGTCTACTAAGAATACAAGGCTGTTACATAAAATTGTTTATTCACCTCTAGAAATGAGGGTGTACAACTTTATGGATCTTCTTCCAAGAATGTGAGAAACTATGACTTTTCTCTCTCAGGTGGAGTATTTATATAACTTCCTGTCATCCAATTGTTCTCAATGTCTACATCCCAAGCTCAGCCAATTCAACCATCTGTTTATAGTTTGTGAGTGTTGGAGGTGGCCACTGACAGACATTGTAGCTGGTGGCTATGCAGTTACCTTCCAAGTCAACCCTATGATGCAAAGTTGAATTGTTATTTTAACTGTAGTTTCCTTTCTTCGTACTATTGACTATGAAAATATCATTTAATTATTGATGAAGCTTAGATTGAAACAAGACTACTATGATAATGTACTGAGACCTGAGCTCACTAGCAATAGATGGCTATTCACTATATGGTAATAGGTACTCAAGCAAGTATTTTTAAAATCCTATTTTATCTCTAGTGATTACTTTTTTTCTTCCCACAGGGAAATAAAGTGAAGTTAAGGATACTGAGCATGAGAAAATATAATTCCCATTTTCTACTGTAACAAAACAATTTATCATAAAAACCTTCTAAAGGCATAATGCCAATGCATCTAACTTAGAAAATATCTTCCTCTAAGTGATAATACAAATATGATATGAATAAACAAGCATAGAAATTTGATGTTTGCAAAACAGGTTCAGAAAATGAGATCTTTTTCATATCTCTCTCTCACACACACATATCTATAAAAGAGAGAGAGAGAGAGATATTAATTTTATAGATTTGGATTGTAAGTGATCTTAACTCTGAACCTGCTTAAGCAGTGAAAGGAGTTGTTTAAATCTAAACATTTTGGACATCCTTATATATATATATATATATATATAAAACAGGTGATATTGCTATTGCAAAGGGGTCAATACTGAAGTGTTTTTATCTAGTAACAAATCCTTTCAATTTCTAAGGTTTAAATAGAAGAAAGAGAAGAAAAAGGAGAGACCCTACCTTTTTAAAAATAAGATGCAGGTACCTCAGACAAAGAAAGTGGAAGTCCTAAATATAGGATATCCTGTTTTAATAGTAGAATTGTCATCTGTTGTTGGTCATTATGTGAAAATTAACATTCAGGTTGGACAAAAAGCTTGTCCCACTCTGAAACAAATGAGGGTATCAAGGTGTGAAAGTGAATTAAAATCAAAACAGTATTGCAATTTTAGACTGGAAAATTTCTTTACTTAACTCACATCAAACAGAAACTTGCTTTCATTCTGCATTTAAAAGTTTCATTCAACGAATAGAAATGAGTGATAATCATGGTGAGCATATTTATTTATTACTAGGCAGAGTATCACTTCTAACATTAAGGTGATATATAAGGTAAACGTTACTCTTTTCCAAACTATGTTCAGCTATTTCAAGTGGTTTATGAGTTTTACAGCTTCAACATCTTTGACTGGTGACAGGATAACTAAAGGAATAAAGTAATGTTTCTGACTATAACATTTTGAAACTGGAAATAGTCTGTCTCTTTGATATTGCACAATTTCTATATGAGACTATAAAGAGAAGTTTACAAAAGAACTGTGTATGAGAAAGCTATTGAGGAGCCAATGAGTTTATTAAATAAAACTAAGATTTTTTTTTCAACATTAACTTCTTTGAACAAAATAGATACAATTTTTTTTCACTATTTTTATCATCTTTTTGGTAACTTTATAATTTCATCTTCCCAGAATACATGGTAGTCCAAAAGTTACAATATCTGCTAAATGCAGCAGATAAGTGAAAATTTTGCAGCCTAGCTGTAACTGTTTGCCTAGTCAAAAAAGATAGTATTATTCTGGTGGAATATGATGCTTTTTTTTTTAAACATTTCTGGTTTTCATAGTGCTACTTTCAGTTGCCCATTTCTCCAGAAAGAGATCATTGTAAAGGATTTGTAAGTCTACTCTATGCATAACATTGCATTGTTTGGGTGAAGACCGACTTTTTGTATCACTAATGCTTGTACATTTCACTTATAATAAACTGTTTTTCATCCCCAATCACAATTAAAAAAAAAAAAACTTCAGTTTAAATAGCAAATCAAACACAGTAATAAGTCTAAAATTATTATTTTCATTTATATGGAAGCTACACATTAAAGCAACTAACATAAACAAGTGAGATAAAACTTTGTAACATGAAATATTGTAAAATACTTGATACACTTGTTGTTAAAAGTATTTCCTTCCTAAACTGAACAAATCTGAGCTTAAGATATATTTTTACGTTTCTTAAAATAAAAAAATACCCAATCTACTGAAAGTAACGATTATTTTTTTCTGTTTTCAATGTTCAAATCAATAAACAAAATATATATCAATATTGACAAATTAAGAAAATTTAAATGCCATAATACAAAAGTGATCTTTTTATCTCAGTTAAAACAACACTCTTAATATCATCTGATGATGAAAAACTTTTTGCCAACCAAATGCAGATAATTAGTTTTCTGAGCAACATCTTTTGTCGATTTTACTGCTTTTAAACTAAAATTCTCCATGACCTTGCTAACAAGATGCTCCTCTGTAGTTAAACTGGGATAGCACATCAGGCTATATGACAGTTCCGTGTAGGATTCAGGTTCAATTCTTGTCAAAAGACACATATTTTCTATGAAAATTTCTGACGTTCAGCCTGGTAAATATTTTCATGGTAATTGTTCTAATGAGCTTCCCTCTTTGGTACCTTAACTTTATGAATTTAAATGCAATACTAGATTGGCAGCTAGGTCTCATCATTTTACAGTTGGAATTGCTAGATACAACCATAAGTTCTATGCTAACAGTTTCTTTTCTCGCACTTCTCATTTGTGGAAGTCTCTTCCAACTTCTTGCTTTCCAGTCAACTTTGATTTTCAAAAATTTAAATGCCATGTCAATCATCTTCTGTCTTAATTTTTGTTCTTTTAGTGTTCTCTCTCTTTAATAATTTTTTCTTTTTCTCATTCTTTTACATTCAGTAACCTATTAAAAGATTATTAGCAATCATTTTCAAAAACAGTAAATTAGTACATAAAATCTGTTTTGTAATAGCAAATGGTTTCAAAAACTAATGTTTTGATATAAACTGGAATGAAAATTATATATTTACAGACACACAAAAGTATCATTTTTTTCATTATAGATTTCTGAAAAAGTACAAGCATTTGCTAATCTAATATCCTTATTATTATATAAATAAAGACACTCTGTATGTTGTTATTAGCAATATTACACTACTTTTTCAACCAGTCATCATCAAAATTAGTTCAAAGCAAATAAATATCCTGCTTGAAGAACATGGTATCAAGTGACTGAAGCCACCTTTACATTTCTGCATAACAGTTACCATTATGGAACCAATTCCCAAATAAATTGCTTGAGGGGTAAAAAGAGGTAAAAGATATGACAAAACATCCCAACCATCTTGCTGCATCACATCTTTTGTTAGGTTGACCTTGTGTAGTGTGGTTTTGTTATGCAGCAAGACAACACCCTTATAAAAACATTCTGGCCTCTTTTGATGAACAGATTCTCTCAATCTCTCCAGTGTTTCGCAATGTCTGGCTATGTGGTATGAAGTCCAAGAGCAACACAACATTTTAGATCTCAGAATAGAATTGCCATCATTTTTTCCACTTACCACTATTTTTTTGGGGGTTTTTTTTTTTTTTGGTTTGGTGATAATCATCCAGAATTGCAAGGGTGGAAAAAAATCTACTGGATCCTATTACATGTGTAATTCACTACTTAAACCTAACAAGGTTTAAAGGTTTCACATTTTTTTTAAACAAACTGTGATGAGCAATAAAAAGTGAATATTTTATAACAATGTGAAATGAAAGATTGTGGATCAAGTGAAATGAACCACTACTAACCGGTACAAAAGTTCTGTCTTCATTCAAGGAATATGATATTGTACATATGGTAGAATTAGAAGAGACATCTCTACTAAGAGTTCTGTCTTGAAAACCAAATAATTACTTTGAACCAGTACTCTACCCAACTATATCAACTAAAAGTAGAAATCAATTAGTTAAAAGGAGCATAATATTCTACTGAGATAATAATGGATCTCATTTCTTTGTTAACCAAGAAAAATTATTACTGTTAAGATTTTCAGCAGATATTGCATATTTTAATTATCATTTATTCTGGTCTTTATAAAATTCTTCCAATGAAAAAAATGGATTCCTGGAAAACTGCAAAAAGCAGTTACAGTTGATAGAGATAAGTTCAGAAAGGATAAAATTATGAAGTTGTCTGAAAGATAGTAAAAAGTAGTAAAACAAAATGATATATGTTGTCCAAAAAAATTGTCTTATTTCTACTTAAAATGGATAAGCTTTTTTGGCTATCTTAAAATAGATATTAATAGCCACATTGTATACACATGATGTGTATATGTATTTAAAGACATTAAAGATTGATTTGTTTGCCAAAGTGACTACAAATTCCAATCAAGTAAAATGGATTGAATTTTACATCAGTACATCCATAGCACATTTCTTGTCTGATAGGTAAAAATGTTTGCATGTTTGAGAAATGTAAATATACAAGGCTTAGAATGGAACCCACCTGTATTAACAAGAGTCACAATAGATGACCATTCATTGATTTAGCAGTAGAAACAGTAAAAAAGAGAAAAGCAAAGGAAACTAAACATTAAATATTGCAGTCAGGTGATAGAGGAATGAATATAGCACAGAAAAGTGTTGACTCAGAAAAAAAAGAGGATTTAAACATTTGTAGTTGTAATATTAAGATGGAATATTAATTTATAAACATAAAAACTAATGCTGAAATATGATTAACCAATGAAACCAAAAATAATAGCAACAAATATCTGATAGATTCAGAAAAATAAATTAATACTTAACAAGCAATGACAGCTTACAACCTCTTAAAATATGATGCTACCAAGTTTCATTTGAAATGTATAAGAGAGTTTTTGCAAGGAGGTGCTAAAAAAATTATTGGTCAGACCCACAACTATTCAGCACTCCCTTATATATAAAATTAGTCAAAAGGCACTAAAAGCAACATTCCATGTTCAATCAACAAGCCTAGTCAATGATCAATGCTTTGATCAGGACCTGCTTGGCAACAAGGGGAGTAAACCATGACAAAAAATATCCAACCTTTGAAATGCAAGGACATAATAAAAGATGGTGGTAAATATGGCAGATTCTTGTTTTAAATTACATGATACATATGCTTGGAGAAACACCACTTTCTACAGCAAGGAGAGCCTGTCTCTAAAATTGAGATGAGACATTGCAACCTTTAGTAAGCTTTGTGATCATAAACAATATCAAGTCACTTAGAATGCTACTGAAATATATTATGATTACTGAATTTAATACTGATTCAAAGAGGAAGATATAAGGAGAAGAATATGCTATCACATATGTATATATTCCTTCTGAAGTATATTTTTTTTATTTACATCTAATAATTATTCTGACACTAAGGGCAATATCTTTTTACCTAATTTGTTTATTTCATGACTGGTACATATTAAACTTATTCATTCAAGCATATTTCCATTTTCATCTAACTTTTATATCAACTCCATTTTCTATTGGTGAATTTACTGGGTAAGATAAAATATCAAAAGGAAGAATACTTTGATTTCAAAGAAAATAACATGATTTATATTTTAAGTTTACTATTAATTCTTTCAAAATTTAAAATATTACACTCATGATAGATGAAGAAAGTATAATTAAAAATCATGAATACAAGGTACTTCCTATGATTGAAACATTAAGTGGAAGAGAAATAAGGAAATAGATATTTACCAAGAAAATGAAAGTAAATAAAAAGATTTAAAAACAAAATTCTTTATTTGTTTTTACTTTTTTTAAAAATGGACAAAATTTAAAATGAATATTTTATGTTTGTTTAATTAACAAAAGTGAATTCTGTGAATATACCTTAAAAATTTGGTTCATTACATAAAAAGAATTTAACCTTTATCACTCTCTATGTGATTTCATTTACTGCAAAAAGTTTACTCCACCACTAAAGGTAACCAAACTCTGAATTTTAATTTGTTTGAATTTCATAGATGTGTTGTCAGATCCTGCTATGACAACAGAAAACACCTTAGAGTAAAATTAACAATAGAGTGGCCTTGAAAAAGAATGCAATGGAAAGGGAAATAATATTAATAATGCAGAGTGCTAAGGAACAAAAGAAAAAGCAAACAAAAATATTATCAGAAGCCCACTCAAACTGTAAAGTTGGTTTGTAATGCTTATATATTGAAAAGGTGATTTTCCAGAAAGAAAAGCATAATTCAGTTTAATAATTGAAGGACAAACAGTAGAGATGTTTAAACTATTATTCCTATGATTAAGTCATTGTTAATAGTTGCTATATCAACAGATGATGATTTAAATAAAAGAAAATGCCTCTTCCTCTACAAAAATCTTATACTGGTAAAATCAATAATAAGGTATATTATATATATATATATATATATATATATATATATATATATATATATATATATATATATGATCTAACATATACACACACATCACTTTCAATATTTTAAGAGTTGCAAATAAAAGCAGGATAAAAAGACTTCTATTTCTATTTTTTTAAACTATCATATTTCTACATTATGAATGTAAGTGCTGTATAATTAATATTTCAGATCAACAATGTTTAAACATGTGTAGGACCTCCTCAAGCTCAGCAAAGAGTAAAACATCTACATGCCATTAATTCAACAAGTGTTTGAAAGACCTCCGGAAAGATGTTGAGTTATGCCATTTTGATAGCTGTCCACAGGAAGTGCAGGAGCTTGTGTGCAAGTAAACATCACTACTACATTCAATAAATGCTTGATTGGGTTCATGTTGAGTAAAATGGTAGCCATACCATTTGTCAAAAGTCTCCTGAATGTTCTCCAAAGTAATTTTGAACAACTTGGGCCTGATAACTCGGTGCATTATCCTGCCAGAACAACCCAACATTTTAAAGCATATAAGTTCATAAATAGATGAAAATGATTACAAAGTGGTGTTATATAGTAGACACTGATCAATGAAGTGTTTAGCAAACCAAGAGCTTCTGCTTTATGGAACAGAGGCTCCTGCAATCACTACACTCGTAATCTGTTCAAGCCCATGGTCAACAGTTATCTAACCTACATTCAGTAACTGACTACCTTTAGTGGGCTTTGTGCCTTGTACTGATTAAGAAATAGCATGAAATAAAAAATACAAAGGAAAAAAAACATAAGATGAAATCTATGCTATGTGAACACACCCAATGCCATTACAGAGCCAGCACTAGCCTTCAGAGTGCCTTGTTGACAACCAGGACTCATAGTTCTATGGAGGTTTCATCATACCCACACCCAACCTCCAGGCTGAAATAACTGAAATTGTGACTCATCAGACATTGCCACTCCTCCAGGTTCTAATTCACTTCACACTTCTCCCCAGTCTTTTGAACAGGAGTATAGGTTTGTTTCCTGTTTAGGATTGGGTTTCCAGTTCCATCTAAAGTCTTCTCATTATTTTTCACTCTCATTATCACCTTGCTTGGGATGAATTGATTTAAAAAAAAAAAAAAAAAAAAAAAAAAAGGTTATGAGCCCAGGCAAGGTGGTGTTCTGGTCACTGTCATGGAAACTGAAGAACATTGAGCTGGCCTGTTGAATATACATCTGGTGCTGCTTGCATTCAATGTGAATGTGATTTGAGCCAGTATAACTTGTCTCTTACTACAGACAATTTTAACCTGACCTTTTTGGTCACAACCATTAAGGACACATGGTCATCCACTGTGCTGTCCACAATCAGTGGTAATGCCGTCATTGGGTATTTCCAGTAGATACATGACATTGTATGTCAAGAGATGTTGAATGTCCCCACAATTTCAGAAATGGAATGTTCCATCCATCTGATATCTACTATCCTTCCCCATCTCCTTACCATAAACTGTCAAATCTGTCTAAAAATTAAATCTGCTGCCCCAAATTTAAGAATAATGTTTCTGGTGCCTAAGCTAGATCATTTTAATTAGCATCATCTACTCAATGATATACTTTTCATCTATTAATTCAATATTCTATCACAGAGTAATATTCAGAATGTAAACAAAAAGTTATACATTTAAAAATCTGAATAGTTGTATTTTCTGCATTGATAATATAGATGTTAATTCTATGTGTAGCAATAATCTTTGAGATGATGTCCAGACTTATTTAATGATACTACAGAATCTGAATGTTTAGTGAAAACTAAAATGGAATTTATTTGAGAATTTGTTACATGATATAAAAGTTAAGCAGTCAGCAAGTGAAGAGTTTGAATGTGAAAACAGAGGGCATTAAATAAGCCCCTAAAAATAAAACAGTTGGTAGATATCAGAAAATCAACGAAAAATTCCTGACTTGTATAAACCTGTTGATTGGTGAGTCTGCAACCAGTTGTTTAAATAACTGAAATTTAACAGCCTACTAGACAAGTTCTATTGGAATGTAAGCCTTTAAAACATGAGGATTTTTTATACATTGACACTCATATTACAACAAAAAAATTACTGATAAGAATAGCTTGAATACTAAAAATAAATAAGGTAATGTAGGTATATATGTATATTCTGAATAATTCTGCGAAACCTGACTAAATTTTTTAATAAAAATATGAGCAATACGTTTTTTTAACACTTTTCAAAATTTTTAAATTACACTCTTCCAAATAAACAGGTCAACAATTTTTTCAGTGGGTTAGTTGAATGTATTTAAGCCCACAAAAATTTGCATATATACTCATATAATAGAAAATTTTTAATGTCTAATAATTATGGGATAATGGATAGCTGTATAGAGTAATATTAAAAAATGTGATGGATACACACAATACAACTGGTTGCTGACAGGAAAAACATTGCCCAAAATATTTCTTTATGTAACAAATAGATTTTAAGAGTAGTTCTCCTTTATTTTAAGTTAAAGAAAAGCAAATCTTAAAGAGATGCAAAAGTAAAAGATCCTTGTAAAGCTTTCTGCCTCACAGATTTTTCTAATTAATTTCATAGAGCCTTTGAATTGCATCCTGGGAAAACTTTCTAAACTGGCTGGCTGTTTTACATGACTTTTTTTTTTTTTTTTTTTTTTTTTAGAAACATCTGACTTTCATTTTTCTTACAAAAAGGTTTTGAAAATGAAGAAAATCAAAATATCATCAGCACAGATTACAAAATAAATGCTTGGTTCATTTCCCCCCCTAATTGTTATCTTAAAAAACAGTTCATACATTGAAAGCATTGAAATATAATTATAAAAACTTGTGGAAAAGAAAACTCATGATTTTATCAAATTAATTATCAAAGATTTAAAAAGCAAATTAATCAGAAACACAAGAAAAAAAGTGATATTGTAGAAAAACAAATCTATGTTCAGCAATCTGAATAATGTAACCACAGCCACATGCTTTATTTAACTGTTTACAATATTTTAAGATAAAGCATAGACAAAATGCTAATTTTGGAGACAAATCACAAAGTCATGCGATATGTGTGTCTCCTCTGAGAAAAAAAAAATGAATAAAAATAGGGTTGTCAGCTTTGCTGTGATTAACCAATCAAATGTGACCTACACTAAATTCAAACTCACTGAAAAAAATTTTTTAATATCAGTCATGGTATGAAGTTGTTTGCATATAAATCATAGACAGATACAAATGATTACATTATTTCATAAGATGTATAGAAGTCGGACATCCAACTTTCCTAAGTAAAAGCAAAAAAGGTGGGAGGTAATTTAACAAAATGCTAACTAGTTATATGCTTGTTCAACCTCTTACATAAAATTTTATAGTTGATAAATAAAAGGCCCCTTTAAGAAACTGGTAAATAACTTAACCTTTTGAAAAAAAAATCAAAGCAAAAATACAAAGTTTATAATAATAATTTAAAAAAATAGTTGTTAAATGTACACTGAAATCAAGTATAGAAAATATAATAATACTGATCTAAGGAAAAGGAATAGGAAAATCATTTGGTACACACCCCCATTTAACCAATTGGTCAGTACAACATTAGGCCAGAAGTTCCTCCATTTAATTGATAAATATTTCCTTAAAAGTTACCTCCGAGTAAAATATTTAACAGAAACACACTAAAACTAAGTTTTAGCTGTACCAATAACCTTCTTTATAAAGAAACACAATAATAAAATTTTAAACCAATTTAAAAATTTGGATAATAATGCATATCCTAAGATAAATAATGTTGATAATATTAACCAATATTGCAAGAATTCTAATGAATACCCATTATGAAACCAATGTTTAATCAACTCACTTGTTTATCTAAGTACTATTTCAACAATAGAGAATCTGATTGTTGAAAAATTATATATTAGTAGTACTAAGAATTCATTTAAGCCTAGGTTGGTACCAACATATCTTTTCCTTCACCAATAGTACTTACAAAAAAAAAAGTACATCTCTTTCTAAATATTTTTTTCTTAATTTAAAAGAAGCTAATAAAACTCCTAAGGTAAGATGGAAAATTTTTTAAAAAGCTATAACATGTAGATCTTTAAATGAACCCTGTTTTCTATGCTTACATGAAAAATTATAAATTATCAGATTATCTGATAAAGACTCCTTATTAAACCAAAGAAGTGAATTGACTGTAAATTGTAAATATAGTCTACTTACAATTTTTAAACTTTGAATTTTATAATACTTTTTCTTGAACTGCAGTGCAACTTATATGGCTTACTATTCTATTTGTAAAATTCATTTTGATTTAATATAGCTCTGTATTAATGTCTTGTTAGTATTATTATCATCATATATGGATGCACAGGTGTTTAGTATTACTAATATCTTGCATTGATTAGTTAGTATTATTAACATCTTATATGTATTTATGATCTGTTTTTTTGTTTTGTTTTTTTCAAAAGGTTATTTACTGGTTTCTTAAAGGGGCCTTTTATTTATCAACTACAAAATTTTGTATATGTTAAATTACCTCCCTACCTTTTTCAGTTTTACTTATTAAGAAAGTTGATTTCTATACATCTTACAAAGTAATGTAACCATTTGTATTTGTCCATAATAAAATTGTCTAGGATTTATATGCAGACAACTTTATATCATGACCTATTTAAAAAAAATTTTTTTTGGTTAGTTTGAATTTAGTGTAAGTCACATTCAATTGGTTAATCATGGTAAAGCTCACAAGCCTATTTTTAATTCTGATTAATTCTTAAAGAGGAAGTATTCTGCTTTTGAAATCATTCATTCACCAGTAGTTTACCATCACCTGAGGAGATACATTTGTAGCATTGGAACATAATTGCCATTGTGTAGCAATTTTTAACATGTTTTTGTTTTAATATCCTAAAATAAATAATATTTAACTCAACTCTGTATTGAGCCTTCTTTTAAATTAAATGCTACAGACAGTGGAATTACACTCCATCATTTTTTTCGCATTTTACCTGGATATATATAGATTAATTAAATAATTAAGAGACAACATTAAGGTTCCATGACTATAATTTATTTTCAAAGAATATATATATATATATATATATTCAGCTCTTCACTTAAAACACCTGTTCATGGAATTTTAAACTGTTAACAGCTTTTTAATCCTTCAAGCATTAAAGTTTCTGTCATTTGCAATGGTTCTTTAAAATTTTAATGCAAATATCAATTTACTTGTATATTTCAATGGAAAAATTCTATAAAATAGCTCAAAATAAAGCAATAATTGCTATTTTTTTTTCAATCAGCTACACATTATAACTAAGAAGAATTTTTTTAGATTAGGAAAAAACAGAAAAGTCATGATTTTTTATTATAAATAAAAAACTGAAAGAGAAAAGGTTCACTTATTTCCAAATATGATGTCTGGAATTTTTGAAGATTACAATTTTTGTATATAGTTAAACCAACTTCCAAAGAATTATAACACTAGTATTATCCATAAGATGTTTAGTATAAGATGTACAAACTGCATTTGCTTCCTTTTTATGGAAGAGTAAAGAAACTGGTGAACTGGAATTTGTTTGTGATTAGACTATAAAGGTCTGAGGAGTTGCAAGGAGTTAGGAGAACCTTACACTATGAGAAGAGTTGTAGCTGATAACTGGCACACAAGTCAATACCTGATCAGTATCAACTTGGTCACCATGGAGAAGGAGTATGATGTTTTAAGACCCAAAATGATCCTTGGCCCAAAACATTACTGATAATATGTGCCAGAGCACTGAATAGCTATATTTTATATAATACATTTGATGACTAGCAATTCTAGAAAATGCAAAAATGTTTCCTATCCTTTCCAAGAACATGAGCACACAATGACACTAGTAATTAGCAAACAATATTTGATATTTTTTCTCAAGACTTTAAACCAGTTTAAACAAGAACCACACACACACACAATGCACAACTATCGAAAACACTAAGACTTCAGCAGAATTCCTTCCCCCATCTAAGTAGAAAAAAAAAATTCCACTATTAAAAAACCCATCTGTTACATTTACTAAAGCCTGTTTGAAAAAAAACAAAAAAAAAAAACAACCTGTTGTTCAAATAACATATCTTTTATAAAGCTGAATTTGAACCAGAATTAGTGCAGAGACTTTTAACATGAGTGTCTACTAAAGAAAAAGAATTCCAAATCTATCATTACTTGGATCTGGGTCTTGACTGATGGTATTACACACACACAGCTTTCTTTCTATAAGAATAAACAGGCTAAATGTAAAATGTTACTTGTAGCTAGTCTTTCTTGTTTCTCCATCTTAATTCAGATAAAATTCGAAATGATTTTTTGACTTTTTTTACCTGACTGGTATTTTGACAACACAGATAAATTCTAAGTCATAAATTATTTAAAAAAAATAATTTATGACTTAGAATTTCTCTGTGTTGGCAAAATACCAGTCAGGTAAAAAAAGTTCACAAAATCTTTGCCAATTGTTACGTTTATTATCTCTTAACTCATGTGTAGCAAAAAAAAAAAAAAACAACTGGAAAGTTCCATGAGGTTCTAAAATTCTATATAAAATTACCAATGTACAATATTGGCAGCTCATTAATGTTCATCAGCTTCTATTGTAAATAGTTTTCATTCTATTAATAAAAATTGTTATATTGTCCGCACAACCATTCATTTGACTGATACCACACTGTTGAACATTTTATATTTCCTCATTACAGAACATTTGAAATAATAGAAGGTACAAGAAAAATTACTTTACTTTTTTTTTTATTTGGAATGAAAAATAATTTTACTTATTAACTAAAATAAGAAATAACAGTTTATGAAACAAAAGTGTTTTTAATAGCCTTTCTCAGCCTCTATTCTCCAGTTTATGACCATCTTCAAGCCACGTGGGAGAATACAAGTAAATAACTTCAAAATAGGTAATCAAAAAGCTAAAAAAATGGGCAAAGATGCAAGAAACCTATCAACTTAAGTTTCTCAAAAATGTTATTTGCAAAAATAAAATCAGAACATTATCTGAACATAAAAATTCATTAGAATTATGACAAATTTCCAATATTTTATCCCTACTGGTAAAAAAAAATAATTCAATTGGGTTTTTGGAAATGGTTGAAGATTTAATGACTGACTTAATGTAAGAAAACAGATCTTAATTGCAACCTTTTCTCTGCCACCTGATGAGAGAAAAACAAATCAATTTGTTGCTAATAAAAACTAATTTACAATAATTGTTTATCTCACTTGTATATTTCAGCTCACTTCAAAATCAATACATTTTTTACTCTATTTGTTTGCATAAAAGAATCTCAACTTAGCAAAGAACATTAATTCTGTTGCAAGTTCAGCTCTTCATTCCATTAAGTGCAGGATTAGAAATTTCACTGCCTCTTATCCAACATTAAAGACGATAACTGAGAAACAACAACTGCCATTTAAAAGTATTTAAAATCTTATTTCATTATTTTCTTTGGCAATACATTAAGCATGTTTAACTGTGTGTGGGTGGTCAGAGAATATTTTAACAAGATCTTGGTATACATATCTTTAGATCTTACTCATTTCCTGCCACTGCAGCAGTCTAAGATTTAAGGTGAGGTCAGCCAGAATTTACCCTCGTTCTTCTTGTGTCTGGACAGCCACTGTCACTAAGATTAACTTGCTCAGAAAGAAAATAAAATTATCTCAAAACATTATGTTTGAAGTAAATATAAATTAATTGAAAATGAAAAAAAAAATTTAGATAATAATATTAGTAAAATTAGATCATGTCTTTGTTTATGCAGAATATGCTTTTGTTGACATCACTAAATTGTATATTAAGTAATAATGACTTTCATGTTTGGAAATAATTTAAATATAGTAACACATTTCTCTTTAAGTAAATATAGTCATAAACATCATTAATTAATTGGAAAACAGAAGTTAACATTTATACTATATTTGTCAGTAAGGTGAAATAAATTAATATTTTTAATTAATTAAAAATTGTAGCTGCAATGAACAAAAACAATTTGTAGTTTAAATTCGAAAAGACTGTCTTAAAATTCCTTAGCAGACGTTAATTCTGAGTGACAAAACGTAGATGTTGTATTTCACGTATTGTTTTGCTGTTTGTAGACTAAATTCCTCTTCTCTCACCGTCTTTCGTACACTCCATCTTATTCTTTTCAACTCCCGTCCTATGAACGCCGTGATTCTGCGTTAATTTCTTTTGCCAGCTTAAAATAAACAATATATAGCTTTCACACGAGACTTTTTACGTACAGACGCCAATGAGATGATTTTTTTTTTTTTTTAAACCACACGCCCCCCCTGATCTCATGATCACATCTCACGTTATAT
Source organism: Acanthosepion pharaonis (assembly GCA_903632075.3). NCBI lineage: Eukaryota > Metazoa > Mollusca > Cephalopoda > Sepiida > Sepiidae > Acanthosepion > Acanthosepion pharaonis. Next base: position 193,528 of record CAHIKZ030001996.1, read on the forward strand.
AATCATCCTTCCATCTGGGCAGGTGTCGCTCTCTTTGCGATTTCCGCAGTGTTTGGGGCTGAGCCTCATGAGAACTTCTCCAATTTTCTCCTTCATTCTCTAAATCCTCTTCAATCACTTAGGTCAAGAATATGCCTTGGCATACTGTCCACCTCAACATTGTTGCACGATTGTGCCCCGGTAACCATTCCTCTTGTCCATTTTGTCGTGCAGCGGGCTCCAGTTGGCTTGACCCAAACCTCCTCTTCAATCCGTATAGATTCAGGGCCGTCAGAGAGTGTTAAACATGGTACAACTCTAGGATGTCTCCATTGGTATGAGTAAACTGCTCTGTGTGGCACAGTGTCTTCACGTTGGCCAGATTTAGGTGACATATTATACCAAAATACTGCTTCTGCAGGCGATATCCCTCCTCTCTCGGCTATGACTTTTATAGTTCGGTGGTTTCGTTCTACGATACCATTTCCACTAGGCCTGTACGCTGCTCTATAATATTGCCTAGTGTTCCACTTATCCAACATTGACCGAAAAACTTCCGAACGTAACGCTGCCCCACTGTCCATGAGTACCTCTTCAACTGGTCCACGCTCGAAAAAAATTTCCTCCAGCTCCTTTGCAATGATGTCTGCCGTTGCTGCTCGAATCTCCCTCCAAATGGCGAACCGGCCAGGGCCACAATCAACTATAGTCAGGTACATTTCACCTCTATAATGCGTCACATCAATAGATAATTGGGTCCAATTGGTGTCTACTTGGATTTCTCCTAATTCGTGAACATTTGGCGATGGATCGATTGATTGACAATGGTCGCAGCTTCTAACCACCTTCTGTACAGTATCTCTTGACACCTCTGGGTAGACTTTCCGTACTAGATATAGTGTTCTACCCACTCCTACATGATGCAGTCCGTGCAACTCCTTGACCTCATCTCGGCCTGCACGGCACGTCGCTGTAATAGCTTTCTCTACTTTCAGCCAACTCTTTTTCACTCTGGTTAGAGCATTAACCTTATTTCTGTCAGAGGGCACGAACGTTACACTCATTTTTAAATTAAATTCATCAATCATTTCCCTCAGAATCCCCAAACGTTGCATGATAATTAGCTCTGCCGCTCCTTTTGTACGGATCCTTTTTTCGTCTGTTATCGTAAGACTGATCCAACTGCGGACAGTAACCGAATCAGTTCGAATTTCAATCTCTTTTAGAGCCCATTTCAATGCGAGGTTTACACCCTTTATTGTAGCATCCAACTCAGCAACGTTGATATGGTTGTAGTCACGTTTCTTTCTTAGCCACGCCGCATCTTCGACTATCGCTTTCATCGATCTCAATACATACACCAGTGGCCATACTGCTTGCGTCACACCATACAACACCCTTTTCCATTTTGGGAACATGCCATCTCCCTCGAACTGGATCGTGGTGTCGAACTTCTTCTACAACTTCCTGTACCATACCGGTTGTTTCACTATCCACTATGTCTTCCCAATCAATTTCTCCTGCTCTTCAAATAACTGCAGGTGATTCTAAGCCATCCAGCTATTGGGTAGTGGCCCACCATTTTTCCGCAGACAGAGAACAGTTCACGTCTGCTCATTTCCTCATGCACCTCCGGCAGGTCATTCCCTCTCGCAAATACCAGATCTCTTGCTTTATCCGTATGAAGCCGAAGACCCAATGCTGCTCCTCCTTCTAATGATTCTGGTGGCTTTGCTGTTAAGCCAAAGTTGTTAAGATGATTTACATGGTCTGCCGCTGGTACCACTGTTTCATCCACTAGTATATCATCAATATACGAATCTGTGTTTTTCCAATGTGTTCCTCTTTTGTTAGCACATTTTTTAGGATTTTTGACATAATTTTCGGGGCTACATTTAGTCCGAAACCCAACCTTGTTAAACAATAGGTCTGTCCCTCATATCGAACTAACTGGTACTTCCACAGATGTCTCGCGACATGGATTTGCAAATATGCGGACCTTAGATCAACAATTTTTGATGCCGTTGTCATTTGCCTCCACTTCCTCATTGTTTCTCCACAAACGTCAATTGCATCCCCACCAGAATGACATATAATGTATTTATTTAGTTCTCGGTAATCGAGAACTGGCCTGACCTTGTTTTTTGTGGGTTGTTCCACCGCCATTAAGGGTAGCACTCCCGTCTGAACATCCTGGTCCCACAGGGTTAAGATTCCTTCCTCAATCCACCATTTAACTTCACTGTCGAACTCGACCTTCTTCTCCTTACTCAATTTAGCATGATAGTGACTAACATTGTTTTTTAATATTGGGGGTTCTGAAATCCATTTCCATTCCATGGTCCACTTCTTTCCATCAAATTTTGCACCAAAGTCCTTATCTAACACTTCGCATTGCATTTTTTTTTAAATAAAAACAGTTTGCAAGACTGTCTTAAAATTCCTTAGCAGACGTTAATTCTGAGTGACAAAACGTAGATGTTGTATTTCACGTATTGTTTTGCTGTTTGTAAATTAAATTCCTCTTCTCTCACCGTCTTTCGTACACTCCATCTTATTCTTTTCAACTCCCGTCCTATGAACGCCATGATTCTGCGTTAATTTCTTTTGCCAGCTTAAAATAAACAATATATAGCTTTCACACAAGACTTTTTACATACAGACGCCAATGAGATCATTTTTTTTTTTTTTAAACCACACAATTTATCAGAAAAAAACTAAAGTGAAGATTTAGCAAAATACAACTGTTTAAGTAGTCATATAGCTTCTGAAGTTGAAGCTTAAAAAGTGTTGCATTTATCTTCTTTAAAATCCTTTTAAATAAAGAGAAAAATCATTTAATATTTGACAAGTTTTTTCAGAAAGAGAAAAGTGGTGTTTCAAGATAATAATTAAGAACAATTCAGAATTAAAGCTTCCCAAAAGTTAGTAATTTAAACAAAAGTGAGTGGCCGAATAAAAATCTTTGAATAGTTTTAAATCTATTAAATGATAAAAAGTAACCAAGTCAATGACATTTTATTGGATGTTTATCTAATGTATACAAATGTAGAACTATTTGCAAAGTATGCAACTTTATCAGTCCATTATCATCTTTTAAAGTGACAATTTCTATCAAAATATCAAGTTGAAACAAAATACTGGACTTTCAAAGGTCTTGATAAAAGTTTTCATAGAAAACACAAGAGCTGACTGTTCTTAATATGAATAAAATAATTTTTCAATCATGTAATAGTATTCTGAAGGAGAAGAATTTAACACTTGAACTGTTATGATGATGCTTTTAAAGAATGGAAAATATGATTTATTTGTTTTGTGATTTATTCTAGTGGCATTCATGTATCAGATTTGAGGTTGAAAATTTATTTAGAAAAAAAATTAAGACTTTTTAAGTCTTAAATTTTGCAATAGTATTACACTCAAACATTAACCAAGAAGGTTGTTATGCAAACTAAAGAGGAAAATACTTTATACAAGTTGACCTGAGTCACCTTACTTGGTATTATAAATATCCTATGAAGAACATTCTCATCCAATGAATGCGTTCTCTCATAAATATGTGGCATAATGTGAGCATAATTCTTTAATATGAATGGAATGGAAGAAATACCAGAGCAAGAAAGTAAGATTTAATGGTGGAGAGAGGTGCACCACCACAAAGTCCTTATTGAATTAAGATGATTTAAATACAAAATGTTCATTATCTTGTCTCTACACCAGTATGTAGTCTTTGACTGATGGCTTTTCCAAATGTTGTTAATGACTCTAAAGATAAATGGTTATCTGTAGTCATCGGCTGACCAAAGTCTAGAAGAATAGTAATCTAAGAAAATGAACTAGTGGCAATATTTTTGAATTTCATAATCAACAGATATAAATTTGGAAACATTTATAATTCATGAAATTAATTATTTTACACATTTTACATTTATACTGAAACAAATTCTATAAAATTTTACATTTTATGTAATGTTTCAAAGCTGGAAAGAAAATTATTTATATAAATACAGATACTTCTGCATATGTAAAAAACATACAAATTAGCCCATCTAACAAATCTATATCCACAAAATATATCGTACAATTTTTTAAAAAACTATATTTCAAGTAAGCATGAATATTTTAATTGCATCAACTCACTTCATTATACACAGAACATATTTTATAACAAACTGTCCTAAATAGATTTTAGATAAACTAAAAGATTATATCTAAACTGAAATTGAAGATTGAACCTTTAACTAAAGATACGAAATGCTTTGTCCTAATCACATCTACCATAAACTGTTTACCTGAGTTATGTTATTAGTGTTTTCGGGTTGTACAAAAACAATCTTCATAATAAATATGGAAAATTATACCAACGTTACATTTAAAAGAATCACTTTTCCTGGTGCAAGTTATAAACATTTTCTATCTATACTATAAGAATCAGGCTAAAGTTACTATCAAGCAAATAAAAACAAATTAGAAAAATCATTGAAAACAGAAGTGATAGAATATGTAGGAAATAACTAAATCTTTGTAAAATTAACAGCAAAAAAGTGTATTATTTCCTTAGTTAACTTATTGTTAAAGTTGATCATCATAATATATTCTCTAATAGATAATAAATAATAATATAAAACATGTAGTTACTTTGAGGTATGAATATTTATTTTTCAGAGATTTGTTTTAAACTTTACAGCTACCATAAAAATAGTTTCTTCTCAGATAGAGTTATATTTCTATTGTTCTTAAAAAATAAAACTAATATAAAAACAGGAAACAGATCACCAATAGCAATAACAACAAAATCTTTCACTTTACCAAAATGAGAGCAGTGTATCTTGAAGAGGCTACCTTCTTTTTTTTTTTTTTTAAATTATAGCACCCAATCTAAGTCAAATTTTAAATGCAAAAGTAAAGCCAGTTTTGATTAAATATTTATTTTCAATAAAACTTTTCAACTTACCTTTTTCATTTTTCTTAAGTGGTTTGTAATTTATCCTTTCTGAATTTCTGGAATCAGTTTCTTCAATCAAACTAGAAAGAGCCTAAAAAACAAAAAAATATAATTTGCATAAGAGCAAGAATATGACAAATTGTTGAAGGCAAACTGTATAAAAAAGAAAAAGAAAAAAATTTGACTAATATTAATAAGACCTACAAAATAAATATTTTATCATTTTTTACTTGTATTATACTTACATATAAAGTACACAGGTGTGTGTGTATGAGAGAGAGAGTGAGAGAAAGACAAAAACAGATTATACACTGTTAAATAGACATCTAAAAACTATAAATTGTTACTGAACATTTAAAATTTCATTTTTATTAAAAAAAAAACAAAAAAAAACAGCAAGACTCAGGATATACAATACTACTTAATATATTTAAAATATATGAAATATAGCACAAGAACCTAATGAAAAAAAAAAGTATTTAATCTGCACACAAATTCATTTTTCAATCTTCTTCCTTGTCAATATAGTTTAACTCAACCAAAACTTCTTCATAGAAAAGTAATGTAATAGTTAAATGATTTACTGAGAAATAAAAACAGCAATTTTTAATATTTTTTAATACATGGTGAATGGAAGAAGGGTGACTGTTTTTGCAAATTTTCAAATTGTTTCTTTATCATGGACCATATTTCACGAACCAATTTTCAATGTTGACAGACTTTCTGACAAATATCACAGTTATTAATTTTCTGAAATGTATGAACAAAGGACTGCTTTAAAGCATTCATGTCTCAAGAAAAACTATTCTGCATAATAAAATGTAACCCTACTTGTGTGTGTGTGAGTGAAAAACCACACCCAAACATTACAGCTGAGGAAAATTGGATGTTGCTAATCCAGAATCTAGCTTTACCAAATCCAAACCTTCTAAATAAGGTTGTACTAAAAATACATGTATATTTGTATGTCTATACATATTTAAATTTTATTCAACATATTGGGTGTTGAAGTTTTTGCATAGGGTCTTCAACAACACTAAAATAAGCAAGAAAAATATAACAGTGATATAAAGATATATTACAAACCAGCCCCAAGGAATATAGATGTTTATTGGCATTTCCTGAAATTCTTTAACAGTCACCCATTTAATAGTTACTAGATAATAATGCTTAACTATAGTAATCAACAAGTAACCTATGTATACATTTATTTTATAAATAATGGCAGATGTCATTTTGTCAACTGTATAAAAAGTTTGCTTAAACTGTGATTATTTCTGGGGTTTTTTTTTAACTAAACCATAAAATACAAAATCTAATTTAAAACTTGATGTGGCTGGAGTTAAAAAAACCATTAGCAAATGAAAATAGTTTTGACATTGACACAAGTAAGTTCAAACCAACAGGATGTTGCTCCTACAGGAAACACCAGAGGAAGGTCATCAAAATTATTGACCAAGTACTCCAAAGCTCTCAGATTCTACTCTTGAATAATCAGGCTCAAGTGTGGCATGACACAATGTGGCAAAATAAGAAAACTCTTTTGTTTCATTTTTATATATAACATTTGCTAACAGAGCACAAAATTAGAGGCCGTGATTCCAAATTTAGTCAATCTATGATATCTGCATATAAGTCTAAGTCAATCTGTCTTTGGGAAATGATGCATGTATTTATAATTCGATAACATTAAACAAGTTTTAAAGAACAATAAGTTGATTTTTTGGTACCATTCTTACATGTCAGTAATGTAAAGTATTTTATTTCATGATTTGTAAGACCAATTCACTTTTCTCTCCTCCCAAGAAAAAAAAAACTGAAGTTGAGGTATCTAATAGACTAATGTTTAGTCAAGTGTCCAAGAATACCAGTATTTGTCTTACCAGTCTTTATACTGTAATATTAAATAGGAGGGAAGTCTTAGAATTGTCAAATATAATAGCTGAATTAATTAGTAGTGATTAGAATAAAGGGAAGTTTGGTGTAATAAATCTTTCAAGAGCAAGAATACAAAATCAGAATAATGGCAAATAGTATACAAGTCTCTTATGATCACTGTTCAGTGGAATTCTGTTCATTAGTTTAAAGTGATTAAGAAAAGAAAATTTGAAATATTACTAAGCTAGGCTTGTCTCAAATAATGATGGTAAAGCATTGAGGTTAAGTCAAATATGAACAGAAGGAAATTGTAAACAACCCTTGTAACTTGTAGTCACTTTAGCACTGAATATATTGCTTACTTTTGTTTCATTACATTATTATTATAAAAACTCATTTATTATAAGAAGCTTATCACATGTAATCTGCTAAATATAATGAGAATATTTAAATCATTTCAATTTTCTTGTTTATCCAATTGAATTGTATCAGATGATGAACACTTACTGATTGGGATGAAGAAGTTTCTTTTATGCTAACATAAAAACTGAAACTTATTGAACCTATTGTTTAATATAATTACAATTAAGTCAACTAATTTACTAAATTTTCAGAATATGTGCAAAGATAATGACATATCTACTGGTCCAGTCTTTTTACTTTTAATGAATCAAATTTGAAATTAAAAAAAATTTTAAATGCATTTACCATTTGGAAACAAAGATATAAAATTTCCACAACAATAATATTTAATGATGCTGTGATTCAAAGCTTTAAGATAAGCATTAAAAGGAAAAATCCTTAAAAATACAAAATATATGCCTTTGAGGAAAAGGTTTCTGAATTTTTATTCCAAAAGATATTCCCAAACTAATATCTTATAGGTGAATTATCAATATAGAAAGTTAGAAAAATGTTACAGATGAAACATTTTCTCAATTGTTTGTTTGTTTCTTTCTTTCTAGTGTTATTTGGCCTCCATAGGAAAAACAAAAACTAAGTGCACACTCATTAATTAGAAAATTTTAAAGCCTGCAGATTTAAAAAGAACAAACTGAATGAATACATCTGATTGATAGCCAAGTATTTAAAGCCTTGAAGTGATGGATTCAAGATGCACTAATCAATGTTCAGCCATAATTGCAATTTCAAATAAGGAATACATTCAAATTGGTAGGTTTTTCTACACGTAAAATCATTGATATCTGCAATTAAACAAATATCAATTCTAAATTTCCATAATTAAGCAATATTTGAACAACTGGAGGAGGATGGGGAGAATGATGATGATGATTTAAATAATAACAATCATCTTCCTTCAAGATGATTAAGAACATTGAACTAGCACCACTAACATTTAGACTTTAATATCAAGAGCTTATCAAACATAATTCATGCTGTTTAACAAATTTAACCACAATAAAAGGTTAATAAAGGAAAACGAGAGTATGAAGATTGTGTTCCTCCAAACTTCTAAGCAAAGACAACCTTCTAATCTCAAAAATAAGCATTTGAAATCATTGAACCAAAACACTGACTACCAGCACTAGTAAAGAAATACATAACTATCACAACCACAAAGCAGCTCCAATTTGTAGTCATTTATACTGTTATGATATTACACATTTTAAAAGTGTACAAATATACTGAGTGCAGCAGGCACAAGTATAAAAAACATTCAAAACCTTATAGACACGTTTTTTATCTCAATAAAACTAAATTATTTTTTGTAAACAGGGCATCAACTCATAAATCTTTATGTGCCACAACCTTTCAGGACTTAGGTGATCATGAACCAACACACCTTCCTGTCTTTTGTTGATTTAAGTTATCTGACAATTCTTCCAATTAAAACATCTTCAATGAAGCCAAAACAGATTATCAAATGGCTCTAAAAGATAGTAAATTTTCAGCAACACTCACATACATATCACACAGTAGAAAAAGAAAGGATACATGATTTACACCACTGCACAACAAAAACGTAAAAACAAATGTCAGATAAGTATTCATTAAACTCAGCCGCAAAAACTCTCCCCATCAAGCACAAGATATTTAACAGAAAAGAAGGTCTCTGGAAACAGAAAAACTACACACAATAGACATACTTTACCAATAGTAAATACATGAGCAGCACAAATTTTACTAAACATATATGGTAACTAAAAAAAACAAAATACACCAAAAATATCATGGAAAATAAGGAAAACAACACCAGCCTACAATAAATCAAACAATTATAAACTGTCTGTAGGAGAAAATAGCTTTCATCCCTTTCCCAGACCAACAAAAATTACTAAATATTAGAACTCATCTGAAAATGCAGGTACAAAAACAAATTTTTACTACATTACTTAAAAATTGAAAAACTAAAAACATATAACTTTTAAAACATCACACTGAAAAACACAAAAACACTATACACATTACAGATAATGTAACATACTTTCAACAAAGCCAATACTTTAAACTAAACAAAATAAACACCACTCCAAAGGAAAATATAAACAAATTAACTGTACAAATGCATGCATAAATTTAATAACAGCAGCAAATAATAAATACAAAATACTCTAAATAATTGATAATAAATAATGAATTAAAAGGTAACAAACAACCCCATACAATAGCTATAAAATAACTGAATTTTGGTCCATAGTTATTTCTTTTCAATAGCCTTTAGAATATTTTAAAATACAACCATTTCTGCCTATCCAATAACAATAAACTGGAAATAACTGATCTTGCAACCTATAATGCTCCATTGACTAGCATATATAAATAGTTGAGTTACAACCCAATACACATGGTCTAAAGATTGCATTCAAGCATGAAACACCTTTAAGAAAACCACTGCCATTACAATTTGAAATATTTAAAAAAAAACAATAGCAAAAAAAAACAAAAGCAGTAAGAAGGTGAATGAAGTTGACTAGGCTGTAAATCTAGAGACATCAGATGCCAGAAACTGAATATTTAAATTTTAGCAACCCTTTATTTTCAGCATTTCTCTTGAGATTTAATTGTAACTGACATTTGTTTATATTTTTGTTTCTTTGTCCTATATATGATTCCATCAATAAAAAAATTATTTAATCTGAAGAAGTCCTTTTGAAGGCTGAAGCATGTTACATAGGATTTTTTTGTCATTCATTTACCCACCTTTAGTTTGATATATAGAATTTATATATCATTCTCCCAAAGAAGTGACTGGTAAAATATGCATATTGTTGTTGTCTAGTATTGGAAACATGACAGCTTAAATCATATCCAATGTTGACATTTTATTTTGTTGCCAAAATCAAAATATTTGAGTTTAACACACACAATTTTCTTAATCTAAAATATTTTATATAAATAATCACTTTAAGAATATTTTCTATTATTTGGCTTAGATTTCAGACTAAAGTAACATATCAATGGAGTTGATCTCCCCAACAAGAACTTTCCAGCACTCTTTGTACAAGCAAATGAAACAACTCTTCAATCTTGTACAACAATTAGGCATATAATAAAAATGTTTCCTTGTTATTATAACAATTTTTTTTATTTCAAATGAGGAGACAAGTCAATTCTATCATCATTACTAAATATACACATGCATATCACATGAAAGTACAGATTTTACAAATCCAAGTAACCAACTAGAGTCATCTTCAGTGTTGGCCATTCATAAAATGTTTGATTTCAAAATAGACAAAATAAAATATAATTCATCCTTTAAGATATTTACCAAGTTTAGCTTGATCTGACACAGAATCACAATGCAAATCAAACTGATTGGCAAATATTTGAGAGTAACCAACTGCTACTATATAACTGGCATTACCCATTCACCATTGTTATTTTTAAACATGTACAAATAGCAACACAAAATATTTTCCATCTCTTAAATCAATCTTTAAATTATAAATTTATAATAAAAGTCACTAATATTTGAAATTTACTCATTGAAAATGACATTACTTTAAAAGAAAATATTTGAATAAAAGGCCTTTTAGAGTAAAATTACCTGAAAGTAACTGTAAAAACAGGTTTGAATCTCATGATTATTTTAGAGAACGTATGAACATGATAAACAGGATGAACAGAAATGGATATTTAGAAAAATAATTTTACATACATGCCATATGCTCAAATAGGAAATGTTAACACTGGCCATATATGATGTGACATTATAGCAGGGGTGGGTAAACTTATTTTCATGAAGGGCTACATGATTGTATAAAATGAGTCATATCACAATAACAGCTCAAGTTTCACAACAACAATAGCATTTATTTATTATAAACATTTTGTGAACAGGCTGCACAAATGTATAAGAAATTAGTTTAAAATATAATACATTTTCTATTATTAATGAAATTTGTATACATGGGAAGAAATATTTTACAATAAGAAATTCTCAATAAATCTCATGAGATACTTATAGCAAAGTGCAGAAATGACATCCTATATATACACAGGCTCCTAGATCCCTACTTCCGTTTACACTGTGCTGATGATTGGCCATTCACATCAGCAAAGATTGAGATGTAGCAATCCAAGTGTCCCTGTGGTAGTATATAACACAATATGTTGATCCTCTAAGAAGTGGGTTGCCTGATAATTGGGGTTTGCTATTAAATATATGGTTTGCATCTTTGTTGCATTTATGCCTGCTTTGAATAGATTACTATTTTGTGCAATATGTAAGCAAAGAATACTAAAATCTATTAATAGATATTTCAAAAAATAATGTTTGTTGTGCTCTTGTGGGCTGCATAAAATCATTAAGTGGCCACATGCAGTCCATGGGCCATAGTTTGCAACCCTGCATCATAGTAATCATAGTAATTTATAGGCCAATGAGAAAAGAAGTAAACAACTTATTACAATATTCATATGCCTTAATACAGCAAATATATTTTCAAAGTTGCAGTATCTCCATTCATATACTTAACACAAATGATGTATAATTTTTTTTCAAAAGAAACTCCAGTGCTTACATGTCTATGTATAATTTATAGAAATATAGAACAAAATATATTTTCTTATGGAAATTATAACTTCATTATTTTTGAAGATGTTGCATATAACATTTATACATAAAAATCTAACATTACTATAAAACTCACAAAAGGCATGCTAAATTATAAAACATCTGAACAATGTTGCCAAAATATTTTGTTAAATCATTGTAAACTAATTGTTAGTCATCCTTGGATGTAGTGCGGGTGGCGGGGGTGAAGAAAGTTTTGAGATAAAATAGCTATTAACTGTGGGACAATTGTTATTAAGTGAATCACACATTCACATGACATAATGATGATAAAAACAATAAAATAAAAGTTTTATATCTCTCTAACTTTAGAATTATGATCAGAAAAGTATATTTGATTGAAGCTGTTATAAAAACAAAAACAAAATATTGTCCTCTTATAAAACTGCATGTTGCATATCTGTCAAGGTTACCCAAAATAAACTGAACTAAAATGACCTTGGGCTATCATTACAAATATTATTTCTTCAAAATAGTCTTACTTGTTCCAAGAAGATAGACAATATTTAGACAAAATTAATAAAGATACATGATTTGATTTGATTGATTGTTTAACAGTATATCAACTCCTTATGGGTCATTTAAATGCTGAAACTTTATTTTCTTGGGAGCTTTGAAGTAATAAAAATATGATACATGTTATTCTGCTTTCACAATTGAATACATGGTAGATGATACTCAGCTTTTGTGCATATACATGTTTGTGTGAATATAATTACTAGAGCTAGTGCTATGAGTGTTTTATGTTGTAGTTTTGTTAAAGTTATATTTTGGAATACAGTTTGATTTCTGTAAGAGATTAGAGAATATTATATGGATTAAGGTCATGAAAGAGTTCTTTCATGATGGTTGAGGTATTGTTGATAATTTTACTATCAATAGGTATTGTTGGTAATTTTTTTTATATAAAAACATATTACTGCTATTTTTTATATAAAAATGTATTTTTATACTTTCATAGTGTTTTGTTTTTGTTTGGAGTTTACTATTTGCCTGTAGCTGGAACTAACTGGTGCTACCACCCCAAGTCAGAATGAACTTGGGAACAACAGGAATTAAGAGGTGGTTTTACACTCCTCAAAACCACCAGAGACCTTGCTGCTGGATGTAATTTATTAATAAAGATACATCAAGTTTAGCATTTCTTGTAGAAATCAATCAAGATAAATACATTTTAATTGTTGAGAAATGTACAATAGTGATTATGTCCTTTGAAATATCTTTAATGTTAGGGGAAAAATATTTGTAGATTTTCAAAAAGTTAACATTCTAAGTGAAATTTATTCATTTTATTTATAAAATATTGTAACTTTGTACAAATTTTCATTTTAAAAATGTTATTTAGTGGTTACAGCAGTAGACAGGTGATTAAAGCTTTGCTTTTTTTTTTTTATCCCAAATATGAAATCAGTAGAGTTTATGACCTCATCTAAAAATTGAAAATGACATGACTGAATCATGAATCCAATATTAAAAAAATCTACAAATTTCTATAGGATAAATATCTATATTATACAAACATTACACATTTTTATTATGAGGCATCTTAATAGACTTTAATTATTAAAAACAGATATAATTACTTTTTTCTACAATCTTGTTAACTGGGGCAAGAAATGGCTTAATTTTAATGCCTCCAAAATGATACGACTTTCTTTTTGTCTTAGAAAATTTTTTGCTTTCCAACAACATGGCTGTTTAATATTTCCATGTAGGGAGTGTCAGTATGAAAGACAAAGTGGTCCACTTGACTGCCTGCATCTTGCAGTGATATCTCATCTTGTTTTTTATTCCACACCACATCATAATCTCATTCAGAATGTCCTGTATCAAGGGACATAACTCGTGGTTAACCAATTTCTGCACACATGCTACAGACTGATGCTAACTTCCAAGAAAGTAACTCACTGCATCTTCTTGGCTAACATTTTCCACTACCAGGAAGTGAAAAGAAAATATTGAATCAATTGTTGGTTTAGAATATATTTTACACATTTATAAATCTACCATTCATCCATACATTGACTATTGCTGTCACATCTGCCTAGTGCTTCTGCTATATATTTAGAAATTCTCAGTTATGGAACTCTGTTCAAGCCTTTTGCTTTCCAGTCAACTTTGAATAGTCAAAACTTTAAATGCAATGTCAATCACTAGCTTCTGTCTTAATTCCTGTTGTTTTATTGTTCTCGCTCTTTAATAATGTTTTTCTTTTTCTCATATTCTTTCACACTCAGTAACCCCTTGAATCTTAGTGGCTTTATTACCTTGTTAGGGTGAAATGATAATGATAAAAAAAAAAAAATGAGAAAATATGGGACAGTATGATATATAAATTTTTATATGTTAGGCAAATGAATGACAAAAATGGAAAAAATATCTGTGTAGTGCGTTTCATCCTTTAGAAGGAGTTCAGAGTTGAGTAATGTTTTTGTTAATACAAATGTGTAGGAGGAGGGGGGATGTAAAAACGTGAGTGTCAGTTAAAATTATGTACTAAGTGGAAATGCTGAAGATGTGAAAACACTGTAATTTTAATTGTTTTTTCCCCCCTACATACCTGGGCATACAGTTGAGAGGATCTCATTCAGTTATATTATTCAATGAAATATGTTTGAATGGAGATATGCTGCCTAAATATAAAAATATAGAGAGGGTGCAATGGATAAATTGTCATCCAAATTACACAAAAATGAAAATAACACTGACATCTCATTTTAACAGATATATTTGCCAAAATTACAAAAATATCTTGAAATGCTAAAGAGAAAATTTATTCAATAAAATCACCTCAAATATGGCCTCAAGATGACTTTGGAATCTCCTGGAATTCTTCTGGACAGTGGCCTTGTTTAAGTTGGGGCAAGTTGCTATAACCTTCAATACATCTTTGGTATTACAAGGAGTTTTGTTGATCTCTCGCTCAACTGCGCCCCATACATAATCAAGGGGTTTGCAGTCTGGGGAGTTAGATGCCCAGATGTAAGAGGTGATATGGTTGCAGAAATTGTCTGACTGACATTTCCCGCTTGTGTGGCATGGCGCAGAATCCTGTTGCCAGAGATAGGATCTTCCAGCAGCCACCCTCTTGACCCAGGGCAGCACTACCTCCTCAAGGCACTTGATGTAGGCTTTCATGTTGAGCCTGAGGCCTTCACCAACAAATTCAAGCGTTCTTTTCTTATCAGAACAATCAGAGTGAGTTTTCCAAGCTGCTGTACCTTCATAATCACCATTAGACTCATCCAACTCTTTTCAAATCCTCTGCACTGTCATCCAAACACTCTGAAATGTTGACACCCAAACACTCAAATGTTTGTATTGGAGCTTCCAGTGTAAATGCCAAGCAGTTCAGCATGCCGTTTCCAAATTTCTGGTGGAATGAATTGCATCGTGGTGCTCTTTTTCTCACAGATGGTGCCTAAATGACCCTACTATACTGTGCAGTTGACAAAATCAAAACCAATCAATGCACATGTGCAAAATTAAAAATATAAAATGGTGACATTTTACCTATCACTAAATTTTTTATGATATATATATATATATATATATATATATATATATATATATATATATATATATATATATATATATATGATGAGCAAGCAAATGATTAGTTTGGTTAATATTTTGACAATAAGCAATAATTAAACATTAAAAATATTTATCATATATTTACGTTAAACAGATTGCATATATATATATATATATATTACACACACATACATACATACATGTTTTTCAGGTTAATATAATTTTCCTTATGTATACTGATATTTATTTTTATTTTTTCAACAACAAACATCAATCTGTAGAAAATGATTTTTGTCAAGACTGTTTAGAGACACAAAAGTAAAACTAGCAAATCCTTCTAAAAAACATGTAGTTTGTATTAAATTCATTTCATTTTTATTATAAACTGAAAGATGTAATTACACATAAGTACTGAAATGCATTTGCTGCATTAAGAGTAAATAAAAATCTTTAAAATCTTACAAAAAATAATAAAAGTGTGTGTGTATGTGAAAATATATAGAAAAATATGTGAAAATATATAGACCCTCATCAATAGAAAATAGAATTAGCATTAACACCGCAAACAGGGAAATATTCCAACAACACAATAGCTTCTATAACACTGCCCTAAAAAATAGTGGTTATAAAAATGCTAACATTAACTACAGAGAAAATTACACTGGACATAAAAAAAAAACAGGAAAAGAAATATCATTTGGTACACCCTCCGTTCAACCAAAGGGTTAGTATTAAACTAGGACAGAAATTTTAGCTCTAATTAATAAACACTTCCCCACCAATAGTAAGCTTAGTAATATATTCAATAAGAACACCCTAAAATTGAGCTACAGCTGCTCTGATAATCTTGAATGTTAATAAAAAAAAACACAATAATAAGATCTTGAAACAAACCCCATGCCAAAACAGTATTAATAAAAACTCTGCATTTAAAATCAGACGATAAAGGGAAAAAAATTATGTAACTGTATAAACCCAGAAGACTGCCCATTAGATTTAAATGTTGTATTAATTCTGTGGTATACCAATGTACTATTTCATCCACAGAGAGCCCTAACACTAATATGATATACATTGGGTCCACGAAGAATAATTTTAAAGATAGATGGAGGCAGCATAAGTGCTCCTTTAATAATATAAACAAACGAAATCAGACTTCACTATCAAAATATTTTTGGCACCTGAAGGAAACAAATAAGACACCTAAAGTTAAATGGAAAATTATTGACAAGGCTAGAATATGTAAAGCTTGGGATGACCCATGCCCTTTGTGCCTCCATGAAAAATTGCACATTATTAAACTTCTAAATAATAATAATCTATTAAATAATAGACACGAGTTAACAGTTTTTGTAGGCATCATCAGATTTTTTGGTTTGAATTATTAGATAAAAAAATTTATATAACTTGTTTAACAAATAGCCCAATCATCAGATTCATAGTAGGAATAATTAACTACAAACATGCATACAACAGAACACACTTCATAATCCATAGCCTAAATTAGTAGATTAAATACCTTACATATAAGATAACCCTTTATGAAGTCGTCAAAAAACAAACGTTACGAAAGTTTTTTTTTTTTTATATGCACAATTCCCTTTCATAATAAAATAAAATAAATAAATAAATCTCCATAGACAAGCAAACTAGATGATGGCCAATACATCTTCCGTTTCATTTTTGACACCCCCACCTTTCCCCAACTTGACACCTTGAAAGTATCTCTATACCGCTACTTATTATAAACACCCTACACTCGCCTACCCAATTTAGACAATTCACCCTAGCTGTTACCATGGGGATTTTGATTTCAATTTTAAAACAAGTAAATTTCAGATATATGTTATTCCAACAAAAATTTCGCTTGAAGATGGAATGGAGCCCATTTTACTTTCAACTCAATTTAAAGGATTAAATTGAAGTTTTCGGCTCTTGTTTTGAAACATGAGACCTCTTATGTAGCGATTTGGAATCATATTTTTAAATAAATAATTATAATTATATATATATATATATATATATATATATATATATATATATATACACACACATACATACACTTGTTGAGGTTTGAGTAAATTTAATGAATTGCATTGCTAAATTATAAATAAATATGTAATATTTTTACTTTTCCTTCTTTTGGATAAAAAATATTTCAAAGATGAAATTACTCTGCTGCAATCAAAATATGTAGCTAAGTTAATAAGTCTGTCACTAATGATGAAAAAATATCTATTATATTTTTCAACATAAGCTCCTTTCTTATTTCTGCACATAATTCAATGGTGAATATTAATCACATAAATTAACATTATTCAGCTAAACTTTCATGTCAAAATTCTGCTCATGCAGAATATGTCAGGCTACAGACATATGTTCACAACTATTTATATAATTTACTAGAACTGCCTGCAACACAACATTTCAAATTTTTATAGCATTGAGACAAGCAATTTATGAAAGAAAATAGAAATTTGTGATTTTCATTTCAGCTCATCAACAAAATAATCTTAAGAAATTCCTATTGCTTTAAATCATGAGTAGTTTGACTTTCAGTAAGTGAAATGTATTTGTATTTAGTATTTAATTTATTAGTATTTAAGTTTAAAAAGGCTTCATTTCTTGCATAAGAAAAACAAGAGAAAGATAAGAAGTTCACAGAAACTCCTTAATATGAAGACAACTCATCAATTTCTAAAAAAAAAAAAAAAAAAAATGAATTAAAAGTTTAAACATTATAATGGTATTTTATTACATATATAAAATAAATAAAAATATATAAGGAAAATAAATAAAAATAATCTTACATTTATCATCAGAATCACAAATAGCAGAAAAGAACTAAATAAATGTGGATATGAAATGAACCCTTTCATGATTTTTTAAACACTTAAATTCAAAATTTAATTTCTATCCTTTTGAAGATAAATATCTTTATAAATTAGAAAATGGACAATTTTTTTGTTTTGTAATTTGGCTTACCATATTCTCCAAACAAACTGGGACAGTTTTGAATTTTTATTATAGGCTTCGGTTCTTGTAGAAGTTTTTCATGACCCAACATCTCTTAAGCTTCAGAGCTCTCTTTCTCTCTCTCACACACACACACACACACACACACAAATAAATAAATGAAATACTGATAGTCTATATTATCACCAGGACAGGTCCCTCAAACTGGAATAGTTCTAGCCAAATAGAGCCATGGTAAGACTATTTTTAACAGAGTACAGAAAACATTAATATAAATTATATCAGATTCAAAAAGGTTACTTACCTGAAAATGAAGGAGAAAAAGATTTTAACAACATTTGGTGTATACAAATATTTACAATGAAGTGCTGGAAGTATACTCCAAAGTTTATGGCTGAAATCAGTTAATTGAGAGGAAGTGTCAGTGCCTTAGAAGATGACAAGGCAATACCCACAAAATTCATTTCATTTTTCCTTTCCTTCTCGGCCAGGAAAACTGAATCAGAGGTTTCAAAGCAGTAAATCATGACATAAAGATCAAAGCTTACCTTAAGGTCTTGATGTTAAAAATCAAAACTTCCTGGGGGTTAAGCTAGAATTGTGAGCAAAAATGAACTAGATGGCACCAAATGTAAGCTTTGGTGTTAGCCAGTTAAAAAAGCAAGTTTGTATAAATATTTTAACAGAAATGTTCTTATTTAATATAAATGTATATTTAAATGAAGAGTGGATTTCTAGCAGTGTATTATTGTTATGGTTTGATATACAAAGCACTATATTAGGTCAGACTAAGTTAAATGTATACACAATAGAATAAATGAGAGGACAATGTTGGTATGTAAAGCTTGTCTGTATGAAAATAAACCAAGTTGAGGAGGAGGAGGAGGGTCCCTGAGGAAGGATGGTAATCTGTCAGCCTAACAGATAAAGAGTTCAGGTTAGAATAATCTCTTTTGAGCATGGATCAGAATAAGATAGGAAGAGAAAACAATCATTGTCAAAGAATACTAGATAGTTAAAGAAAGGAGAGAAAGAAATAATAATTTATCAGGTAGAAAAAATAAATGAATAAAGATTTAAAGAGAAGATGAGGAATGATAGAGGAAATGAAAACAACAGGTGCACAGAAAGCTAAAATAACATTTAATTATGTGAAGTAACTTTTTCATTCAAATCTGTCAGTTTCTAATACTAAGTTGTAGAAACTAGTAGGTAATTTTTCATTCAATTTTACATGCATACAATATTTTATTGTGAACATCTGGATAATTTTTGTTCATGATATTTATGCTAAATCAGTATTTTTCAGTTAAACCACTTTTTGTTCCATCTTTACAAACAAAAAATAAAATTGTTTTCCTCCTCAATTCATACAAAGTTTTATAGAAAAAAAATGTACATTTCTCTAGAGAAGAACTGCATATTTTAATGTTCAGCAGCATATCTTAAACTAAAAATAACTTTCTACTAAAGTGCATTCTACTAATAATCCTACTTTTTTTTTAAAACATAAATTTATGTAAAATTAGCTATTCTTAGGGCACATTAAATATTTTGTAAAACATAACTCTTCTAATGCAATTAAAAAAATTATGTTTAAAAATATTAATAAAGTAAAGTTGAAGCATGAAAATCGGGATTTTTAAATTTAATGTAATTTGTTTAAGAGTTATTAAATATTCAATCTGTGGTAAAGACACTCACAATATCCAAATCATTTGCACACATAGCCAATGGTATTTATATTTCCAATGCTTTATGTTGCATAATCTGTACCAGTATCCAGATTTTTTGTTCATAAAGAATACATTCATTATCAAGGCGTCACTTTAAATAGGCAATGAATGCAATCTAATTTTCTTTTTTCAAAACAAAAAAGTGCAAAACAAAAGTTCGTAATTAAGTCAAATATATATCAATGTAAATTAAAATTGCAGACCAGTGAATATTATAAACTCAATGTAGTTGAAAAAGTGGGAAGTAAATTTGAACTTATGAGGTTGTTGCAAAAAATTATACAATGTTAGATAAAAGTTAAAAGTGCATTGTTATTCACTCATCTCTTTATTGCCTATAAATGTCAATTGTTTCCTTTAAGCAAAAAACATTAGGAAAAATTCAGATCAAAGAAAATGGATTCCACATGAATTTACAGAAATCAGTGTTTAATCACTTATCCTCTTCTTACTCAACACAGAAAAAAACTAGAGCAAGATAATCATTGGCAATGGAATATACATTTATTACAGATATGTATATAAACAAAGAAAATTATGACTAAATCCAACCTTCAATTTCTAAAATAAAAATTACAGAGAAAAGTTCCTTTTTGGATTTAAAAGGAATTATTATGATTCTAATTTGGCCAACAGTGAGAAATTATTTTGTTTGAATAGAGCACTGGAAGAGAAAAGCTATTTTTTTCCTATTGTAAATTGCAAAGTTGTAATGGGAAGTTCTTCTGCATGCAGCATATTTCCCACACTTTTCACTGGGGCCAGTGCAAGGGTTTTATGCTACCTACCCAAATCTATGATATAGGGCCCCCCACTCTACTACATCTCAATTTTTATAATGTAGTAAAATACAAATTTCATTGTAACCTAATTATGTACAATAAAGCATCAAAGGCAATATAGGTGAAGAATTCAACTTGAAAAATTGAAAATAAACACAATGTATCTAAATACAAATTAGAAACATATAATAGATGATTCCATTTTAAATAGATCAATAATGTTATGAGGTAATTTTTAACATCAACTTGAGATTTTTCTTGTTAAAAAGTTAATTTAACACATTCAACAGTATGGATAAAAAAATAACGAATTTTATCTAGTGATTTTTATGAGACTATCATGAGAAAAACAAATTCACAGATTTGGACAGAAAAAAAAAAAAACAACAAAGAACCCAGAATAATATCAAAATCCAAAAGTTTTTTTTTATCCTTTAATAGTCAGTTGTGCTTAGTTTAATTTGTAAAGTATATAAATGTAGGTAGAAAAAAAAGCAAATGTTAGATAAAAAGGGTCAAAAAGTACAGCCTAGGACCCTGAATAAGGCTCAGCTTTCTTTGATTGTCAGGGAGGGGGAGGGTTTAGGGGTAGAATACACAGACCTTGCCTATCAACTTCAGACATGCTTCTGGTGAGCAGTCTCAACAACTTATAAGTTATAAAAACATTCTTCAAGGACTTGCAATACTATATCAAACCATGTCCCGGTCTTCATTCTTCAAAGACTTGCAATACTATATCAAACCATGCCCCGGTCTTCATTCTTCAAAGACTTGCAATACTATATCAAACCATGCCCCGGTCTTCATTCTTCAAAGACTTGCAATACTATATCAAACCATATCCCTGTCCAAATAAGACTGCATTCAACTGTTTCACAATCACAATATAAATTTCTATTTAAAACAAAAAATAAACAGTCATCAAACTTTTCAGCTTTTACATGGAAAATATTAATGAATCACAAATAGACACTATACTAATCATTTTTACTCCAGAAAACCCACCTTGGCTAACAAAACTGCCAACAGTTTTATTAAATCATACAAAAGTTAGACAACTGTCTAATCCTCTCTAAAAACTCTTTTTTTTATTACCGAGAAACACCCTTACATTTTCAATTCAGCATACTTGAGATCATTATATATTTTCAATTTCTCAGTAGTCTGAAAAATTTCCCAGATGTAAGCAGTATTTCATAATGCATGGCATTATCCAGTCTTTCGTTTGGAATATACAGAGTAAATTGGTAAATTGTCACCATTTTATATTTTTAATTTTGTGCATGCATATTGTTTGTTTTTGTCAACTGTACAATATATATTTTTTTAATTTCATGCAGTTTGACACTGTCTGTGAGAAAAAGAGCACCATGACATAATTCACTCTGGCAAAAATTTGGAAATAGCATGCTGTGCTGCTTGACATTTGCATCGGAAGCTCCAATACAGAGTGTTTGGGTGTCAATCTGAGGACAGTGCAGAGGATTTGGAAAGAGTTGGATAAGTCTAAAAGTTGAGTGAGAGACCAACAAAACTCCTTGTAACACCAACACTGAACTGAAGGCAAGGATTATGGCAGCATTCACCAACTTAAACAAGGAGATCATCCAGAAAAGATGCAGGAGATTTCAAAGTTATCTGGAGGCCATAGTGGAAGCCAATAGCAATTTTACTCTTTAGTATTTCAAGATATTTTTTGTGTAATTTTGGTAAATATATCTGTTAAAATGAGATGTCAGTTTTATATTCATTTTTGTGCAATTTAGATGACAATTTATCCATTGCACCCTGTACAGGGCAGGGGTGAAAAAGCATCCCTAAATATTATACTCCCACTGCCATGTTTAGGATGCTATTTTGGAGGTTATATAAAGTGTCCTCCTTTCTCCAGACACCTCTCAAAGAGTTCAGTTTTAGTCTCATCAGTTCATAATAATTTGTCCCAGAATGAAGCAGATTCTTTGAGATGATGACGGGAAAATTGTAGACTAGGCTTTATGTACCTTGACTTCAATAAAAGGGTCTTTATAAGAGTCCATCATTTGTAGAGTGAAAGAACATAGACTGTCTTGAAAAGGATGTCCTTATAAAGTGAATGAACAGATAGATCACAAATTTGTCAGTAATGTACAAACATAAGGGATCTTGAGCTCATTGGAGAGTCCAAAATTGTAGTCCTACTTGGTTTTTCCAACTAAATTTATCCTAGCTTATTTATGTGCCATCTGTTTCTAAATTTGTGAATACCTTGTGCATTATTGACAAATGGATATAGTTGCTCATTCACTTTATGAAGACATCCTTTTCAATGCTAATTAGTAATCAGGCCATGTTATTTCCCTTTACAAATGATGACTTAATCATTCTGATAGGGATCTTGAACTCACAACTATGATGGTTATTTATCACCTCACAAAGTTCTTGAAATAGACAAACTTTTGCACATGACAGCCAGATCTTCAATAACCATTCAAAGTACACCTAAATTTTGTAAGTTGACAGCCATGATGTGCAGCATGCTTTGATAAGTTGGTAGAAATTTGCAGATTAATCATTTGAATAGGAGTCAATCATAAACTGCAATTTTTATTGTTTTATTAATATATTTTGCGTTCATCAAATTTATGTGCATTTCTTTATTCCTCCTTATATATTGTTTATCCTAAATATTCAATACATTCAGCTAAACTTTTAAGTTAGTAGCAATAATAAAAAGTATTTTCTTAAAAAATCCTGTTTGTTCAATGTTTGCACATCACATGATGAAAAGAAATGTAAACTGATTTCTAGTCATACCAGATTTAGCAACTATAAATAAAAAAAACATTTATTTATATTTGAAAAATTTGGAATTCTTGACTGATCACTCACGTAATATTTTTTTCATTTACAGTAGTACTAAATTCCAGTTTCATGAATATAAGTAAATTTCTTTGAAAACCAATTTTTATCTTGGCAATTATTAAGATTTAAAAGGTAAAGATAAAAGCCAAATCAAACTGAAATGCCTAAACTGTGCACATTCTATAAAGTCAATGCAGAGTCAGGAACATCAGCCATAACAAATAAGTTCTTATGATTTCTTGAAACAAAACACCTGTCAGTTCCTGGCAAATAAACAATAGATAACACCTGTCAACTTTGTTCAACTGATGACATTTCAGCAATATATTCTAAACATGTAACTTTATTAAAAAGAAAACATCTTTTTTAGAAAGAAAATGCTTGAAGAACTTCTTTTTTCTTGATCTAAGAAATTAAAAGCAAATCAGAAACCATTTAACATCAATGATAAATTGTTCCAAATTTAACTTTTGAAAATATACTTAGATATAAAAATAAAATATACTGAGATAATATTGATAGTTCAGTTTTTATATGTAACAGACTGACCACCAGTGAAAAACTTTGGGGGCACTGATTATAATGCCTGCTTCATAGCAGTTATAACACAAGAAACTTTCCATGATGCTTGTATTAATTATAGTCTGAAAACTGAGTCCAAATGGCTTCTTTTTGCCTCTGACTTTGAGTTCCTTATTGTTATGGACTAGTTCATATAGTTAACAGGGGTGTGTACTATTTACTCCACAACATCCCCTCCAACTTTTGAGATTAATACTTTTATAAATATTTTATTTTTTATTAGTATTAGTATCTCCCCCTTCTCTTTCTGGAGAATTTACCAACATACTTGACTTTGTAGAATTCCCATCTCAGACCCACTTCCATCCAGTACACTTTCTTTTTCTGAAATTTGTCCTTGTAGGTTCCACAACCTGTTCTGGGGATGGCACATTGAAAATATCATATAGCATTTTTATCAGTTCTTCCAATGTTTCAAGTCTTTCATCAATGAACCTTTTTTCAGCTAATTATGATGCCTTTTATGTTCAAATCTTTTCCCTTTTATCATGTAAATCAACTTCCCAATTCTTAATGATATTATGCTGTCTTCACATGTTTCTTTGACATCCTTATATGCTCTAAAGAACATTTTATTGCCAACCTTGAAACTTTTGGCATCATTTTTGTTGTGTGTTTTTCAACTTGATAATAACTTGTTGAAAGCCAATTTTACTTTTCAAACAAACATTAATTTTGACAGTGACATACCTGATGGTGTATTAGAGTTAGGTGTTACACAGTAAACTCTCAGAAAATTTTGAAATGCTTCTTCATCTACTTTCTCAAGACTTACTTTCTTTTGAACGTTAACACAAACCATTCCACTTGTCCATTTGACCTTGGGGGATATGGCAGGGTCATAATATGCTCAATGGAGAACATCTTATAAAAATCTGAATTCTTTACCTGTGAATTGCATTCCATTATCAGAAACTATGGTATCTGGTATGCCATATCTTGCAAACTGTTCATGCAGGAAATTCAGTGTCACTGAAGATGTTGGATTTTTTGCACTTATAAATTTCCAGACATTTAGTGAAACTATCAACTACCACAAGATAATGTGATTCATTCATAGGATCTGCAAAATCTATATGCATTCTTGACCATGACATGTCAAAAGTTCTATCATTGTGATTGGTAGTTTTGCTGCCAGAGCACAATGTCTGCAAACTTTCACTTTTCTTTCAATATCTTGATCCATTCTGGTCCAATATATAAAATTTCTCAGAGATTTCATTCTTGAAATACCAGGATGTCTATGAAAATCCTTCAATATTTGCTTCTGTAATATACTCAGTATTACAACCCTTTGACCGAACATTACTACACTTTTGCATAGTGAGTAAGCATTTAAGTCTGGATTTTGTTCTTTCAATTGCTTTTTAATTTTCACAATAAAGACATCATTTTCCAGTTTTTCTTTTATTTCTTCCAGGGTAACTAGTAATTCTCATACTACGTTGCACAAAATGTTTATTGTTTCCATTTTGCTTTTAGTGCTGCAATGATCATGTCCTCAAATGGTTCCTAGGGGAATAAATTTTCCACAATCACGGAACCATGGAATTGTTAGTCTTAAATAGAATCTGGGTTTTTAATGTAATTTTCAATAATAAATAACAAATTACTTGATTTTTTTTAATTTTTCAAAACTTAATCACTGTCTCTCCATTTTTTTAAAACATTTTAATAAATATAAAAATAACATTATGTAGTTATTTCCTTAAAATTTGCTTTTACAAATCTTTGTAGTTATTTTTCTTATAAAACCTGAAAAATAATTAAGAACAAATGTTTACATAAAAAAAAAAGAAAAGTGGGTTGTCAATTTTTTGAGAATATGTTGGCTGGTCTATTTTTAAATATTTTATAACTTTTCTAAGAAACTGTATGTTGCAAACGAGATGAAAGTCAGAAGGTTACAGCTCGGTCATGGCCACCAAGTTCCATTGCTAAAGTGGAAATGGAAGAGAGACATTAGTTGATGTCAAAATTGGAGGAGAGAGAGAGACGAAGATCAAACCAATAAGTTTAACAAATTCATTTCCCTTAAATGCTATCATGTGCCTACCATACAATTTAGAAATAAAGAAAAACAATTCTCCCAAAACACCATTCTATGAAACAACTGACTTGTTTAAGCTTACTGTCACACAGCAATTCTCCTGGATTAATAATTGCATCATCTTCAATGTTTTGCCATTGTAAAAAAATTTAAATTGAACAAAAAATCCTTTAATAACATTAACTATCAATGATTATTTTTATACTTGATATTTTGTAATCTAAACCAGTTGCACAAATAAGCAACAAATTGCCAAGATGACTGAATCAAGTCAATATAGTGAATCAACAAAAAAAAAAAAAAAAGTGTGGAGCAATTTCCTGATGACTTTTATGCAGAAGAAAATATGTTATTTTGAAAATCCTCTCCATAGTGTTGACACAAAGATCACATTCAAAAATTCATTTGACAAAAAAGTTTTAAAAAAAAGTCGGTTCAATTGAAACAGAAGACAATCACAACTTTGTTGAAGAGTAAAGTGGCATGAGATGATTTTGTCCTTGATTTTTTAAAAATGTGCACTTTGCTGGACATCCCTGTACATGAAATTGAGAAAATGAGGCCATTCATATTAAAACATAGTAAAGAAGGTGGTGCTATTCCAAGTGTCAATTGTGTTAGGCAACTTCATCTACAAAAATTGTTTGCTTGTCACTTTGTTGCCCTGAAAGCCAAGCTTGCTAATCAATCAGCCAGCATCATAACAGACAAAAAAACTGTCGTAACCACAGCATTTTGAATGTAATTGCAAGCTTTTGTGGGAAGTCATTTCTCATTGATGTTGTAACCTTGCAAGAATGCAATCATCAAACTGTAAGTCAGGCATGAATCTGAGCTGTAACTTATGTGGATATTGCATTTGAGGATATTATTGCAGCCTATTGCAAAAAAGCTCATAAGGAAGTGTTGTCAAATGTCTATCTTAACAGTTGCCATGTGTTGTGCTTAGCACATATATTAAATTTCACACTGGTCACCATTTGATAATGTTACCAATCTCACAACTTTCATCTAATCAGTCTTTTTTAAAAAGCCCAGTGAGGAAAAAGTGATAATTAAAATGGCTTGAAGGTTCCTTATCTAAGGAACAAGTGAAACTACCTCCTGTACCACTGGCAACCAGATGAAATGCCTGGTTTAATGCAGTAAAATATCACTCATCCTTTGCAGTTTTATGAAGGATTCTTTAAGCAAGAAAAGTGCCATGGCCTTGCAGTAGATAGGATTCTAGAATTAGTAGATGATGGTCAACTATGTCAGGTCTCTTACCATAATTTGTGCCTAAATCTGCATTTTATGAGAACTGCACTTGTTTAATAACAGCTTTGACAAACTTAGAAGAACCTAAGTCTCCACTTGCATGTGTTGTATATAATATGATGGAGGATGTAAAACAGCATTTGCATACTGGTACATCAAAATCAACATTTGGCCTAGAAACTGATTGTCTTCTGTCTGAAGTAGAAAATACAGAGAGAGAGAAAGAGTTATCTCAAATTTCCGTGATTTTTTCAGCACATCTTTTTCAAAAATGAATAAATACCTGGATACCCACCCTGTGTATAACTTTTACAAGGCAGCTTGCCTGTTTGATCCTAGACAGCTACCATGATTTAGACAATTTTGCAGCCATCAAAGACTTGCAATGTGCTTCTACTGATCTTCTTGAAGAATTCCAAATGTATGTGAATTACCAAGATGATTTACCAAATCCTTTTAATATCCCACCATTTTGGAATGCAAATAAGATCAGATTTCCTCTTCTGGAACAGATTGCCAATAAGGTCATATGCATGCCTGTTACCAGTATAGATGCTGAACATTCATTTTATCAATAAAAATTTACTCAATAAACAACATGAAAGTCTTACCACTGAGAAGACTCAAGCAACTCACAATGTTGTATTACAATGGAGATTTAGAGAAGAGATTAGAAGATTAGATATTTCTCAAATTAAGAAATTAGCAATTTTAAATTTGAGCAGTATTTCAACTTGGGATAAGTTGTTTTATTTAAATTTTGAATTAATATGTCTAATTTATTTATTTATTATTTTGTTACAAAAATTCAGTTATTATGGTTTAATTATGGTTTTGTAAAATTTTAGTCAATAAATAAAAAATAAATAAAAATAATAAAAATGAATTTTAGTCAAATCTTTGACTTCATTCAGATATTTATTATTGAGATTCAAGTTATTTGCTGTTGATATTTTAAATTTGATTTTTATATTAGGAATCAATAATTATAAATCAATACTTTTACTTTAAAAAAAAACAAAACAAAAACAATTTGAATGTGTTTTGAATGCATTCTTAAAGAGGGAAGCTCTGATTAAAAGTTCTACCTAAATGATAATTATGAACAGTAACATTCCATTGTTTTAATGTCTAGCCATTTTACATTTTTTTATTTTTACATATAATTTATTTTTGGATTTGGATTTTAACATTTAAAAAAAGATTTGTAGATATTTGCTATTTCTTAATATGCAATAAAACTTTAAATTATGTTTTTGTTTTCAGTTTTAATAATAATTATAGCATATCATATTGCAGTTTTCGTATAAAATACTATAAAAATGGAAAAAAAATTAAACTCCCCAAAAGTAAAAACATAACAGAATTTACCAAAAGTGAAAATGGAATCAAGGAAAATTTTAAATGGAAAATCGGGGCCGTAGGTCCCACATTTTTAGGTATTAATGTTGGAAATCCATCATCTGCATGTCCTAATTTTTTAGATGGTTGGTACTCCTTTGTAAAATCACATTTTATATAAGATGATACCCCAGTGTTGTAGACTATTATCTGTATGCATAGGTATTCCTTTCTTTGAACTATATATTGTTAATAGACAGCTGTCATCTGTTTGCAACCTAAAATTTCTTCCAAGGTAGAAGCAAGCATGAAGCATGAATGAAGGCTTTCATTTCACTGCCATCATATCTGTGTAAAATCACTGGTCCAATACTGTACTCACTAGCATCTGATGCTACTACAGTTTCTACTTTGTGTGCTAATGATAAATCTGATATAAATCTTGTTTTTATTTTGTCAAATGCTTTTGACAATTATCATTCCAGTTCCACTTTACTTCTTTTTTTAAGTAGATCATTCAGTGGAGCTATCAAATTATGCATATTATGTACTTATATTTGGTAGTAATTAGCCAATCCTAGGAAGAACTTGTAACATAATCACATTTATTGGTGGAGGCATATTTTTAATTGCACTTGCCATCGGTGGATCTGGTTGACAACCATTTTTATCATTAATTTGACCAAGCTATTTGATTTGTAGTTTTCTTCACTGAGCTTGAATCTGTGCACTCTTAGTTTTTCCAAAATTGCTTTCACATATTCAACAGATACACTTTTGAATTAAATGTCATCCAGATACACCACTGTGAAATTGCAATCCATAAGTATGGTATCCATAGCTTATTGAAAAATAGCTGGTGCCACCTTTATACCAAAAGGAAGTCAGTTAAACTTATATAATCCTCTGTGCATATTTATAGTAATTAATTCTGAAAATATTCTTCTGCCTCATCAAAAGGATTTCCTCTGGACTTTGTAATGTGTTTCTAAACTGTTTAATCCTGTCAAAAAATCCACACAAACACAATTTTTTTTTTCCTTTACATGCACCACTGGTGCAGCCCATTTTGAATGGTTAATTTTTTCTATTGCCCCAATGTTGTGGAGTGATTTCACAGTGGAGGCTTGTATTTGTACTAAGTCGGTCCTAAAATAGGTTCGACGTACAAAATGATAGGAACTTGATATAATAGGTATAATGCAGAATAATCTAGTTGTGGTCACTGATACTTTAGTATTTGACTAACTGTCGTCCAACATCGACTGACTCGTTACTCTTACTACTCCTACTTATTATAGGTGGGAGGTCTATTAACTATAGAATAGGTGTGTTCCACTATAACACCCAATTTTTTGTGTCTGCCCACTCTTCATTGACTTGTTCCAATGCTCTGAATGGTATACTCAATTTTGGCTTAAATACTGGCATCAAACCTTTCTTACTCAAAAATCAACCTTGAATTTTGAATATCAACCCAGTTCATTTGACAGAATATCTGGAAAACATTTTTTTAATTCTTCCTTAAGATTTTCATTCTGACTTTTTTAATTGGTCACATGTCCACTTCTGTTTTTACAATAAATGCTTATCAGCAAATCCCAAAGTTCAAATAGTACCAAATAAATTTGTAGCATTTTTTAATAATACAAAATCTTTAGTTTTTATAGGCAGGAGACATTGCAAGTAATTTCTTAAAAAAAAAAAATTCTCACTAGGAACTGAAATCAGAACTTTGGAAGTCCTTTTTAATAAAGCCTTTCCAATTTCCTTTCAAGTGGTCTCACTGATTATTGAAATATTACTAACAGTATCCAGTAATATTTTCACACCCACATTATTTATTTACACATTCACAAATTTCCTTTTGTTTTCTGTAACCATTTTTTCTGTCACAATACTGTGTATGAATTTCTTCCTGTAAGAATTTTTTCTTGGTTTTGCTTTGCAGTATGACTTTATATGTCCTCATTTGCCACAGTTGTAACATTCTGCATTTTTAAATGCACAGTCTTTTCCAAGATGTAATTTACCACATCTGAAACAAGGATTTATTCTTCTTTTTGTACATTTTTCCTTTGCTTGTACCAATGCACATTCTTTTTTCTTCAGCATCAGGGCTTAAAATCATCTGGCAATCACCCATTATTTCTTGCAGTGTAATATTACTGTTTTGTTCAATGTTTGTTAAAGTTTTGGCTGATATTTTCAGCTGTTAAATCTTGAATGAAAATTAACCCTTTGAACATATCTGGAGTCATTTCCTTTATTCTAAACTTTTCACATTTCTTGTTGATGATACCATTATACAAGACAAAATCTTCATCCTCTTTTTTGGGTTAGATTCAGGCACCTCCACCGAGTATTAAACAGAGAGTTCTTGTCACTAAAGATTTTCATCAGAATGTGTACTCAAACTCAATTCATCTGTTTTTGTTTTCTTTTTGGTAATATGTAGTATTTTTCCTACTCTATTGGAACTATTTTCCTCAATAACAATCTTGTTTTTTTCTTATCTTCCAGTCCACTGCATTCCTGACTGAATATTTGTTCATATCTATGAAAGTACACAGAAAAAAATCAGACCCTCATCAGTATTGTATACAAATTCTGATATGGTATATTGGCTGGCATAAGAAATGTTGAAGAATTTACTCCATATTTGCAAGAATATGTTTGTTTCTTTTTTACCTACACCGAAGAGAAAAACCTTTTTTCCTCTACGCCACAAGAAAAAAATTTTTTTTTTTAAACATGGTTAAAATTTTCAACCATATGCATGTTCCTGAAGCTACAAGTATATTTTTTGTACTTGTTCATTCAGAATAAGATTCCAAAATCCTTGTAACTCCAATTACAACTTGTATGAGTTCCTGAATCCTTGTTACTGTTATCAATCATAAGTTTCAAATCTTTGTTACAACAGTTATAAATTGCTGAGTTTCAAATCCCTCACTGTTATAATTCCTGCTTCATAACAGTTATAAGTAATACTTCAGAAACTTTCCATGCCTGTATTAATTAGTCTGAAGACTGATTCCAAATGGCTTCTTACTTCTGACCTGGAGCTCTTTGTAGTTATGGACTAGTTCATATAGTCACCAGGGTGTGTACTATTTCTTCCACAAAAGCATCAGTGAATGAAATAAAAGTTAAGCAATCAAAAACAATTTTGCTATTCTGTCTATTCTACTGGTTAATTTATTTTCCATTTTCTTATACTACTTAAATCTTTCTCATTTTTTATAAATCCTCTTCAAAGAGAATTTGCCACATAGGTTGTGAGCTTATATATAATGTTCTGAACAATCAAATAATACAGATACAAAGATCAATGCATTAAAAGGGGCAGCAGTGGTAAATCACACAGTGTACTCAACACAAATCTAAACAAATGAGGTCTTAATAGGTCATTTTAGAATCATTTATTTGCAGCAGGCCTACAGACTGGTATGCTTCTAGCCACAAGATTGTCATGCATATCCCCAGCAGTGTTGCAAGAAGGTCACCTAGAGTACCAAATGGTTCTTTGTAATGTAAAGGAATGCAGAATGCCTACAACACATAAGCCCAGCCCTGACATCTTGATGTAAGGTACTATAAAATATTACTCTTGTTTGATAGTTGTGGAGGGAATGTTGAACAATGAAAGTTGATTCCAGAAAGTTGTTCAATCAATTCTGCTGCCATTCCTGTAACAGGAAGGTGGTGTGCTGTTCCACCAGGATAATGAATGCCAATGCTGTTCAACATGCTCTACAGTATCTTATTTATTATAAAACGCAGGTTGTGTGTGTGTGTGTCTGTAACGTTTATATGTTGGATCGAATTTCCTACATTTTTTAGCCGATTTCAACAAAACTTCACAGGACTACATAAAATTACCTTTTGATGGTTCTAACGGCACCGAAAATGGGAAAAAACACAGTTGTTTTTTAATAAAATCAATTTGAAAACACGATTAAGACACATCGTGAGAATGAAAGGGGACAACTCACCCACGAAAATGTAAACAAAAGAGCATAGCATGATGAAAAAAGACGCTGAACTTGACGAAAAACAAAATTTTATCGTCTAATGTTCATATTATTATTAAAGAGGAAAGATCAAAGTATTTTGGGGTATTTTTTTACATTTTTAATCGTTCCTAGCACGTCTGAAATTTTCGTTAAAAATATTTTTCAAAAAAAAAAAAAAAGGACAGATAATCATTTTCAATCATTTTTTTCGATTTGATAAAAAAGATTAAAATCTGACTTTGATATTCTTTTAAAAATCAATTATCATTTTTTCAAAACTGATTTTAATAAAAACAGATATTATACTGTTTATTTAAAATATTTTGAACCAAGCTTAACTTATCTTCTGCGCCGAAAAAATGTAATTTGAAAATAAAACAAAGCAGGTCATAACCTTTCGCGTCGCTTGACAAAAGGCACATTCATGACGTTTAGATAACTTACGGGAGGATAATTCTTTCTACGGATGGAAGGAAGTGAAATTATTTAAGTGAACAAATTATTTACCTCGTTACTTTTAAGGAAAACTTTCAGCGCTCTAATTTTTTATTTTTTATTTTTTTTTTTTTTTTTGTACTTAGCTTTCATTTTTACGTTTACGATGCTTTATGGAAAATATAAAGAAATTAAAAAATAAGACTGTTAATAGTGAGATTAAATTTCATAAGAAAAAGTTATCTAATTAATTTAGGTACCTTTCTTATGAAATTTTATCAGAAGTGTACATAAAATACTATAATTTTATGTACATTTATTACATTTTACTGTGTTATTTGTATTTCCATTCATTTTATTATTAATTTTGATATTTCATTTATGGAAAAATGTCATAACTGAGATTAATATAAAAATAAGATCATATAAATTAAAGTTTAGCAGTAGTTAAATTTCATAAGATGATACTGTTACTTGTAGGTACCCTTCTCAGTTGAAATTGAAAACTCAAATTAACTTCTCCATACGTGTTTCGCAAAAGTAAAGGGCTTAACAGCGGAGAACAATGCTGAACTCAAATAATGGAACTAAATTGTATTCTGGTTGGTCTTCCGTACTTGATAATTACTGTCCGACTATAAACACAAAAATTACATTTCTTAATTACCATGGCTAATCTGGTTGGTCCAAATTATACAATTTTCAAAGCGCTAGACAATGACAATCTCACACGGACATTTTGAAAGATTGATGTTGCTTTTAACTAATGTTAAAATATATTTTAAAATTCAATTTAAACATTTTAAAAAAATCTTTTTAAAATTAAAGAAATAAGAAATAATTTATTAAAAATTCAATTTTCATTGAAAATTTTTTTTTTTCAGAAAATATTGTCCATATTCATAAAAACAAATTAAAACAAATAAAAGCATTTGAAACTAAATAATATATTTGTTTTATTGAGTTTTGTATGTTACAATTCACAGCTGATTTTCAGTAACTTGGCCAAAAAAACCAAAAAAAAAAACCAAAAAAAAACATGATTTGCATTCTTCAAAGCCTTGTGCTTTTAACTATTGTAATCACTAAAACCGATGGTCTCGAATTTCTAGAGTTTTTCATAAAATTAGTTATGGGGGTGTTAATAAATATAAAAAAATATTTCTGCCATGACTTTAATAAAAAAAAAAACATATTTATAATAATTTCGATCATCTGTGAATAGTTTCTGAAAGTTTCATTAACATCTGACAATTATTTTTATTTTTGCAAGATTTTCCAAATTAATGTGTGTAAATACAAAAAAATGCGCTAAAAATTATCTATGTTATTTACTACCCCTTGTTGCGACAAAGAGAAACAAGGTTTTTTAAATCAAAATTTAGAATATTCTAAAAAGATGGAAAAATTTAAAAAAATAATTAAAAAAAAATTTAGTCTATCCTCTTCATAAAAACATAAGCATTTTGACGATAAAATTTTGTTTTCATAAACTTTAGCGTCTTTTTCATCAGACTATGCTCTATGTTTTAGCGATTCCGTGGAGTGACTTAGGTTAAAAAACCCAGGTTGTGTGTGTGTGTGTGTGTGTGTGTGTGTGTGTGTGTGTGTTCCTTTATATATGGGATCGGATTTCTTACATTTTTCAGCCGATAAAACAAACATCCACTTTTTTTTTTTGGCAGGTAGTATTTCTTATTGTCTTGCACACTTTTTTCTTTATTTACATTCAGAATGCTTTAAAAATTCCATTTACAAGACAATTGTTTATAATAAAATTCTATTCATCAATCGATAGACTCATAACGATTCTAAACAATGTTTTTGTTTGAATAATTCGTAAAAAAAAAAAAAAAAATTAATTAAGACATGCATGTCCTTCAACCTTAAACAATAATCTTTGTCAATTTTATTTTTCAGTCTTTATGATGGTCGATACTTGATCTATCTCTTACTGTTGCAACGCCGGGCTCTACTGCTAGTATTGGATATTATCCTGGGTCAGCATTATCACCTGTAATCATTGAACATAGAACATGGTAAAACAATGCTTGACTCATTCAGTTAGTCCACCTTATAACTCTTGTTGTATTACATCAGCGGGTGTAAGAGGTATGGAAAAATGGTATTTGCCAACTATATGATTGTATGCATATGAAAATATAAGCTTGAGTTAATGTTCAAGGTGGATATACATTCTATTAATATGAAGCCTGAGTGCTGCTGATATACCCATTATTTTGTAACCTGTACATGTATTGAGCTATATATACACTGGAATGCAAAACGTTTAATTTTCCCCCCAAATTGAGTGTGATTAGCAATTTGCTTCTCTCAATACATTTTATGATCTTTGAGGGCCAGAAAACAAGTTACTGCATTTTTATTAAAATTTGCATATTATCATGACTATTATCTCATATCTTTTATTAACCCACTAGTTTTGAATGGCCTTTTTTTCTATTTCAAGCTGCCTAAAGCAGTGTATCTTCTGGTATACAGCACATATGGAAATGCAACAACTTCCTTTCCAATCCTCAAGGTCCACAAACACTACTGATAAAAGCATACTCCTAAACAATTTTAACTTAATAAAATAAAAGATCTGTCTATATTTCTGAGATGAGGTATTATGTACATTATTCAAACCATTGTCCTCATCTTTGTCACCATATTTATCACAACGGAGTGTACAATTGATAAAAAAAAAAATTAAATATGGTAAAAAAAATAAAGACAATAATAACAATAATGTAAATAATGAAAATAAAAGGTGTATAATCATTCTATGTAGTATAATCATTTATTGTAATCTAGTTATATGTACATTTAATCTTGAGTAAATTTAAGTGCATGATCAGAGTACTGTAATTTCATTTTCCATTAATGTTGCAGTTCTCCTTTTCTAGTTCCCCTCGAATGTGTTATTTAATTTATTACAAGTTGGATGCAAGATGAGTGTTAATTTCTAATCCATGCCTATACTTAAATATGCATTGAACCTATAACTCATAACATTATCACAATCTCTGTATTATTCATTTTCCTCCCTCCTCATCTTAAAGAGAAAAACCCTTCAGTGGTACTTATTGCACTAAAAATATTCTGTAAATACCTCACTTAAATTATTATGTAACCTGTAAGAACACTTAATATCTTTTTAACAAATCTGCTTACAAACTTTTTCAGTTAACACTTAACAATTTTAATTCTTTGTCAAATATTTTTTTTTTTTTTTTATGAGAAATTGGTTTTATTTTTCACCACAAATAAAAGGTAGTGTAAACTTTTTCAAGCAGGTAAAACTAAGAGTAATGTTGTAAAACCTGTTTGTCAAAAACAGTGAATGAATCAAGATTGCACTATTAATTATTCATAACAAAAAACAACAAACTATTTTTAATAGTTGTACTTCAGTATTAATATATTTCAAAATTGTATTTTTTAAAAATAGTAAAGTGGCACACATTAAACCTGTTTTAATCTTATGTTTTTTTTTTACTAGTTGTATCATAGCAAGTAAAGATAGAGAACAGAAAATATATAAATCATAAAAACACAATCTAGAATCTTAATAAATCAAAGTTAATTATTATATCACTTTGATGAGAAAATAAAATTTAAGAGCATATGCTTTGCAAAATTATTGCATGAAATGAAACTATAACTCATTATCATTAATTAAATGCAATTCTTACTAGAGTATCATCATTCAACAATGACTTTAGTTTGTATTTATGACTTTAGGTATTATGAAATTTATGATAATCAAATTTTGAAATAATTGTTAGACTCTTATAAAATCAGAGGATAGGGTGGTTTTTAAAAACTTAACAGCAATTGTAAAAAGAATAAAACAAATCATATTGTAAATGTCCAACAATAATTATTGTTCTTAAAATTGATAAGAGAAAAAACAAAACAAAAAATATATTGACATCTATAAAAATCTTAGTATTTTTCTCATTCTATTTTTTAAAATTTTATGCAGTTGCTACAATTAATTCCATTTTTCATTTGTAATAAAAATATTTTTGTCAGTCATTTTGTTGAATTTATCATGTCTTGTATGTATTCATATATAAAGTACAACACCAAATATTAAATATATAATTTGCAATCCTGTCTTTAGTACTGCACAAGTTCTATAGTTAAAGTGAAAATAATTATTTGTTGTTTTAATATATGAAAATATACCAAAAAGAATCCTTATTGCTATCATTTATCCCTATTTTTAGTTCCTATTTCATTTTTCCCAAATCATACATTTGCATTTCAGGTTTATTTACTTCAATGCACATAGTAACCACAACAAAGTCATAAATAGCAACTAATTGTATAAGAGTTCTACTAAGGCAATTAAAGCAGACTTTATATTTAAAATATACATCATAAATAATGTTTTATTTACTGAAACCATATAACCTTATTTACATCAATTTGATAGATTATTACAAAACAGATATTTTATTATTCCTGTCAAAGTAACTAACAGAAGAAACTCAAACCATTAAAATTCTTTGTAAAACATTTTCTGTCACAGAAAATATAGTCAATAGAAAGTAATGCATTTGAATAAATCATATTTTCATACAAAATATTGGAGTACTTTTTAGATACTCTGTTTTTATTTATTTAAAAATAAAATGCTATATTTCTAAAATCACAGAAAAAGTATTATGTTTAATAAAGAATAGCATTCATGAAAATGAAGGTCTAAATATCTGGAAATATTTAGAGAATATAAATAAAATTGAAAATAATTGTGAAGTTTTCTTAAGTGAAAATATGTTTAAACTGACAAGTGGTTTGAGAGTTGCCAAAAGTGCATATTCACTGAAAATTTAAAAATAGTGAAAACTTCACTTTTGGAAAGTTTTGTAAATGAAAGAAATAACATAGGTTTGCTTGTTTGAGTTTTGGTCATTATTGAAAACATGCCAAATTTTTTTCCTTTTGAAATTTTCTTTTTTTTTTATCTCAGTCATATGCATTCACCTGATAAAAATTAAAGATTTGTATCAGGAAATTTATTTACATTTTAAATTTAAAAAATAAAAAAAAAGACCGTTTCATCCTTCATCTTAAAAAACATTAAAACTTTTCCCTATCATGTGATTGCTCATAAAAAAAAGAAAAAGAATGCAACATGGTTTGCACAAAGATTATATTTCCTTCCATGAACGTTACTTTTTTCTGTAACTTGGGAAATAAAAAACCAGTCTGTATTGGTATTAAAAAAAAACAAATAGCACAAAAGATGTCAAAGGTTACCATTTTCAGAAATTGTCACATCCTAATGGTATCAGCTGTCTGTTTCTGGATCCTAATGATAAACCTATCAAGGCATTAAATGAGAGTCATGTTGTCAAACTGATTCCAAGGACTTATTTTAGAATTACTCTTCACTAGAAAAATAAACATAAAAACATCCAGTTTAGTGTCTAGAATGTCAGGGTGTTTAAAACAGTATTATGGCAAAGGGATCAAAGTTTTTATCATCAGTTTAACAGAATTCAAAAAAAAAAATATACAATTATATTTTACCAAATTGATAGAGTCAAAAATGCATATACATTAAGCATGTAAACAATTTTCAAATAAGATTGTCAAAACCATAACCAGATCATAAATGTCAAGATAAATGCACAGGTCAGATCTGCTTTTCTCGGCTATGTTATCAAATAGTTTTCCACATGAGGGCCCTGGGCAGTGCTTTGTGGGTCTTGCTCTCTTATCAACATTTGCTATTTTTCCACCTACATTTATATATATTACAAATTAACTGACTATTAAAGGATTAAAAATTTTTGCATCTTTTGACATCATTCTGGGATCTTTTCATTTTTTGTCAAAGTCTGTGAATTTGTTTATTCATGATGTCAAAAAAAAAAAAAAAAAAAAAAAAAAAAAAACTATATAAAATTCATCATTTTTTATCCATAATGTCAAATGTGTTAAAATTATTCAACTTTTTAACAAGAAAAATCACAAGTTGATGCTAAAAATTGCTGGAAATCATTGTTGATTTATTTAACATGGGATCATCTATTATGACATGTCTCTAATTTATATTTAGATACATTGTATTTATTTTCAATTTTTTGAGTTGGATTTTAAGACTATATTGCTTATGATCAATTATTGTACATAATTAAGTTACAATAAAATTTGTATCTTATATGAATACTACCTTATGAAAATTGAGATATAGTGGGGGGGGGCACAAGACCTTTGCACCATCCTTGATAATAACCATACACTTAACACTTGTACAATAGTGTACAAGAAGCTGTTTTCCAAGATTAAATCAATTATGTACTTATGAAAATCTGTTGACTAGAACCCTGTTCATCTTTTATCCTTTCCTCAATCCCTGCTATACCCAATCTTTTCATTTTCACTCTCTGTAACTCTCCACGTACTAGTGGCACTCCTGCCTTGCTTGGGGTGAAATGATTAAAAAAAAATAAATAAATAAATAAAAAATTTTTAAAAATCTAAAAACTTCTAATGTTGGCAATATTCATAATACAGGACTGGCAATGATGTAAAAACAAGTTGTGTATAATGAATATTTCTTTTTATTTGTATATAAAATGACGAATTTCATAATAATTTAATGCTCTTAGAGGTTTTAAAAGTATTTCTGATTTAAGACACTAAAAATCTGTAGTATTATTCTGCTTATCTGTATGTAGAACTGGTACGATTTTCTATCATCTGCCTAAGCTCAATCCTTTTAAACTGAAATCAGTTACACTTTCTAACCAAGAAACCTATGTAATATTAAGCAGGAAGTAAATGGTGGAGAAGGAGGGAGAAAAAAAAAACAATCTGAAAGAGGAAAGTGGTAAGAAAGTTAGAGAGAAAAAAAATAAAATAAGTTTATAAGCAAATCATTCTTCTGTTTCCCATGATCTTCATTAGTTCCTAACTCCTCAAACCATTATCATCTTTTAGCTGATCTACATGTTTTAGTTGGTCTTCATCTCTTTCATTTTCTGTGTTCAGACTACCACAAGAGTACTTAACAGCTTGGCTTTCCTCTTCCAAATATGTCCAATGATTCACAATCTTCTAATCCATAGCAATTCAATTATACTTTTCAGTTTTCTGTAGAGCTCCTGGTTTGTTTTGTGCTCTTTCCAGGATATACCAAATATAACCCTGAGATGGATGGCAACAAAAGAAAGTGAAAGAAACTTGCTGACTGAATATCAACAGACAATAAGGAAAATATTGAAAAGAAGCTAAAAATGAAAACCATAACAGATAAAACAGTTTGAAGAGAATGAGCAAAAAGATATTTAAGAGGATGTTGTAGAAAATATTTATGCATTTCTTATTCCTTTTTTGCTTATGAAACTAGATAATGTTTGTAGAGCATTTAGAGAGAAAAACATAAGCAGACAACAAAGATTGAAAAGAATATGAGAAAGAATGTGAAGATACAGTCAAAGTGTAATAATGGATTGTTTTCATTGTCAACACAAATGGAATTTACATGGATCTACATTGTATTGATGCAATCAGTCTTTTTATTATTTTCTTCCGTTTATGCATATATCTATATCTCATTTATATGACATATATATCTAGATGTCATTTTAAAGTTGAATTTTTTTATTATTTTGAGTTTTTCCACAGGACAGTGAAACAAAGATGAATAAACACTATTTGTGTACCATGACTTAAAACTTGGCCATTGTGCTACCAAAGATATCCAAAACATCAATAGTGCTTGGTGGCAGGAGTTAACTTTGGAATGAACTATGTGTCATTAATTTAAAAAACCTGCTTTTAATGGTCTTGTAGAATTAGATTTCTACATTCTCTGTTTTAAACTTGTTAAAAGAGGATCACAGCTAAGTATTCTCAGTTTGTGCTGAACCCATTAAAATTGGTTCCAGAGTTCAGTATGAAACAATGCTTTCTGATTGGCCCATAAATAATAATGTCAGGTTTCTGCCTATGCCTGCTCAGTTGACCTTGAGTTGACCTGTTCTGAGTCCAATGTTCAAAAAAAAAAAAAAAAAAAAAATGTAAATGTTCTCAAGCACCCATGTCATCAAGAAAAACAAAAAAGATGAAAATTAAACATTATCCTTGGTTGTGTACTTACTATTGATGGAAAATAGTGATAGTGTTGTATTGGAGTAATCCATTATAACCTCTTGCAATTCTTTCAGACCATCACAGTAGAGATCTGTTGTCATGATTTACAGATATTTTGACCAATAATAGTAACAAGAAAGAGGTCTACTCTACTGCAGACTTTTTTACTTCATAAACCAGTTGATAAAACCTGATGCAGTGTTAGGCATCAATGTTTTGTTTCAACTTTTATTTCACTGGGCCTATCTCCTAATGATTACAACTTTTTGCAAACCTTAGATGCTTGGGTGTATTAGCAGGTGTACACCAATGCAGACATGATTGAGAATGCCTTCTGGCAATTTGTAACTCCCTGTGACCTCAGTTTTTATTGTGATGATGAAAAATTCACTGCCACATGATGTTGATTCTAATAATACTTTTTTTTGTCTGAACCAAATTGTTTTTAAAAGATTGTAGGCTGAAACAGCCATTTTATCCTCACCTAATTATCTTACTTCTTTCTGAGATAGAAATAGGTGTTAATATTGAACAAGTTCCCCATCAAAATTTAAATTAGGAAGTAGAAAAACTAACAAAGTAGAATTATTGTTTCATATTTACATGAAAGTAACAAAAGCAACATACATATCAACTAATTGACTGTAAAAAAAAATATATAAATAAAATTAGTATACATACAGAAGAAAACATTTATACAAAAAGGTGCTGAAAAGGTTTTGCTCAGCCAATTTCCAAAAATCTAACCAAATGACCAAACACAAGATCTTTTAAAGGAGGGCTTCTTGATGATTAACCTTTAAACTTATTTCAATACCCCTTATAGGTTTTTAAAACTGACTGATAAATTCAAAAATCTAAATGACACATATAGAACAAACTGAGAAATCTGAACTGACATTTTAAATCTAATTAAATGACTTGAAAATGTTTAAAACTTTTGTGTGCATTTTATTATCCATTGTTAGATCATTGGGGTACTGACTACAGTGGCAATGGATGCATCTAGGTCAAAATAGCCTGACAGTGACTATCCCTCTTCAGTCTGGTTATCCTTCTAAACTAGTTGCTCTACCAAGACTAAAAGGACTAGTCTACCTTACTATTTTACCTATAGTGTAGGATGGGAAAAAGTGATGAATTTATCTTTTGTTCCAAGGTGAACACAATTTGAACCTATGTTCAAATTCCAATCAAGGCTGTTTGCATTCATCAAAGGTGATTTTGCCATAATGATTACCAGTCTAGAAATGAAAACAGTAAACATTTGCTAAAAAGTTAAGATTTTCTTAATACTGTCTGACCAAATAAAAATTCAGACATTATAGAAACAAGTTAAAAAAAACTTTAGAGAAGAACAATTAAAATAAAAGACCACCATCTTAGGCATAGAGTAATTAAAGAATTATTTGTGATATTATAGAACATTTGTTTCAATTAATTTTTACAAGACATTTGTTATCTCTGCAGAATTTATGAAAAGTTACAAAACTATCTATTTCATAATCAACATTTGAACATGATAGCAATACGTCGAAGAATGTTAAGAAACATTGATTCAAGGCATCTATGTTAACATGATAAATTGCTACCTTGGAATGTTAAATGATAAATGTGACAAGTTCACATGTAACTGCGATCAACCTCAAACCAGATGTTCATTATGTTCATAAGTGTTCTCTACCAATCTTTCTCCAAATATCACAGAAGCACTCACACAAAAAATCCAGAGTTAAGTAGCAGCATTTTTATATACACTTGATAAATCTTACTGGATTTTGTCAAACTGATGCCATCTCTTTTTGCTTTTTGTCATCGTCATCGTTACCAGCCACTTCAACTGCAGCTGTTTCTTCTACTTTTACATAGAAGCATTTGAAAATTCCTACAAATCTTATTAGGCTTTATTCACCTGTTTAAGTCAATCCTGAATAACTTCTTTTTTAAGTTGTATTTGAAATTTCTTAGTTGAATAGGGTACAATCCAATGATTGTACAATGTTACAAAATTTTTATATTTAAGAATGCTCATAAATATACATCAGGTTAACTGAAAAGTTAAGGTAAATTATGGAGCATGCTAAGTGATGTAATTTAATGTCTAATAAACAAAAGTGTATAAATGTCATTGAATTTTCTTTTTATAATGTCATTATGCATATATCTATCTATATAGTCATAGTCATATATTTTGTGCATCCAGATCAATGCAATTTATTAAATAATTTATGACTTTTTAAACTCTGATTTCTCATGAAAAAAATATTCTAAGTAACCCACTCAAAACGAATAAAAATGAAATAATTCTTTTAAATCACATTCTTTTTTGTCACTTACTCTCATCTCCGAGATCTAGCATTCATTTCATTTTTTCTCTTTATAAAAATTAAATTCCATTTTTAATTGAAATGATAAAAATAATCCAGGAAATAAATCCAATAAACTTTTATGTATACTTCATTCTATTAAGTGCTGCAAATATACAAATTTATTAGTGATCACTTTCTTGACATTAATCATGTAATTTTTATTTTATTATAGGTATCTATTTTTTTTAAATATAATGCTATTGTTCACTTAATAGGCAATGGTATAGCATACACACAACTTTTAATGTTTTA
The DNA here is from genome assembly GCA_903632075.3 of Acanthosepion pharaonis. Classification (NCBI taxonomy): domain Eukaryota; kingdom Metazoa; phylum Mollusca; class Cephalopoda; order Sepiida; family Sepiidae; genus Acanthosepion; species Acanthosepion pharaonis. The sequence goes on from CAHIKZ030001996.1 coordinate 237,675, forward strand.
CTTTAATGCACTAACCTGGAATCAAACCTTAATATATCCCTGAATTCAAAAGCAAATTGTCACACGATTGCAGCTAAAATATTGTGCATTTATTAAATAAAAATTTTAATTAAAAAAAAAAAAAAAAATTAAAATTCTATTTAAAAAACAATTAAATTATGAATAATTTACTTTTTGCTATCTATTATAATAAGACTTGTATAAAAGTAAATGAAAATAGACTTAAAATAAATTTTGATTTTTTTTCTTTATGTAATTGAAAACTGAATTTTTTATGTAAAAATTACAAAAGTTATAAACCATTTATTATAATCAACTTTTAATTTTAGACAAAAATAAAAATCACTGAAGTATTTATCAGAAACTTTGTATAAACTTTTCAAAGATTTTATTAGAGCATCAAAATTAGAGTCAACGGTTCATGCAGTTTCAATGTAATCAGCTTTTGAAGTCACAGGTGTAGAGAAAAGCATTTGGTGAAACTTAGAAAAAAAAAAAAAAGCTGATTTGTCATAAACACCTCATTATTTTTTGTTGTTTTTATTAAATGATGGTTATGTCAGAAGCTGAATAACAAACATTTTATACAATTCTACTAAATGCTGAGAATCTACTTTTACTGCTTAGTCTACAACACAAATTTAATTTGTTTTTTTTGTAGTTAACAATATTTATATGAGAAGGAGGAGGGGTTCAGCTGATTGTGTGTGTGTTTCAATACCATTGGATAATAGATAAGATAATTACAAATTGTGCCACTGTTTACTCTCCTTCAATAATTTGATAAGTAAGCTTCATACACATCCACACATGAACCTAGTATGAAATTGAGATTATTATGTGTCTTAATAGTTGGTGTGTGTGTGTGTTGAAAGAAAAAAAGATTGCAACAAAACACACATACATATTATGTATATTTAGGCAGCATATCTTCAAACTTGTCTCATTGAATAATATAGATATATTATGCCTATTTATTTTTATAATAATCATTTTCAGTTGTCTAATCCGTTTGTTTATATCAAGATGAAATTAATCAAGTAAGGCACCATAGATTTTTTCCTACCTAAAGTGGAGGAGATCGAAAGTACTTAGGTAGGAAAAAACTACAGCACCTTCATTAATTAATTTTATCTTAACATCAAGAAACTGATTAGACAACTGGAAAGGATTATTATAAAAATGAATAGACATAATATGTTTATATTATTCAATGAAACATGTTTGTGTGTGTATATATATATATATATATATATATATATATATATGAGAGAGAGAAATTACATATATTTTATACTTGAGGACTAATTTCAAAATGCATCAATATAATTTATCAATATATTGTTGCCAAGTTAGTGATGCTAATGACAACATGTTCACCTAAAGAAGGAAGTTATATAAAGCACAAACCAAAATCAATGCTCTTCCCCAATGAGGCTTGTATGTGTGAAATAAATTTTTATACACTGCTTTACAGATATAAAAATTAAATTCACTAAATCTGAGAGATACTTTAAAAAATAATATTTAACATAATCTACATTATCTAAAGCAACTGACATTTCTTGCATTTCACCTGGTTAGTTATTTTTTAAAGATGAGATCCAATGCAAACAACTCCTATTTCAGGTGTATGTATATTAATATTATTAGTATACCATATAGATATACAAGAAGTTTTAATGTAGAAAGAAAGGAAACATAAAAATGTTTACTGTAATGTTTCATGACAGTACTTCATGTAAAAGAAAAAGGAGTCACATTTTTTCTAGGTTGTAGGATCCTCATAGATAAAACAGCTGCAACATCAGAAGGATGTGTTCCACAATTTTGTTGATTTCAAGAAAGCATCTTATCATATATGGCATGAAGGTCGTTGGCAAATCCTTAGGAAATTCAGTATCGATAACGGAATTATTTATATAAAAATGCTACCAGCATAGTTCTTCTGAGAAAAAAAATTGGAGGATTCTTCCTGACAACTGTCAGTGTGAAACAGGGATGCATACTTTCACCCACATTGTTCAACCTATTTCTAGAGAGAATCATGCAAGAAACCCTGAACGACCATGATCCTTCAATCTCTATCGGTTGTAGACCCGTCTGTAACCTATGTTTTGCAGACAACATTGACCTAGTAGTAGTAACAGTGAGCTCCAGGACTTGACCAACAAACTTTTTGAAAGAGCATATGAAATGGAGATCAGCTCCAAGAAATCCAAAATAATGGTCAATTGCATGAACAGTAATAGCTGTGTCAAAATTACCATGAACTGGAATTCACTGGGGGAAGTGTCTAGTTTATGTATTTAGGAGCAATCTTGTCTAAAAATGGTACCTGCAACTTGGAAATCAGCACACGGATTGCTGCAGTCATGCAGGCATGGGCAAATTGGCAAGAATATGAAGGATGGAGGAGCAAAATCAGCTTTCAAATAAAGTACAGACTGTACAAATTGCTGTCAATTTCCATTTTCGTATATGGATGTGAAACATGGACACTGTTGGCAGAAGCAGAGAGAAGGATCCAAGCATTTGAGAAAATGCCTTGGTATCTTCTATTGGGAGCATAAAACCAATGAGTTTCTATGGAAACGGGTTGAAAGTTTTGTGGGCCATCAGGAACCTCTTATTGCCACTGTCAAATGGAGAAAAATGGCATGGTTTGGACACATTACAAGGCATGACAGCCTGTGCAAGACCATCGTGTAAGGCAGTGTTGAAGGTAGATGTAGGAGAGGATGCCAACACAAAAACTGGTTGGACAATGTTAAACAATGGACAGGTATGACTATACCAGAATTACTGATGGCTGCCATTGATAGACCATTGTGGAGGAGATTCAGTGTGGCTGCAGCATTTGGATCCCCCTTACAATTACAAAAGTTATGGGGATTATGATAATGATGAAATTCTTTTTGATAAAATCTTTCATAATGACTACTACTTGGTCTATAGTCAATGAAAATTTACACAAACAGAGTAAGGTTTGTCTTTATTTCTGAGATGAGTTATTGTAACTATTTACATTGTTTGGACTATTGTCCTCATCTTTATTCTCATATTCATGATGTTTCAGCTGTTGTATGCTCTGGCCTTCTTCAACATATTCAGGTGATATACATTATTCCAACATGTCACCTGAAGAAATCCAGAGTATACAATGGACGAAATGTCATTAATATGACAATGAAGATAAGGACAATAGTTCAAACAATGTAAATAGAGTAAGTCCTTTTCCAACTTTGTATTAATTCTGATTAGTATTGGGAGAATATCTATTTTTATGGTTTGGGCTCTTAATCTCATAATGTATTTTCAATTGAATTTATACAATGCTCAACAGTCCACCATTTAATCATTTTTACAACTCAAAAATGTCTTTTACCATTTGAAGTTTCATTAAATTTGTCAACCAGCACAATATAGAAACTGGTAATAATGAAGCAAAATGAATGATCTCTACTTTAATCTGTAATTTAAAGTTGTTACTTTTCAGCTGTATTTACAGCATGTCGTCCTTAGACATTTTAGACAAGTGTTTACTTTTAACATGTGTCTGGTTTTACTGACTTTGACAGCATTGACCCAATTATATGAAAGCACATTTTCAGAGGTTTGCCCCCACTGTATTTTGTTTTAATGATGTAAATGTGTATATACACATGCATTGAATTCAAATGAAAAATGGAGACATTTGGGGAACAAATTCAATATATATTAGTATTATTATGATACATAAAAGTAGCATCAAGAATTGTAATTTTTTTCTTGCTTTTAGGATATTTATACATTTTTTTGTTTGAATTTTAAAACCAAATTTAAATCTAGCCTCTAATGGTTAATCCATTGATCTGACCTAACCAAATTTTATTAAGGATATCATCCATAGCATTACATTTAATAATTGCTAATATTTATAATAATTTCAGATCTAGCTTATTCATATGTTTATTATACAAATTTATAACATTTGCAAAGATATGTTCAACTTTGAAAAGTAATCTATTCAAAGTCATCAATATTTAAATGGCTAAATTTATTTACATGGGCCATATTTAACTTAAGCATCATTTAATTACAGACTAGAAAATAAACAAAAAATTTATTATACTAGTTCTACATTTAACTTAAAATGGATTTTTTCAGGCTTTTCATATGTAATGGGTCAGAAAGATTGATGCATATATTTTTCTAATCAATAAAATTGAGAAGGGAGACTTAATTGCATTTTCACTTATTCTCAGAATGTTGAAAACAAGGTGAGATTTTATAATTATACAATGAAATCACCTTGAAAATAAATAAAACTGCCTTTTATCTTAATGAGGAAACTTCCTTCTTTTTTGGTTGAGTTATCAATCTATGACTTACCACCCTGATGAATATATCTACCTAACCTCAAATGATATTTATAATCTTTTATAACTTTATCAAATAGGTGCTTGTGTTTTATTAAAAAAATAGATATTTATAGACTATTAAGTTTAATATATTAATTACAGAAAAATAAATCTAATTTCTTCTTATTAAAAAGGTAATTGCTTGTAAAGATACTAACCATAAAAGACATTAGATCATAGAATAATGAAAAAATAAGACATGATAGTGGATTTGGGCTTTGAAAGAAGCACTAATGCACTGACCCCATTGGAAAGCTTGCAAGTAATGTTCCACTTACTCCAACCAACTGGCCATGGTGAACAGAAGCTTGTCACTCTCACAAGCTTGCACACACATTTATCTCTTATAAATCATATTAGTACAGATGAGCATAACATTGAATGATTATCAATGAAAAAACACTTGTTTTTAGCAAGTAACTATCACAAATTAAAAGAAATATATTTTTCACAATCATCATTTAGTAATGATATTGATCTAATTAGACATACAAGTTACAAATATTGAAATGTTTTATTTCAGTCAAACACTGGGGAAAATAACTTACAGAAAACTTTATAAAAGGACAAATAACAATACAAATCCTTATAGAATTACTTCCGATTTAAATTAGGTAGAAAAAACGGTTTTATTTTACACTTCTGCAATCATAGATAAATTCTACCTTTCTTGATTTTATAGTTCTTGTCTTATTACCAGATTACATTTTTCAATTTATTTTTAAGTCATAATCTTCAAATTCCACATATTTATTAAATATTGGCCGGATATAACTAATAAATTTGTTGAAATCCAGAAAAAATATGGATGCTTTTACTACATAATGCCTACATATAGGTTTGGTTGTGAATAAACATGTGTGTATATAAAATTAGCATTTTCCATTTTTGATGTATAATGGGTATAAATTGTTGCCGTTTTATATTTTTAATTTTGCACGTGTGTGTTGTTTGTTTTTGACAACTGCACAGTATAATAGGATGAGTTGGGCACCCATCTGTGAGAAAAAGAGCACCATGACACAATTTACTCCACCAGAAATTTGGAAACGGCATGCTGTACTACTTGGCATTCATGATGGAATCTCCAATGTAAACATTTCAGAGTGTTTGGATGTCAAACTGAGGACAATACAGAGGATTCAGAAAGAGTTGGAGGAGTCTAATGATGATTACAAAGGCTTCAGACTCAACACAGAAGCCTATATCGTGCATTGAGGAGGTAGTGCTGCCCTGACATGACATACAAGCAGGAGAACCCAGTCATGGCTGTCAGACAATTTTTGCAACCATATCACCCCTTACATCTGGTTACCTAGGCTGCAACGCCTTTGATTATTATGTATGGGGCACAGTTGAGAGAGAAACCAAAAAAACTCCTTGTAACACCTAAGATGAACTGAAGGCAATGTGGTTGAAGCCAATGGCGATTTTATTGAATAAATTTACTCTTTAATATTTCAAGATATTTTTGTGTAATTTCAGAAAATATACCTGTTAAAATGAGTTCACTTTTCATTTTTGTGTAATTTAGGCGACAATTTATCCATCGCACCCTGTATATGTCACAAACTGAAGTCAGTAGTTTCATTTCTAAGAGCTCAACAGGAAGTACTTTGTAAAAGTGTAATTATTCACCTTATATTATTCTGTTTAGTCTCATGTAACACTAATCTAAATGCAAAATCTGAAGAAGTCAATTTTCTTGAAAAACATGCAGTTTCTGACCTGGAGAAATAAAAAAGCTCAAGGTGGTTCAAAACAGAAAATTAAAAAAGACCAAGATGGTCTGAAGAAATAAAATTTTTATATGCATGTAGCTTTATTCATTGCTTAGAATCAAATACACAAATGTGTGGTTTACTGCCTTCAAAAATTATATCTTGCTTCAGTTTGTTCTTGCCATTAAAAACTTAACACATGATGTTGTGCTTTGTTTGATAGAAAAAAAAACTGACTAGCATAGATCATGCAAAAAGAGATAATATACACATTTAGGTTCCCATTCACTTTGCAAATTATATCTTACTAAAAAAGCATTTTTCAACTTCTTCAGAAAACTTAATTGAACTATAAAAATAGAAAAACAGCTACAAAACTTTTTTTTAAATTTCTTTCATCTCCATAATAAAGAATAAAAAACATTTTTGCAGATCTAGAATTATGACCTATAGAAATAGTGATACTCCTAAGTTCATCATGAATGAAGAAACATGAAAGAAAGTGTCTTTCTGATTAATCCCAAAAAATCTTTGATATCTATTAAAAATAAATATCTTCTTTACAGTATATTTGTTTTACTAGGAGCAAGCAAAAATTTTCAGAGTTCTTTATCAAAAAAAAAAAAAAAAAAAAAAAAAAATCAAAAAAAAAAATCAAATAAATGCAAATGCAAGAAAAAAAAAATGACATACAAAAGCAACATTTCCAGACAAACACACTGTAGGTCTAACACTTTCATCCCAGCCCCTCAAGCTCCGACGTCTTACTCTCCGAGTTGAAGTGTCTACTCGGTCCTAACTGAAATTAAGGGAGTGGCCGTAGGTCCCCTGAGCATCCGTAGATTGTTCGACCAGTCCACTGGTTTAATCCTGCTTCCTGCCTAGGTTGAGTTTGGTTTGATCCAGAAAGCAGAAGTGATGTTCATCCATTCATGGTCGACTGAAGATGTAGACACAGCTGGAGAGTCTGCGCTAAGAAATTTAGAATGCAGCAAAAAAAAAAAAAAAAAAAAAATTAATATCTGCAGAAAGCCAGACAAACGATTCAATGATTGAATTGTTAATGTCTTTTATATAGCAGAAAAGAATAGTATAGAAAAGAAACAGGTTACAGAAAAGAAAAGTAATTGACATAGAAACACATACACTGGATTCTGGACAGAGAGAGAGTGTGTTATGATTAACTTGTTAAATCGTCTCAGAATGATATACGACTCTTGCGATGGGGGAATAAGATTTCTGTGCATGGCTTAAAGTTTATAGTGGCATTCCTCCTTAGCAGTAGTAACAGTAGTAGTAATATTCATGGTAGCAGAAGCAGCGGTACTTATATCAACAGCACATGTTAGCGGACGCTTCGTTCCAATCTCTGACGTCACTTTCTTTCCTTCTTGAGTCTCCAACTCGACTCTCCACTGTCTCTAGCCCAACTCTTGCCCAGGCTAATTCTCTTCTGTCTCTTTCTTCCGTCTGTACGCTCGCCCATCTGTCTTTTGCAGCATAACTACGTGTTTATATAGATAAATCCAGCTGCTTACAACTGAACCTTGGCCCTACTACTTTGCATGTAATTATCACAGGGTTTCGGCTGTTTCAACCAAAATCATGTTAATTCTAAAGGTCCTCCTTGCTTACTCAGCTCTATTTCAATTTTTAATCGATAAAAATTATTTCGGCCATTTCCGTTGTCTTCTGATGACCCAGATTCAATAGGTACAACTTCTGGCCTAGATCAAATTTCACCAACAGTAAACAAAAACGCTCTGATCTAATTTCGCTGTTCACATCGACTCCAATTTCACTAAAAAAAAAAAATATATATACGTGTGTGTGTGTGTGTGTGTGTGTGTTTCCCAGACTGTCATACATGTTAATATTGCCAATTGAGATGCCTTTCCATTTGGACCAATATACTCATTATTGGTTGTTAGTAATCATAATATTTCAGCATTGTACTCTGGCCTTCTTCAGGTATCTGTCATACTTGATAAACATCTCAAAATCTTTAACCAAACCCTTTATTCAATCCATGTGGGTAGATTGTTCTCATTACACTTTGCATGCTTAGGGGTTATCTCATATCAGTTAATTATCAGTCTATTTACTTTTGTGTTTCTTCAATTTTCCACACTACCCAAACCAAGGACTCAACTCACAATTGCCAGGGAAGCAGATATGTTTTAGCCAATACTTTAATCCACAAGGCCATGTCTCTTCTGGAAAATACAATAGCATAATTTTGGAGCCTTGAACCTAATATTTGTACACAGGTGTGGAATTTGTGTATCCTTTCTTTATCCATTCCTATATAGTGTTCAACTCTTGGTTTACTGAGGAGGTTGTCATAATATACTTTTCCCTCTATATATGATCAGACATATCTGATTTTAATGTTTAGTGAAGGTTACCAAGTACAACAGAAACCTGAAGGCAGCCAGAGGGAACAACAGTCAATGGATTATGATGTTCATGATGAGTATACTAGACAAAATGGAAAGGCAAAGAATAAAGTTAATTCCTCTTATTTAAAATAGTGAACTTTGTTAATATTATTTATTATTTTATAATAATCTTAATAAAAGAATTTTTCAGACATTTTTTTGTTTTTGTTATTTTTTCACACTGTTTCATGATGTCTCTCTCCAGATGAAGATCATCTAGTATGAAGTTTTATTAAACTTTATATTAACAGTCCTTGTGGAAATGAATATTGACTCTTGTGTGATATTAAAAAGAATTGTGAAACTTCATTAAGAAGTGACACTGTAATACCCCAAGTTTTGTCTACTGGGAGAAACTATATAATCAAATAAAACAAACAAAAAAAAAATGAGAATGAGAGAAGTTTATGAAAAAGTCTCAGCAACTAAAAAGCCACAATGCTGTATTGATGTCAGCACTTGAAAATTAGATTAACTCAAAGTCACATCAGTTAATTAGCAAAATAAAGCTGACCTGATTACGTACTTGACAAAACATTCGTGTGAAAAATATGGAAGAAACTACTGACCAAAATACTCAAGAACAAAATAAAAATGAACTACTACAAGAATGAAGATCACCACAGAAAAAATATATTTAGGATACAAATAATTTGTGAAATAAAGTGCAGATTCATAAAAAAAATATAAACAACATCATATCAGCTTAGAACCACTAATGACAAATACTAAAATATATGACAAACATTGGTATAATTTTCAATCCAATGTGAAATTAAATTTTGAATAAAAGGATTTTGAATTTATGCAAAGAATTGCTTTATGTTAAAAATATTGTATCCTGATAAGATTATTTTGTTACAGTCCTACTTACAAAATCCTTTACTGATAACGGATTTTACAACAGAGGGCATTTTTATTTTTAAATTAAGAATATAATCTAAAATCAAACTTTCAAATCTTTTCCATTATAATTTCCTCAATACAAAAACCTTTTTATCTTTATAATAATTGATATATGTTTCTTAATATTTTTTCTAAATATGACTCCAGAGTAAAATTCAGAAATATACAAAACCAAGAAGCCGTTGACTTAAAAATTCTAATGTTTGATCATTTGATCAAATTTTGGGAAGTGAATCAGATCAAGAAATTTTCCACATCCTCTTCATAACAGTGTGAATTTTTAGCCCCAGTAGACAAGATTTATATAAACTGAATGGTATTGCAAGTATGGCTAATATAGACAAGTAATTGCATTTTTTCTGGTTCCCCAAGTACAAGCCAATTTCAGTATCACTAAGAAGAAAGCAGATTATCTGATCTATTTATTGTTCGAATAATGTCCAAAAAAAAAAAAAAAAAAAATCACTTATTAAATCTGGAAAGAAAGAACAGTGGACAGTTAAAAAAAAAAAAAAAAGGAATCATGTTTGGTGGTAGGGTGACTGTTCTGGACATGCAACTCTGAATTTCTATTTTGAGTGAAAGTGCTAGCAACTAGGTGGCCTAATATAAACAGGATTATAATTTTGTTTAGAAAAATTGCCCTTAACTTCTATTTGATGATATACAATCACTGAGCATTAATCAGGGCAAAGATTTTTTTTTCTCCTTAACTGCTGACAGATTTATCAGTAAGTGATCTCAGTCCATAACCTGGGGACTAGTCTGTTTTTTCTGAGATTCTATCTTTAGAGGAAACATTTTAAGAAGTCTTAGATTCTTGTGTAACTATTTCCATATAAGTTTAAGAGCCATGACCCAATAAATCAGAAAACAGGCCAGCCCTGGCATAACAGAGTGGCTATTCAAAATGACTCTTGACAAATCATAGCTGGTTTTTAGCCAATTTTATTCATCTCAAAACCAGACAGAAATAAATTACATGCCTCTCCCTGAAATTTAAACTGCCTGTTAAAGTAAAATACCACATATTCACTTGCATAGAAAACAGCTTCCTAAAATTGAAAACAAAAATATGTTAGACACTATCTATATCCAAATGGTAAACAATTTAAAAACATATGTATACATACATCTTTCAGCTGAAATTAATGTCAATCCTATGTCCTACTAATATTCTTAAAACAACTGAAGTCATTTTCATAGGACTTGGGAAATAATTTAAAATTTTTGAAACTGGTAGCTGAAATTTTAAGTTATTCATTATCAAAAGTAATTATTTACTTTTGTCATTTGTACTCATTTTTATCAAAAGAAACAAATAAAATACAGTAAGTTTATTCAAATAATAAAAAAAGAGATTATTGTAAATTTATCTAAGAAAAGAAATGATTTATTTTTAGAATTCTCCAAATTAGAATGCGATATGATCATAATAAGAAAGACAATTAATCTAAGACGTATAGTTTTTTGGTTTTTTTAAATATGAATTAATCAATCTTGATAATTTTTCCTAGCACCTACAAATACAAAAAAAGTATATGTAACTGATGTTCTCCCTGTAATAGTCCTTAAAAAATTTGCTCCCAATCTGGCTTCTGTTCTCTCTAAACTGTACAATAAATGCCTTACTACCTCTTACTTTCCTGCTTGTTGGAAATCTTCCTCTGTTGTTACACTCTTTAAGAACTCGGGTGAATGATCTAACCCTTCAAACTACTGCCCTATTAGCCTTCTACCTCTTTTTGGTCACCTATTAAAAGCCCTAATTAACTCTGAATCTACATTTCACATCGCAGGGCCTTTTTTCAGACAAGCAATATGGATTTTGTTTCTGTAGGTCAACAGCTGATGTAATAAGGATTATTGGTGAAAGAGTCTATCAAGCTTTTGATAAGACTAGTGAAGCTCTGCATTCTATATTTTATACTTTGGACATCTCAACAGGGTTTGGCATACCAGATTTCTTCATAAATTGTATTTCTGGACAAATTTTTGAATAGATTCAATTTTTCTTATCAAATTGCAAAATGAAAGTTATCATGAACAGCCACTCTTCTAGATTCTTCTATACTAATGTAGGTGTCCCCCAGGGATCTATCCTTAGACCTACTTTGTTCTTAATTTTCATCAATGACCTTCCTCATGACATCAGTTCTCAACTTGATAATTATGCTGATGACAATCATTTACTCTTGTTTCAATAGTAAGTGATCAGTTCAATCAGGTTAAATTGGGAGCTGATCTCAAAAGTCTGTTAACTGGAGCAAGGAATAGCGCTTGATAATTTGAATGCCTTCAAAACAAAACTTCTCTCCATCATTCACCTGAAAGACTAATTATTTCAAGATGAGATTGACAGGGGCTTGCTCTCTGGCAATCCATGTTCAAATCCAAGTGTCGGCAGTGACACTTTATCCCTATATGACACTATGGTACTAGAATTTATGAATTTAAGCACAGTATTAAATTGGCGGTAAGGTTTTATCAACTTACAGTTGAATTGATTAGATGTAACCATAAGTTGTATACTAACAGTTTCTTTTCACACACTTCTTGCTTGTGAAACTCTCTTCTGGCTCCATATTTTCTAGCCAATGTTGATCTTTAAAAATTTAAATGCAATGTCAATCCTTATTTACTTTCTACTTGATTACTCTTCTATTCTTATTCCTTAATAATGTTTCTCTTTTTTCTAATTCTTTTACACTCAGTAACACCTTGTATCTTAGTGGCTTTACTGTCTTGCATAGGGTAGCATGATTAAAAAAAGAAAAAAAATGTAAATAGCAAAATATTAACCACAAATAACAACCTTGCTGGATTGTTAAATCATTTCTCAATTCACTTGTATATATGAAATATTTAATATAACATGTCAAAATATGAAATATTGTTGTAGTTATAATTTTTCATTTATCACCACTACACAAAAATACTCAATAATAATGCTGAACTAATGGTTCAGAATTATACCAATTGATCCATACTGATACAATGTTATTACAATAAGCTCATAGTAAAGAAATGAAGCTTATTTCATCTGCCAATCAAGCCCCTAATTTTCACCATCAATCTAATATTTGTAATATTAAGCTTACAAAACCTGAATATCAACTGCTATTTAATGACCAATTTGCAGTTAACTTAGCCTGTATCATTAATTAGAAAACAGAAAACATTTTATACTTTGAAAATAAACCAATTCACAGCATTTAATTAAGTTTACGTTTTTTACAGCTATTTTGATTGCATGTATTGTTAAAAATTCAATAAAATTAATTTTTTTTTTAATCATTTCACCCCAAGCAAGGCAGGAATGCCACTAGTATGCAGTGGGGGGTGCAGAGAGTGAAGGAGAGAGAAAAAACTTGGGGGGGGCAACTGAGGGAAGGATAAAAGTGGAATGGGGTTCAAGAAGATAGAAGATAGCAATCGATGTTGTATTTAAATTTTTGAAGATTGTAGTTATCAGGGAAGCAAGGAAACAGAAGGGAGTTTCACAAGTGGGAAGTGCAAGAAAAGAAACTGTTGGAGTAAAAATGGCAGTTACATTTACCTAATTCAACAGTAAAAGGGTGGGACCTAGAAGCCAATCTAGTAGCACGCTTAAGCTCATGTAAGATGGGTATCAGGGGGAAAAAGTTTCTCAGAGCAGTAGCTATGAAAATATTTGTAGAAAAGACAGAGGGAAGCCATGTCATGTCAATGAGAAGGATCGATTACATTGTAGATCCTTCTTTGGATCATGTAAAGAACCTCAAGAATGGGTAGCAGGAACACCTGTTCAGATATGGCAACATTATTTAATGCACAAATAAATGGTAGATTTGTAAATATGTAAGATGAACTCTGACAAGAAAAACCTTCTGGCACAACACAGTGACCCAACTTTCCTTGCAGCAGTTGCAGCTACTGATTCAATATATTTGTTTCACTCCAAGTCTGTTGAAAATGTGAGGCTAAGAAGGTGCAGTGTGTTGCTCTGCATGAGTCTACCATCAGCAATGCTGATGGTGAATAGGAAAGTTTCCCTATGGTGATTAAATGAGAACAGTTTCATTTTGGAGGCATTAAAATTTACAAGCCATTTCTTGCCCCAGTTAACCACTGATTAGAGGTCGCTTTCAAGAGCAGCTGCCTGGTTAACTTTCTCAACTCTGATAGATTTGCTATTGAGACAGGAGTAAATGGTAGTGTCATCAATATATATGCCTATTTGGGAACTGATGTCATGAGAGAGATCATTGATGAAGATCAAAAACAGCAAAGGCCCAAGATAAGGCTTTGAGAGACACCTGCATTTGTGTGAAAGAGTCTGGAAGTGAGCTTGTTCAAAATGACCTTCATTTTACAATTTGATAGGAATGATTGGATTAAATCAAACAATTGTCCAGTAATACAGTGGCTTAAGGATTTACTGTTGTTCAGCAAACTCTTGCAGAGCCACCAATAATCTCTCAAACTGAACTTGCAAGATGCTATATGTTGTTTCATTTTATCAGCAAACAATCATCAAGTCTTCTCACTACAAATTATATATTTAATTAATTTTGATATAGGCAATGATTTTGTAATTTTATAAGGAATAAACTAATTTCAAGAAAAGAAATATTCTTTTAGGTTTTATATGATTTTAAATTACATTCAGCAACTTTATTTAGCAATCATTAAGAATATTGCTTAACTTTGATAAATCAAAAATTAATGTTTTAATCTGCTTAATTTGAAGAAGCAAGATCTTTTTCAGTAAGAAGATATACATTTTGATATTTGTAAAATTTAAATTCCAGTAACAATAAAATATACTTAATCATTGCATAATAATGTTTTCTGCTATAAAAAAAGTTTAAGAGATTTTTAGTTATTCATTATAACTGAATACCACTACCATTTCCCAATTGTGGAGATTCTCAAACAAATTTATCAAGATATTTTTTTCACTTTGACCTTCATTGAATAACTCAGTCTATCTAACAACAATGACAAAAAGTCTTCCTAAGCCATATGACTACATAACCAACAAAATGTAATGAGAACCATACCAGAAGGAATTACATAATCTGACTCCAGCATTTGGCTTCAATTAAGATTTCCTGATTTGATAAATCTTTATTGGTCATATATAGCAAACAAATTTATTTCTTATAAACCCACAAAGAATACAGAAGATGACAGGACATTTAGCATTTTCAGAAAAATGAAATATAGAACATTTGTGATTCAAAAACTATTTTAATTCAATAAATATTTGTCTTTTCTCTTATGATAATGAATACAAAATAGCATAGAATCAAGAAATAACTTCCATTTACGGCATTAAATTTTCCTTTTTTTTAAAAAAAAAAAAAAAAAAAAAAAAAAGTTTCTGTACAGAGTAAATACTTAATCCAGTTAAAAAATGTCTACTTCTTTCATTCCAGAGAAAATTTGCTAATCTTATACTGAGAGAAGAACGAAAAAGGACATATTAGTCTTAATATATAGATTTTGTGTTTGCATGAAGTTATATCTTGACAGTATTAAAAAATTAAAATTTTTCAAAGAAAATAAACATCACAAACATTTTGAATCGAAGTTTCATTTTGCATCTATATAATGATGCAATTTTTGTTTTTAGTTTAGCTGATGTCTAGGAAAAGTCCAATTAATTTCTATATTTACTTTAAAAATCAATGAATAATCATACAATATAGATTTATTTGCAGTTACAAGATGACTGAGAAAGTAACTTATCTCTTGCCAATATAAAGCTTTAACTTTATTTTAAATACAACAATTTCTTTAAGGCTTTACCAGATTGGAGTTATTTTTATATATCAGGAGTACAAGAAATTAATACTTTTATATAACTTAACATTATTGAATATTTAATAAAAAAAAAAGAAAGTAAATATTAAATCTGCTTCAAGATGAATGTTAATCTACAAATTGTGACAAGATTTTATTTTCCAGGTCCAACCATACAACCAAGAATCAAATAAAAATCATGTCTGTCACTTTATTCTCTCTGAATTTAATCAGAGTAACGTTGCAATAGATGGCTACCAAAAGTGTTCAGTGTTTATTCAAATTCATTATTGTTTGCAAATACAACATTGGTTCAGCAAATTCTAATGAGACAATTTATAAAGCAGGATTGAAATGTTGATTTTTCTAAAAGAGCATTGAAAGATTGGTTTCAAGATGGATAACTACATCAAATAATTATGGCAATTATGCAGTTGATTAAACAATAAATAATAAAAGATGTTTGTCTTTTACTAAAATAAAAACTGTTATGAAGTTTGTATAACACTTGTAGTTCTGATTAATAATACTGTAAGAAAACACTGGGCCAGAAGGTTGAGTGAAGAACAGGTTTGAATCACATGAGAGACATGGATTAATAATGCAGTAATAGAAAATACCATAGTTCAGTGAGACAATGCATACAACTCAAATGTTACACCTTGTGACCTGTTTTTGTGATGACCGTTCATATGAGCAGACATTCTACTCATAGTGGATGGAAAAGTCCATGTTCAACAATTAGTGTAGAGTAGGTTGGTCATATTTTTGCACAACAAAACTTTTGGTGTCCATAATAAAAATGCATATCATTCTAGAAATTATAGAAGTCATTATTTATTAAATTCTATGTTTACAATTGACATTTTATTAATATTTGACAAGTAATTTAATATCTGTTCAGTTTATAAATCTTGGCATATAAATTATTATTGTTAGCTTTTATGAAAATGATATTACTTTCCAGTTCACCTAATATATAAAAATATTGATGATCTGGTCAAATTAATCCAGCAATATTGCAAACAGTACAACTTTGTATGCTGGAAATTACTTTTGGCTTCAAAATTTATTTGTTTATAATTTCATGCAAGCACACATTTATACACACACACACACAAAAGTTGCAGAGGACCTATAAACTATGTGAATGAGAACAATCAGTTTAGTTAGAAACTAATTTATACTAAATTAAAGGGCAATCTTAAACCTTAAGATTTTTGCTTTGTGCAGGAACTGGTTCACATGATAATATACATGTCAATATTATTATTTATTTAATGACTCTACAATTATAGAGTAAAGTCAAATTTTAATATGATGAAAGAATGCTGTGTACTCTTCTCATATACCACTTGACAAAGATTAACATACTTTCTATCATTTCATTTTGTTTATTAACTCTTAATCATAGGATGTCAACATTTTATACAAAATAGTATAATTTTTTTCACACACTTCATCACTTGTACATTAAATTATTATATACTAAAGATACTTATTAGAAAAGAATACAAAAGGATCATCCCATAGTAAGAATACTTATGATGAAATTGTTTCAGTATTTGTACATGCAGAAATCATATGAAGTTTCCTATTCAGTTCCTAGTTTTTTCATTAAAAAGTATCCCCACCCAACCAAATTTTAATTTAACCCTGTCAAATACATAAAAATAATTTTAAAATGAAATTGGACATTATTTACATGATGTACATGAAGACTATCGTCTGCATCTTTGTTGGTATCACAACATTTCAGCCTTTGTGCCCTCTGGTCTTCATCAGGAGCTTGTCAATCCAGATAACTAAGGGAATTTTGAATTGAACTCTTTCTACTAATACTAAACAGAGAAAAACATTGGAAAATCATGTCTGAAAGAACCAGCATAAATGCTAGTCTATGAGGACTTCCTTATTAACATGGAAATAAATAAAATATGGTAGCCATTAGTAAAGAAAGAAAAACATGAAAGAAAAGTAGCAGCATAAAAGAGAAGCTTCATTAAGTGCAGTCAAGTATGACAAGCCACAGTGGCAATTATCAGTGGTTCTACACTCAGGATTGTCTCATAGGATACCAGCCTATTAGATTAAAGCATCGGTTCTTAAATTTGGTGACATGGTATTTAACAGTTCAATCCCTTGGCAGAGTAATTTGTACTTAACTCAGCAGAAACAGTGAGCAATAAACATGTAGAACTAAGCAAGATATCCCTAGACAGGATCAGCAGAACAAAAACAATCTATCCCAGTAGATTAAATAAAGAGTTCAGTTCAATATTCCATCAAGACATAGGCAATCATGGCTCTCCACAGATTACTTTTATTATCTGTGAATTTCCATGCCTTCTTGGGAAAGACAGTAAACTGTTTTCACCATTGTCTTCTCCATGATGTTGATTTCAAAGCTTTTCCTTCTCTTAGACTGGTTGCCACCTAAGGCTACAGAACCGAGGCTGCCCTGCTATTGAATTCCTTATTTGGGATAAAGAAAAAAGATGGATTATGTCTTTTCCAGGGGCATTTTTGTTAAAATGAATGCAAAGGTCTAGGCAGATTTTGAATTTGGTTTACCAATTTCACTTTCTGCACCAATAGCCATTATACTACCGACATATCCAAGCTTTACAGTCTTATATACATTATGAAACTGTTTTTATATATATATTTTTTTTAATTTATGATTCACTAAAAGCTTATTCCATAAGGAGAAGCAACTGTTAAAAATGACAGCTCAAAACATTCCTGATCATTGTGTACAAGAAAAGAAAATCCTTACATGAATATTAAATGATTTATTTATATCAAATAATATAAAACAGATGGAGAATTTTATGAAAGAACTAAATATTTTATTTCACAATTTCAAATTTATGACTGGAAATAGGACACAAATATTTGATGAAAGGAAAAACAATTAATTTCAAATTCTAATATTAAATGTAACCCACTCACCTTAGGATACAAAATTACATCACCCATAGTTCTTTTGATATTAAACCTAACAACATTTTTACATTTAAAATTTTTATATATAAATGACTATAAAATATCAATATTATAGAATGTAACAATTCTCTTCAGTCAACTTTGCTAGCAATTATATCATTTTTTAAAAATGAAATTTTAACTTTTGGAATTAGCATTTTCATCATTTCAGCATTAGTTTTAAGAAGAGCCAGTTAACTTAAATATAAATGGCATAACAGGAAATGCATTTCATTACTGAACATATGTTAAATATGAAATGAAATTTAAATAAAAATTGTATGAGATTTTTAACATCTCTATCCAATGTTACAGGATCAATATAGAATTAAAAAATATATAAGATTTGGCTCAAACATGACAATATCTCAACTTGTTCTGTCTTCATTTTTGTATTGGAAAACAAGTGAAGAATTCATTTTAACAATTTCACTTCCTAAAAAGTTCTCAAAATATTCAGCTGAATTTCAAAATAATGATTAGTTTTACTTTCTTTTACTCTCCACAAAAAAAAAACCTTAGAAGCTAGCCAGAAAGTTCCTCAAACAAGCAAGCTTGATAAAATAATCAAAGATGTAAAGCTATGTTTGAAACAAGAGTTACTGTTAAAAACATTCAGTCAATAGTTTGTTTTTGTTGTTCAATGTTAAATGCTGAAACCACTCTTACAATTTGCTATTGCTGAATCCTTGCAAGTGGACATGAAAAGTTCTTTTTATTTTTAAAGTTATAATAATAAAGTTAGAAACAAAAAACAATCTATAACCTGATTATTCTAATACACATTTATCTTAACAAAATAATGTCAATGCTTCAAGAAAACTTAGTAATTTCAATGGACATAAATTTGTATATAAAATGCTGTCACAGCAGCTCACAAAGAATACTTTCTATTAGATTAAACAGTGTTTACCAGATGCAGGAAGCATTATCTGGCAATGTTTAACCTTCATGCCTGCAAAAAAACAATGTGTCAAAATATGGTTATTCCCTTGACACCACTATTACTGTATACATGTTTAACTCCCTCAGCAATGTGAATATTATTTATTTAAATTTATAAATCTATTCAAAAATTTATTAAAAAATTATCAAAATATGTAAACCAACTAGAATGCAATATTTATTTTATAAATAACTATGAAAACAATTTTTTTTATTTAATCAAACAAATAGTGTTTAATATCTTTGTTGTCAATTCTCAAAAATAAAGAAAATGTATAAATCCATTTTCATGTTTGGGTTTTATTAAAATTCTAATAATATCTTTAAAAACAATAAGCATTACCAAAAGTAAATATGGTATTAGTAGTGTCAAAGGAAATAGAGTCCTGGGGTTTTTTTGTGGGCATGAAGGTTAAACAGTGCCCATTACACTTATTTACATTGTATTTAAGGAAACATAAGAAAATAAAATTTTTGTGTTAAAAAATAATTTATTTTAATATTTGCCATGAATAAATGGATGTATTTTAAAAATAAAATTAGATTTAAGTAAATATTTGCTCAGATCTTAATTTGACTTTAAGAGTATCTTATAACAAATTCAATGACAAAGAAACACTGTATTATGAAAATATGTTCTCTTTACACCACTGAGGCCAAAAGAAATTTTAGAAATATAAAAAATATATAATATCTATACTGAAACCAAAACAATAAAACCTTACACTCAAAAAATTTGATGGATTTTTCTAAATTGTCAGAATTAAACATTATTGCCATTGCTATTTATCTTTGTTTAGACACAAAGAAGCAAATCAAGATTCTCAATATTTATCCCATAATATTCAAATTGAGATAGGGAAGCAGTGGCATAATTTGCTTAGATTCATTTGGAATGATTTGCATAAAAGATAAAATAACATAAAAAAAATCATACCTAATTCCATGTTCAACTACTTCCTTAATTATCATTCCTTAGCTGTATGACTCATGGCTTCTTGTAGCACACAATAGAGCACTTCATGCTCAATAAACCATAGAACTTTTGGCATTCCAAGTTTGATAACTTTATGTTAAAAAATAAGGGAAGTACACAGTATAAGACAACCATCCATTCTTTGCCTTCTTCATAATCTTTATGAGACTGAAGCATTAGTGCTAAAAATAACTTTACAGTTAATATATACTCCCACACATACATCTTTGTTATCTTCAGTCTTGTTAAAAAAAAAATAAATCAAAAGTCTTGAGTCTTTGGGATTATGCCCCCAAAATAATTTGAGTAATTTCTAATCTGAATACTTTATACTAAAAACATTAAAATAAAAATAAAGTATTTTTAACATGTAGTCATGTCACATTTTTTTAACATTTATGTCCAGCAAGTTCACTCCAGTCTGATCAGCTGCTGTTCATTCAATGCCATGCCATTTAAGATTCATTGACCATAGATCATCTTAGAAGGTTCTTTGCCAGGTGTTCATTATCCTTTCTTGTTCCTTCCTCTCTTAGGTGGGATCCATCATCTCACAGGATTCCTGAATTTAAATCATTTTTTAATGTTCATAATGACTGAGTAAATATTCAATTATACATTAGTTTCATAATTATAAAACAGTATTTGTTGCAACAAAATTCATCAGTCAAGACAATTACCAGGTTTGAGTGTTGATGAGAATAATCTTTCAATATTCATTTCAAAGAGGTAATTATTGATACATTTGAGGAAGGTATAGATAGGATACAAACATTTTAAGTTTCAAAAAGGTGTTACTCTTTAAGTGAAAATAAAATTTTAAATACATTGATATAAAATATATTTGCAAGTTACAAAATTTAACTTGTAGAGATCAACAACAAATAAGAGACTTTAAACAAAATTAAAGAGAGTCACCTGAGTTGGTTGGCTGATTGTTTTTTTTTTTATGACTAATCAACCCTTTGTGGGTTATTTAAAACAAAATCATATTTCAGAGTGTAGGAGGTTGCTTACAGCACCTGGTGTTCCCAAGCAGTTCCCCATCTGAATTACCAGGTGGGGATTGAATATATCAAGTATTCAGTGAGGAGTGCAAGTTCTGCCTTCATGCAAGTGATGGTCATTAGCATGTATTATAGACCTTCCAGAGTGCATTCCTTCAGCAGACACAGACCCAACCCCTGGTAACAGTGCAAAATATCACAACATTTTCTCATTATTGGTGTTTGTAGAAGGAATATTGAGTAGCACCAAGTACTTCTTGCATGTGGTTCAACCCATTCTGCTGCCATTCAGGCAACAGGAAGGTAATGTGTTCTACCAGCAGAATAAAACCTGCCTACATGATACCCTTGCTACTCAGCATGCTGGGCAATATATTCAACAGCTTCCCTGGTTGGTATAATTTCCAAACCTCTCTCCCATTAAACATATAGGACAATGCTTGATTCATTCAGTTAGCCTACCTACAACTCTTACTACACTGCTATACATTCTGCTATACATTATTCCATGAAAGAAGTATGGAATAATGTATAGCAGAATGTTATTTGCAATCTTTATGATTGCATACATATGTAGGTATAGACCTATATTAATGCTTGGAGGATATACAGTGTGTTAATATGGAGGGTTGGTATGCTCCTTATTTTGGGACTTGTACTGATCTGTATATGTAATCATTTATTGTAATCCGAGCATGCTTAATCTGGAGCAAATTGAATTTTATTTCCAGAATGCAATTTAGTCTTCAGGGACATCTTTTATTTCATCAATAACATCACAAAATGTATAATAAATGATTACTTGTATCTTTAAATGTAAACCTTTTGGTGCTGTACAAACAACATTATTTTTAAAGTAACTTAGGAGTTTATTCCCCAATTATTGTTTGCCATGGATCAGAATGTTGTCAAACAACATTTCTTTCAATTGTACTGACTTGGAGGAGTTTTTTAATCTCATACCATTGACAAATTTTAAACTTTTAATAGTTGAATACAATGACAGTTCAGTCTTCAAGAAAATAATTGGTCAAAGCACATTTCTTAACCTGTATCATCTTCAGTAACCTTCAGAGTAATATGTCAGCTTATTAGCAACTGTCAGCCATTTCATATCTAGCACTTTGTCCTCATTATGCTTTTAGTATATCAATACTTTCCACAATCATAAAAATGTTAACCATTTTTATATAAATAATCTTACTGTCCATAGTTTTCCCTACTTATAGTTAATAAGTTTTGTTAATACAGTAATAATTTCAATGCAGCTTCTCTAAAAATGAAATGCAGTACCATTAACTTTATTATACAGTAACTTTGAAGGTCAACATAATTCAAAATTTAACTGGTTTCAGTTAATATTCTCTATTATATGAACATTGCTATTTAATTCAGTGTTATATTCAAGCAATAAAGGGAAGATCTGTTCTTTGGTTATTTGCTGATAAAGTTATTTAACCCAAATATATTTTATTAAAAAAAAATTATCAAAATATAAGTATGATAAAAATAAATTAATTTTATTCATAATTTGTAGATATCTTTTCTGAATGTAAATAAATTTCTGGAATTTAAATACACCCAACCTGCTAAAGGTCTTAACTTGATGCTCACATAGCTGATTTAGACAGTTAAATATCACAATCTAATCAGTCTTTGAAGGTCTTAATTTATAGCTAAAATTAAAAAAAAAAATATTTTCAAGAAATGTCAGCCAGAAGTGTTTATACATACACAAATAATTGTTGTTTTTATATACAATTGTACACAAAACAAATATTTAAAAAAAAAATGCACTTTTCAGTCAATTCTTCTATGTTGACTTTTGTTCAGCATACATGTTCTGATTTGTAATGCCTATATGCTGTAATAATCTGACAAAAAAAAACTTCAAAGGATTAAAAGTAAATAGTCATTTATAGAAAAGGATTAAAAAATTCCTCATTGTTACAGAGGACCAAGTTCACATATGAATCTCATATATAATGAAGTTTTTAGTTAAAAGATCAAATTTGTTTAGACATTTTTTATTTCAGGGTAAAATTTTTATTGAAACTGAAAAAGATCAGGGAAGGAATTTTGTTCCAGACCAATTTCACTGACATTGGTCTTTTCCATTTCCTCATAATCATACCATTAAGCTAAATAAGTTATGCATACATCTACAAAAGTTGTTAAGATCTTTCATACATCTAAATCTAGGAGTTAATTAAGGATTCCAAAATCTAAGTTAACAATTTGTAAAAATAAAAAATTTAAAACAAAAGAATAAGAAATCTAAAATCTCCTTTGTACAGCCATATTTTATGAACATGTGTAAGAGTAACTTATGTCACATGACAGACTAGCTAAACGTTCACTCCATTTGGTGACAGTCAACAACTACATGTCTAGAAAATACAGAGAGAAGTCACTTCACGTCAATGAGAAAGTGACTAAAATTGAGATACCAAGTCAGGATCAATTATATTACAGACCCTTCTTTGAATTTTGTAAAGAATCTTGAGATAGATAGTATGAGTACCATACTAGATATAGCAGCAATATTGAATTCATAAACAAATAGTAGATTTATAAATGTGAAAGATGGATTCTGACAACAAAATTTGGCTGGCATGACACAGTGAACCAACTTTCCAATTAGTAGACCTAGCAACTGATTCAATATAATCACTTCACTTCATGCTAGTGGAAAACGTGAGCCCAAGAAAGCACAAAGTGTTGCTTTCTTGGGGGTTAATATCAGCCATGCTGTCAGAAGTTAGAAAAGGTTCTCTATGGTGATTAAATGAAAGCATTTTTGTTTTGGGGGCATTATAATTTACAAGCCATTTCTTACCCCAATTAACTAACCACTGATTGGAGGGCCTTTTAGAGAGTAGTTGCCAGTTTGACCTGTTGGACTTGCTACTAAGACAAGAGTAAATAGTTGTCTCATCATCATAAATATCTAGTTGGAAACTGATGACAAATGATGAAGGTCATTAATGAAGATAAGAAACAATGTAGGTCCAAGGATAGGACTCCCCCCTCTTTCATTAATGCGAAATGAACTAGGAGCATGACAGACAAATTCAGTGATAGCCATTAACACATTGGTGGTAAACCTGGAGAAATGAAAACCATATTGTTTATCCAAAAAGAGGCTGTGTGATGTAAGATGCTTTACTAATTCAGCTATGATTAGAGCCTCTAGTACTTTGCCAAAAATAAGTAAGAGACTAATAGAGCAATAACCTGATGGGTAAAAGGTCCGCTAGAGTTCTTAAGGTCAGGAACTACAAAGGAGTACTTCCAACAAGCTGGAAAACAAGCAGTGAGGCATTTATTGTAAAGTTTGGACAGGAGTCAGTTCAGGAGGACCTTTCTTTTGGACAATTGCAGGGATACTGTTGAATCCACAAGCCTTGTTGGGATCTAGTTTAGAAATGATAGCAAAAATCATGGATGGAGTTATGTGAATATCACTCAGTAGAGACACTGTTCTGGGGGTGGGGGATGAGAAGATACTCCAGATGAGTCAAGAGTAGAATTGGAAAGAATTTCCAACAATTTATAGGCAGAAGCACACAAATGCATGCCGAGATTTCTTCTTAGCCAATAAAATAGGCCAGTTCTCAGTTTCATCTGACTCAGTCCTGGTTTGTCTTGAAGTCAGAATGCTACATTCGCTTGTCTGATCTTGCTCTTGTGTGCCAACCCCAATTTGTAGTTTGTGAACTTTTTGCCTTGCCTTATTAGTGTTAATTTGCCTTGTATATATTGTTTGATGGGTTTATATTATATTTTGCCTTACTCTTTTCTTTTTCTTGCTTATTGCAAACTTTGTCAATTCTGTTTGTTGGACAGTTCTGTCATTTATTTTACATTTAACCATGGCCACTCACTCTAGAGCACTGCTTTATCTGTAGTAGATGACAACACTTCAAATTGATTGAAGAGAGGAGAGACTTGTTAAGAGGAATTTTGATAGGATTCAATTTTATTTTTTGCCAAGTCATATAATATATAGAATTTTAATTCTATTATCACACTGTATATGTCATTACAATTGTAAAAAGAGTAGATTAGTGGTAGGTTATATAAAACAGTTGAATGAATGTTAGAGAAGTATTGAAAAGAATAGTTATAAAAGTTGTTTATTATATCAAATGTTTCTTCAGCTAGCATATTGGTAAAGAAAATCATAATACCATATGGCTTTCACTGTGTCCATATTCATTCATTTTCAGCATTCAAAAATAAAGTATTTGTAGGTCTTGTTGCAATTTGGCATATGTATATTTCAAGCTTTCCATCAATGTGGACTAATCAAAATCACCATTTCACTTTTTTTTTACATCATCTTATTTTTATACTTTAGTACCAAGTAATTAAATATTGTTTGGTTTCAAAGACATTTTACACCAACAGAATATATGTAATCTCAATTTATTTTTTGCTTGCTTTTCATATATGAAGATATTCCCTAAATGAGGCAAGGTGAAGTATACTATCTTCTACTGGGCCATCTATGACATCTAGGTTGTAGAGACTACCTTTACACAAGTCATCATCAGAGCTGTTTTGACTTAAAGGCACACTGTAAATCAGTATTATTTCTCATCTTTAGCAGCTTTGTAAATAACTCTTATAAATTCTTTCCAAACTCCTCTGTTCTATGCTAACTCAGGAAAATATTACAGGTCTTCCAAACATTTCAAAATTTTTACAGAGAATGATGGGATTTTACCAAATAGTTTTTCGAGGTCATTGTTCAGTGTGTATACAATGGTTGTTTGAGGTCTTCCACAAAGTGTTTTGCATTATTAAAGAATATAGCTTTAGTGGAAGAAGTTTGTTTGTCTAATTGCAGCCCAGATCCAGTTTCCAGTGTAATTGGAGGATGAGCCAAAAAATAAAACAAGCCATGTATAAATGAGTAGTGGTAGGTTAAGTTTAATAAATAAAATTAAAATATTTCTTAATTCCCTGAAAAGCATCACCTACTTATCTCCTTAACACCTCATTAACACCAGCATTCTTAAGCACAGTCCAATCAGCTAACTTTGTTTCTGAAACAAGATACTTGGATAAGCAAAACAAAAGATTAAAGACCTTGTACCAAAGTGAAGCGCAATCCTACATGCACCCACAACACTCGCTGACCACTTACCAAACTCAATATAAACCAAGGAAAGAGGGCTTCGAGGTCAGTTCTCTACCTTTTTGCTAGAAAGTGGGACAGGCTGATTAACTCATCTAATCACCAATCAGAATAACTACTTGGTACAAAGAAGGCAAGGTCTTGCTCTCTTTTTTTCCAACATACCATACCACAAGCTACATTTTGTAGTCATAAAAAGAAGGTAAAATTTACAAAATGTTTGCTCAGCATTCATTCATTTTGAATGTAAAAACCAACATTTTGTGCCAACCTCCATACTAGTGAGCCTGACATGATTTGAACATACAGCCTTCTGATCTGGAGTCAGAAACAAAATTACCTGTCCTTAAGAATGACTATAATGTTAATAAGGTGTTAAGGAGATAAGTACATGATACTTTTCAGAAGATTTAAGAAATATTTTATTTTATTTATTAAACTTAGTCTACTACTACAAATAACAAATGAATAGACATGTAAAAGTGTATGTGATCTTACCAAAATAAATTCAAAGATTATCAAGTAATAATCCATATAACAAATAGAAAAGCAAATAAAACCTGTTACTTTAGAGTTGTATTTTCAAATCCTCAAAATGTACCAAAATACACAAAGTGAAATTACTGCAATTAATAAAACATTTCAAGCCTATATTTTTAAGTGCATTTTTAAGTTCTCACTTGGAATAAGAAAGAAAAAAAAAATCAGTATAGAATTTTACAATTTAAAAAAAAAAGTACATCAAAGATTGACACTGCCTGTCCCTCATTACATTGACCTTTTTTTTTATATTGTTATAGCAATAAAGAGAAAACCCCCAACTCAAAGAAAAAATATACCTTTTTTTCACTGCTATCTTTCTTTTTAAAGTAACATCAGCAAATACATCTAAATAAACATAAAATTTCCATGAAAATTTATTACTCCAACTTCTATTACTTGAACTTTTGACCTTACCTATACTAAAAGTTGACCTGTTCCTAGTTCCTCAGTTCACAGATTAGAAACAATTTCAAAGCACAGAGAACATTTATCAGTGGCAGCCATTTGCAAAGTAAAAGGGGAAACAATCCCCCACCACCAGTAAACCCATATCAGTTCCTCCTAAAATGTCTGTTTGCAAAGGGTAGAAAAAAAAAGGACTGATTCAGGCATATCTTTTTTCAACTTTGTCTTTTTATAAGAGTGAGTCAGAGAAGTTCACATCTACCAAAGGCACTTTGATAAACAATTTCCTTCCATCTTAAGATTAAACTTAGATTTATTGAGAAATCAATGGCAAATATTTTTTTAGCAAGACTAATGTAAAGTATTTCTTCAAGTGGAAATAAACTGAAATTTTTCACTTAGCAATTAAATAATCAATAAAAGAAATTCAAGTTTAGATGTGGAATGAGGTATGATAGAAAATGTAAGCAGAAAATAGTAAATTCTATTAGAATAAAAATTATCTATGGATGTGTAAAAAAGGAATATCATTCAAATACAGTGGGAAAAGTTTACTAATATAAAAGACAAAAAAACAGCCTCTTAAATAAGCATATTCTTTATTGATTTTTAGTTCATCAGAAACAGATCAATGCTCAAACAGAAAAGCTAAAAGAATAATATTCCTATATAAATTAATTTTTTTAGATTTTCCATCTCAAATAAAAATAAAATGAAAAAAAAGATTTTGGCTGCAGGTAATCATATACTTTATATATTTGTCCAGTGCATGATGTAAGAATAGGAGTTAATTTCTTATATATAAGGTTGTGCTGAAAAGTTCTTGGCCCAAACGACTTTCATATTCAATCAATATCGTGATATTTGGTCATTAAAATATTGATTTGAAAAAGCGAAATTGATTGAGAATTTTACAGCATTTATTCAAAACTTATTATCTGTCATAATGAAATATCAGTCTAATCATCTTACTTATTATAAAACGCAGATTGTGTGTGTGTGTACGTTTATATATTGGTTCGGATTTCCTACATTTTTCAACCGATTTCAACAAAACTTCACAGGACTGCGTAAAATTACCTTGCAGTGGTTCTGACAGCGCCAAAAATTGGAAAGACACAATTGTTTTTGCACAAAATCAATTTGAAAACACAATAAAACACAATTCTGTCACAAGAATGAAAGGGGGACAACTCATATCGAGATATACTTATAAAACCCAGGTTGTTTGTGTGTGTGTCTGTGTTCGCTTATATATGGGATCGGATTTCCTACATTTTTCAACCGATTTCAACAAAACTTCACTTTTTTTTGGCATGTAGTGTTTCTTATTGTCTTGCACACTTTTTTCTTTATTTTTACATTCAGAATGCTTTAAAAATTCCATTTACAAGACAATAGTTTATAATAAAATTCTATTCAATCGGTAGACTCATAACAATTGAAAACAATGTTTTTGTTTGATTTTGGGTTTGACCAATTCGTGAAAAAAAAAAAAAAAAAACTAATTAAGACATGTGTGTTCATCAACCTTAAACAATAATCTTTGTCAATTTTATTTTTCAGTCTTTATGATGGTCGATACTTGATCTATCTCTTACTGTTACATCCCCAGGCAACGCCGGGCTCTACTGCTAGTCAATAATAATTGCAACACGATTTAATAGAGATAGGATAGTAAAAGTTGAACAAAATATACAGAAATTCATGATAGAGTAGTGGTAGGAGTAATATCATGTCAGATCTGTTACAATAGTAGATTTTAAAAAGTCTCAAATTATATCATAAATAACTGAAAAGTATTCTTTAAGTCAGTAATAGATTGTTATATGCCCCTTCAGCTTTGATCTCTAACTAGTAAAAGAATGAGCTAAGATCAATCTTTTAACAATACCTGATATTGCTAATGGTATAGTCAGTACTTGCTCACATCCAAGCATCAAGATCATCATCCTCTCTCCTTATTCCCTTTCTCCCCCTCTGGTGGCAGTGACAGAGATGGCTGTGAAGGCCCAGCCTACTCCTGAAGAGTTGTCAAAGAGAGTTTGACAAGGATGTTTGCAGGAATTTGATTTTGGTGCACAATATACAAGCTCGCACACTTGGCCAGTAGTACCTTCTCGTGGCTCTAAGGTAATATAAACAGGTGAGATCTGGCAAACCTGGCTGCATCAGGCTGTCTGATGCTTGATCTATCAAGGTCCGCCTTGGTTATGCCAGCCTGACTGGTGCTGCCCTCTTCTGCTGGTTTAGTTGTTGAGATTGTGTAGATCTTTGCCTATTCCATTGAGGTGTTTGGGGGTTGGTTACATTCAGTCTGGTCCCTCCTCCTTGTCCATACCACTGTGGCCCCACAGGAGTTGAAAACTCCAGACGGCTTTGCTCTTGGGATCACTGGGAAACACAAGCCCTCTACCGTGACAAGAAGGCAGCCAAATATATTTTACACTATATGTCAGTGTGACCAGTTTGTTATTAAATGTATTCTTAATGGTAACAGCATAATTAAGTATTTAATTCAGCCTGGTTGTCTTTGGTATGGTATAATAGAAAATCAGTTTATAAGGATTTAATTATGCAAGTTAAAATTTATTATACTTAGAGGGACTGATTTTCCATTTCAAAATTTTCCTTTATTCTGTTTCCATTTTTGGTAAATTTTGTTATTTGTTTTCACTTTTGGAAAATTATGGTTTTTTCCATTTTTATAGCATTTCATGAGAAAATTGCAATAACATATGCTATAATTATTATTAAAACTGAAAGTGAAAACAAAATTCTAAATTTTATTAAAGAAATAGCAGAGATTTTCAACAAAAACTTTTTGGAAATTTTAAAATCCACATCAAGAAGCAAATATATAAAAATAAAAAAATGTAACATGACTAGACAACAAAACAATAGAATATAGCAGTGTATAATTATCTTTCAGATTAAGCATCTGAAAAATAACATTTTTCTAAAAATAAAAGGATTCAATCTATTTATAATTATTGATTCACAATATGAAAATCACAAATTTAAAGAATTAACTGCAAATAACTTCAATCTCAATAAATAAAAATTTTGACTATAATTTTACAAAACAGGAATCAAACTATAACAATTAAATCATTAAATTTGTTAAGATTGCTAATTTCACAATTTGGGAAATATTCAATCTTCAAATTTCCACTGTAATACATTGTAAGCTGCTTACAGGATAATACTTTCATGTTGATTATTGAGTAAAGGTTTACAATTGAGAAAATGAACATTCAACATCTACATTTATAACAGGCATCCATATGACTTTATTGCTAATCTGTTCAAGAAGAGGAAATCCGCTCTTATTTGCATTCTATAATGCTGGGATGTTAGAAGGATTTGGTAAATCATCTTTTGGAATTCACATAAATTTGGAATTCTTCAAGATCAGTAGAAGGTTCTTGCAAGATCCTTAATGGCTGCAAAACTATCAATGTCATGGCAGCTTATAAAGGGGCATTTG
The DNA here is from genome assembly GCA_903632075.3 of Acanthosepion pharaonis. NCBI lineage: Eukaryota > Metazoa > Mollusca > Cephalopoda > Sepiida > Sepiidae > Acanthosepion > Acanthosepion pharaonis. The sequence goes on from CAHIKZ030001996.1 coordinate 268,436, forward strand.
TTTAGGATTAAACAGAGGATTTGTCTTGTAAAAATTATATGCAGGGTGGGCATCCAGGGTTCTATTTAGTTCAAAATTTTGAAAATTCAAAATGACATTCTCCTCCTCTGTGTTTTCTAGTTCAGACAGAAGAGTCAGTTTCTCGGCCAAATGTTGATTTTGATGTACCAGTATACAAATACAGTTTTATATCCTCCATCATGTTATATACAACACATGTAAGTGGAGACTTCATCTAAGCTTGTCAAAGCTGTTATTAAACAGATACAGTTCTTATTTATAAAATGCAAATTCAGGCACAAATTATGGCAGGATGCATGATGTAGTTGACCATCATCTACTAATTCTAGAATCCTGTCTACTGCAAGGCCATGACTTTTTCTTACTTAAAGAATGCTTCAAAAACTACATATGATGAGTAATATTTGGCCACATTGAACCAGGAATTTCATCTGGTTACCACTGGTATGAGGCAGTTTCAGTTGTTTCTTAATCAAGGAGCCTTCAAGCCATTTTAAGTATCACTGTTTTTGGCAAAGCTTTTTAAAAAAAAAAAGATGACTTGAGGAAAGTAGTGAGCTGGCTAATATTATCAAATGCTAGCCAATGTGATAATACTTCATCATCGAGATTTAAATTATGTGCTAAGCACAACACATGGTACTGTTAACAAACATTTGATAAAACTTCCCTATGAGCCTTTTTACAATAGATTGCAGTTTGATGATTGCATTTCATCAGGGTTTACAACATCAATAAGAAAGGAGTTCCACTGAATGCTTACAATCACATTCAAAATGCTGTAGTCACAGCAGTCAGTTGTTTTGTCTATGCTACTGACAGATTGATTAGCAGGCTTGGCTTTCAGGGCAGCAAAGTGACAAACAAACAATTTGAGGAGATGAAGTTGCCTAATGCATTTGACAATGGGAACAGCACCATCTTCCTTGCAATGCTTTAATGGCCTCATTTTTGTCAATTTTGGTAGGGGGATGTCAGACAAAATGCACATTTTTTAAAAATAATCAAGAACAAAATCATCCTGTACCTCTTTGGACATCTGTTGTGATCGTTTTCTGTTTCAGTGTAAAATAACCACAACGGCAATGGTAATAGTAATTCTCAATTAACTTTATTCTCATATCAACGAGATACAAATACCAAAATGCACTTAGCCCCTGGCTACTCAGCTGTTTATATAAAACTGGAGGAGATAACTTATCTGCATGTAGAAGTCCCCCATTATCTCATGAGACCTTCTATTTCTACTCTACATGCCCCCCTCACTCCTCTGACCACAGGACAGATTGACATGGTCAGTTGAAGGTTTGCTCCAGAATATGTTTGCAATTGCCCTTGCATTTATTGGGATAGAGCTTGAGGTGCTCATATGTTTTGACATGGACTTTGACTTGGGGCTGATGTCACCTGATGTTGTATATTGGTTGATAAGGGATTATAATCTGTGTCGATCACCATAGAAAATTCACCGGGTCATGATGGCTGGACTCCAGGACCTGTAGAGGTAACATACAGTTCTAGCCTAGATGTTGTTATGGTGACCTATCTACATTAGAATGAACTCTTCCACCTTCATAAATACTAACCTGCGAGACTTCCTAAGCGGAGGTAGTCAGGACACAGTGTAACCTGACAGTTCAGATGGGCACTTCTATCTGCTGACTAATAACACTCTTATTTTGTATATATGTTCTGTTATTGCAATACACTTGTTCAGCCTACCTTATTTCTGTGTCTTTCTTTCTGGCCCATAACAGGCCACAACAGATGTGGTTAATCTATTTTCTGTGTTGCTATCTTGAATTAGCTGTAAATTGGGGGTCCCTGAGGTTGAGGGACCTGCTCCCTGGGTAGAATGATATGGGATATCAATAACTAGGTGGATCTTACAGAAGAAGCAATGATTGCATAGAGTTATCCAATTGTTTCCATCCACCTACACACAGTACTGCCAGTTACCGAGTATCTCCACAATTCTCCTTGTTTTTCTGACAAGGGTAAGGGCCATCTTGTTTCTGGATCTGATCAAAATTGATAAATTTGTAATTCCCGAAGTAACTGACAATGTTAATTGTAAATGTGTCTTTTAACCATTGCTGCCTCTCAGTTCACCAATTTCTCTTCACTGTTTACATATCTGGTACTTGTTCCATAGGACAGGAAGGTGGTCTATGATAATACAACTGTATAACATCATAGCAAGAGACATGCCAAGATCCTGGATGGGAGTGTTGCATTGGGTCAGCCATAACACAGTTGACCACAGCCATTCATGTTGTCCCTGAGTATACACTTAGCCATTTTGACAGCCAGTTCTGCCTGGCCATTGCTTTGTGGGTAGTGAGCTGATGAAGTACGTTTCCATATTCTCCAAGTCTTAATGAATGATTCTTGAGAATCAAAAGGTGGTCCCCTGTGAAAAGAAAGTTTTTCAAGTGCACAATATGTGCAGAACTTAGTTCTCAGGGTGTCACATACTGCTCATTTCCAGATGACATTAGGGCCACTCTTATGTGTATAACATAATTTCTACTGTGTAGGTCGAAAAAGTCAATCACAATTTGTTGGAATGGGAATTCAGGGTTAGATGGTGGCATCAAGGGCTCTTTAGTCTGTGACGGGAAGATAGAGTTAAGTATCTGGCATTGGGCTCTGATTTGCCAGATGCTGGCATCCAAACCAGGCCAAAATAGCCATTGTCTTGTATTTGCTAGCATGCCATTTACACCTGGGTGTGCAGAATATAGAGATTCAAGTACTTCTGCACAAAGTTGTTGAGTTATAAGGATTTTATTCTCCTTGATTGGTGCTCCTTTGACACAGTACAATTCCTCATGCATGGGCCAAAAAGTCCATATATATAAATATTCCATCAGAGTCTGACATTCTTCATCAATGGCTGCTGCAACAACAATTCTATCCGTGTGATAGCTGTTAATCTGTGGTCATGCTCATATACAGACATGAATGCAGCCCTGATTGCACTGTCGATTGGTTCAACTGCATCAGTTTTAGTCGCCGAGTGAAGGAAAGGAAAAAAAATATGGCCGTCCTGACACCTTAATTTAAGAAAGACAGTCTCGGTGGTAGGAGAATTCGCAATAGTGGGTGAATGTATGCAAATTTTTTGGGAGATCAGCTGAGCATAAAAAAATCACAACCCCAGCGAGTATAATTGAGTTCGTTTTTGAACGCAGTACTGCTTGTATGGAGAGTCTTTGTCAGTTGGAAAGAGATTTACTTGGATCAGTTTCACCGAGTTGCATGTTCAAAAAATCCCATGTGGCAGTATAACGTAACAGCTTCGTAATAGACAAAAACCGTAGTCCTGTTTAAAAAAAAAAAAAAAGTTTTTCTCTATTTCTAAATTGTGTGGTAAAGAAAGAGTCTCTTCCAGGCACTGTGATAGCATTTTTCTTTCATTATAAAATTTCACAAAATAATTTTCTGAAAGGACAGTTCATGAGTTTTAGTTTGTACATTCATTTCCTCCACAGCCGTTTAACTTTGACAAAATTCTAAACAACTTGTAACCTTGTTAAACTTATTCTTTTGATCTTCTTATCTCCCCGCCTTCGAATTTCTACATCAAGAAACACTATTTGTATACGACCGTTCTCGACTCCATCTGTTTTTTAGGGTTTTTTTTTGTTTTTTTTAGGAAAATAAAATAAGACTAGCCAACATTTTTCTCAGAAAATCGACGACCCACTTTTTTTTTTCAATGAAAAATTTTTTTTTTTCAGATTTTAAAACGATAAAGAAAAGAGTACAGTACAAATATTTGTAAAAACAAATTTTAAGAAAATAACTACTTTATGTTCGTTTCGTATGTTTATTAACATTTTTATTTTTAAAAATTTTAAAAAGATTTTAACAAAATCGCAGAGACAGTTGTTTAAGTTTTGAAAAGAATTTAAAAAAAAAAAAAAAAGAAGAAAAAGAGAAGGAATTTGAAAAAAAAATTAAATGATTAATTTATATTGAAAATTAAACAAAAAAAAAAAAAAAAAAAAAAAAAAAGATTTCATTTCACTTTCAGATTCACGATCAGTGATCGCGGAAAATTGGTCTCCTTAGCCTACCGATTACTAGTTTTCTTCACAAGAAATGGGAATAAAAATATAATTTTGTTCAACCACAATAAATAGTGTTCTTCTTGTATGAATCAATATCAGATTACTGACAGAAATACTATGCTTGAAAAGAAATAAGTTTAAATGAAGAAAAACTAAGTACTCAGTACAAATGTTTAGTTTCACTTAACTTTATCAAAATGTAACAAATGACGATCAAACTAAGTCTAAGTCAAAATAAACTTTAAAATATAATCTTTACATACACTACACACACATCTTACAACCACCAGCGATCAAGCAAATCCCACAATTAACCACATCTGATAATTTTTCCAGTGAAGCAATCTTCAACAAAGACAACAAAGATTATGAAACAGCCCTAGTGGATTTTCGGCAACACCAATAAACAAATAGGAAAAGAACATGATATGTTGGGTTGACCACCTTCACAACAAAAACATAAAAAACAAACGTAGAAAAAGTATTCATTCCAAACTCAAACAGCACCCCCTAACCCATCAAATACTCTCCAGAATAAATTTAACAAAAACACAGTAAAATTCAGCTAAAATTGCACAGAGAACATGACAAAAATAATTAAAAAACAAAAAAGCATAACAGAAAATAACCAACAAATCAAATCCACATGTAATTGCAGTGCATAGAATGAATATCATTCCCATAACGGCAGTTACTTTCAAAACAATGTAATATATCAAGCCACTGTAAAATCAGCAGATAATGAAGAAAAATATACATAAGAGTAACTGAAGGACCCTGGAAACAGAAACTATGCATACAAAACATCCTTTGCAAATAGTAAAAATGCAAACAACACAATGCTTTCTAAACATATATGGGAAATTAGAACAAAAAACAAATTACACCAAAAATATCATGGAAAATAAGAAAAACAGCCTATAACAATAAGTCCAAACACTGTAAACTATATAGAGGAGAAATAATTACCTTCCCAGACTAACACAAATTACTAAATAAATGATCAGAACTTATCACAAAATGCAAATACAAATTTTTACTACATCACTTAAAAATCAAAAACTAAAAACGAATACAAAAAGTAAATAAATGAATAAAATAAATAAGTATAATGAACAATACCTATATCATTAAATAATAAACAAATTGACAAACTACAAATGCAGACATAAATACATAAATGCAATAATAATAACCAACAGCAAATAGTAAAGTAATCGATAATAAATAATAAGTAAAAAAGATAACAAACACTATATAGCAACTACAAATAACCACATTTGAATACACAATTATTTCCTGCCAATAACAGTGTAGCTCAAAAAATAATAAAAAAGTACTTCTCCCAGGATCTCTCACATACTTCCTTACTTGTACAAAACAAACAAAATCACCAAGTCCTATTTTTGGTTGAGCTTTATGGCTTTTCTTCCTTCCCTTAATTCATCTCTTTCTCCGGTCTGCGGCAATATCTTTCTATAAAAGAAATTGCCGTCTGTCACCACTTCTTCTCCCCCACCACAAGGTAAGCAACATTTCATTGTCTCTTCTTCCTTCATTCAAACTACAAACAATGAGAATGATACAATAGATCTTCTACATACAATGCACCACTGACCAGCATATAGTCAAGACAAAACAACAAACATGGCCTGAAGATTGTGTTTAAGCATTTTTATCTTTACATATGCTCTATCCCTGATACTGAGCACTTTAAGCCATAAATATAGTGTCCCTTAAAATTATATTTTTGTTATATATAAGCAATAATACCTGTTGTTGGCTTGTTTTGGAAGAAGCTGCCAAAATTGTACTATGTTTTTGAGAGATATTGATTAGAGATTATTGAACATATAATAATAAATGGCTGTTAACATTCATGTAAGTGATACAGCTCTATCCATCCAGGTAACACAATAGAAAGGACTGCTAGTTTTCATGTAAAAACAAAGAGGTGATTTCTCCAGTCCAATATCATCATGGTTGCATATAACCTTCTGGTCTGTGATCTCCATAAATGTACATCTTTTGTCAGCTTCCTCTTGAGTTTCAGACCGTTTTGCTGCTGCAGTCTGATGAGCATCTAATCTTCATCTTAGATCCGCTTATTCTTGACTTTTATGATGCTTATGAAGCTGCATGCCTTTCTGCATCTTCTCTCCTTCTCAGTTAATCTTCAGTTTCTTCCACTCTTTCTCTTTTCCTCTGCTGCGATTGCTTAGGTGTTCCAAAACAGGACTTTTTGTGAAACATTGTAGTAAGGGTGTAGCCTAATTATTATTTGCAATTGTCATCTGGCAGAACAGACATTTGAAAGACATAGAGCTGTTTAGGTTTGGTCATTATAGGATAAACGACTTTATCAAGAATTCAAATAAATTGTAAAGTTGCATATTAATGAAATTGTAGTTATTGTATAGGTTCAAGTAATGCATCCTTGGTCCAAAAGAGACAAAATTTATGGAAAAACTACACTAGGATCCATATTAATTGGATCATTATATAAGATTGAAACAGTAGCTATTGTGCAATTTATAAGAAACTAAATTTGCTGTCTCAATCAATACAAAAATGAAATCAATGTAAAAAGATGGTATGGTTTAAATTTCATTTGAACAAATTTTTGAAGTGGGGATTTGTGCACACTTGGAACCCCCCCTTTTTTTAAAGTTAGATAGTATCTCTTTCAAATTTCATAAGAATCCATCCAATGGTTGTATTGTTTAAATTTTTAGGGGGTTAAACACCCCACTCCACCTCTTTGGACTCCATAAGTACCTTGGGAGTTGGCTTTGGGAGGTGGCTAAAACATATAGCCCTATGGTTAAAACCCTGTGATAGTCAATTAAGTGCTGTATGTGATACATGCTTGGGCAATCATGTATCTTTTGATACATGACTGACTAGGCAGAAGATTTTTCCTGCAGTAGGTTGCCATTTCTTTCTGCAATAGACTGATTGCCAACCAAGGCTAAAGGACCCAGTCTGTCCTGCTATTCAACCCATATCCTGGGGTATTTGTGTGCAAGTGAATGTAACAATCTTGAGTGGAATTCAAACTCAGCTCTCTGATTTCTCACTCCAAGCTGATTTTGATTACACCACAAAGATTCAAATACCCAAGTTATAGGCTTCCAAAATTTTCAATATAGGGAGGTTTAGCGCCCATTAGAGTGTCTTGATATTATTGAAATTGGCTGATATTTTGGGAATAGACATTATTTCAGGTCATTTACCTAAGTTTAAATTGAAGGGAAAAAAAATTTTAGGGGTTTGTGCGAGGACCAACTTTGATCAAAATATAATTGAAACCCGGACAGTTACGTTATAAGGCAAACGTCATACCAACTGTTCCATCGGGCCTCGCTGATGAAGAGGCAAAGAATCAGACTCAATATAGAGCCACTCAATCACATATTCCGTGGTGAAACTCATCCAAGTTTCTCTTTTACCCATAGGACAGTGCCCCCACGAGCCACAACTACTATCACCAAGCCGTTCCATCCACAGCATTAGAAGCTGGTTCAACAGTCCAGATTTCAATTCTCGGTAGTGGATGTGCACTGCTGATGTGTCCCAAATATAGGACAAAACAGCCGTCCATTGCTTTCTGCATTCTGTTGAGGTTTCTTCTAGACTCGATGAATTACTTAATTATAATACATATATATGTATATTACGCATGGCCACACATACACCTGCTGAAACGTACATTTTCTTTAAGAAAATTTGTGATAATCTTGCATAGGAAATATTACTTTCAATGTAAAAAAAAAATTAGGAAGAAAAAAAAAAAAAGAAAGAGAAACCACACAGGAATATCGACTCGGACACATGTAGCCAATTTTCTCTCAGGTAGGCCAATGAATGTAGTTATGAATAGCCAGTCTTCTGAAGATCATGTGACAAATTCAGGCAACCCCTAAGGCACCCTCCTCAATTGTACCCACTTTCTATTTTTTATGAACAAACAGCTGAAGAACATTCTCAGATCATTAGTATACAGCTATATATATATGATATCAGTTTATTGATACACTTTCAAAAATCAATATCATCAAAGCCTTGCAGCTGATCTCTCCTTTGACCTGGCTCAAGAAAGAAATAACTGATTTATAACTTTCAATACCTCAAAAACTAAGCCAATAGCACTTTATAATTACCAATCAAACACAGAGTTTCTTCTAATCATGATGAATGATTGAACTCTCAATAAATCGCTATGTTTTGAACACTTATTGGGTCTCAAGTTCTTTCCAGATACATGGATTGTAATCCATTACTAAAGACACTAGAAAAATGGTTGGCTTCTTCTATCACTCCAAGAAATATTTGACTCCTGCCATGCTTTATCTTTACAAGAGCCAGATAAAACAAAATGGAGTATTACTGTTATATCTGGGCCATAGCTGCTCAATCATCACTTTCCAGCATTGACAGGGTTCAAAATTATTTTTACAGTCTTCTGGTGGAAGACCTATTCACCACTCAGCAGCTTCTTTCCCACAGACACAATGTCACAAGCCTGTCACTATTCTATCACTGTTTTTTTAGCAAATGTTCATCATCTGTCATCTTAACTTCTACAAGTCAAGGTTCAATCATTCTCATCATAATCTTCACTTTCTATCACCTCCTCTTTCATTCATATAATACCTCATTCATTATAATTATTTTAACAGTAATGCTCTACTTTATGGGCTCTTGAGCTTTGTATTGAGCGAATTTTAGAATTAAAAAAAAAATAAATGCTTGTAGTAATAAGTGTGTGTGCATGCACCACTTCATAAAATCAAATTCTCTAAAACGATCAGATTATTTTTTCTTGAAGACAGCTTCATGGAAATATTTGACTAAGCTCAGTTAGCTTAGTCAAATATTTCCATGAAGCTGCTCTTCCAAATGAGATATAATTAAATTTGTTTTAAAGTTTACTTTATATCCACTTCCTAAAACTAAACAATTATTTTCCAATTCCAATAGTCACAATGAAAGTGGAAGGAGAATTATTTTTCAGAATACATATCTGTTTTATAATAACTAACAAAAACATTGGTTTTGTTTATTAATTCTTAATACAAAAAGAATGCAGTTACTTAAAACACACACACAAATGTCAGATCTTAGACAAAATGAATAGATAATATTATTGCACTGTTAATTCCATAACTTTTTTTGGTTTCAATAATTCTTTATAAAGTTAACATTAGGACTAAATTAGGTAAAGTTCACTCATTTTTTCCCAAACCTAAAGATGCATGGTACAATGCTTTATTACTGAAGTAAACATCCACATTTATTTATTAATCTTGACACAATGCCCTAAATATGGGGCACATAGTGTGGATTAAACTCCTCAATAGTAATAATCTACAAAAACCAACTTGCTAGCCATGACATCATACATTAGTAAACCTGTATGCACAATGCCAATTCACAAAGATTTAAATGAATACAAAACTTTTCAGCACATTGTAAACAATTTTTTTTTAATTATATTAATGGAAAATGATACAATTTAGGTTAAGGGAAAACATGGAATCAGTTTGTTTTTGCTTTTTTTAATTTTTACTTTAACAAAATATATCATTCAAAATCCCTGTTCTTTTGGGATGAGGTATCATTAAAGTCTAGAAAGCATAGCATTCAAAAAAATATCTGTAAATACAAGAGCCATCAGTCTGGTGCCTTATGAAAATTCTATAATATTTAAGTCTTTAAGTCTTCCCAGGTTGCATTGGCCAACTAACCAAAACAAGAATGTATGTATTTGATCAAATCCATATATAATCAATTTAACAGAAGACTAGAATGAAATGAAGACATCATAAAAAACTATGTAAAGAATTTCTAATACTTTTTTTGCCCAATTTCCAATGTATTTTAAGAAAGAAAAAATGGTCGATTGTCTAAACTTGTGTGTACAATGGTGGGCTGAAAAGTTCATAGACTGACTATGAAGAGGTGATGCTAGAGCTGTGAAATCTTGCATGCATTAAACTGACATTAGACTGTTCAAAGAAGACTTAAAAAATAACTAGTAGTGACTTTTCTTGAAAATAAATAAAATTTGACATTGTGATGTTATCATGTACCTGCAGAAAATGGGTTTTTTGCCCCAAAGCATATTCATGCTGACATGGTTGCTACACATTAGGGGGTGGCAATCCAGCTTTATCAACAGCACAAAGATGGGTAGGCGAATTTAGGAGGAGAAGGGAGAGTTTTGAATATGTCCTAAATTTATAAGTTTTGTTACATGTGATTAAACTTTAAATACCGTTACCATATTTAAGATGTACGTTCATTTTGAAGATAAAGTTTTGGAAAAAGAAAAAATACAGTTTTGTTTGATAAATTCTTATTGAACAAACTTTCAATCTGATATTTTAAAAAAATAGTATATATTGTTAAAAATAAAAAAAAACATCAAAATAAGAAAATACTGTAAATAAAAAAAAATAATGTTTACTATTATTTATTTTGATCCAAAGCCTACAAAATCTTCATTGCTTTCACTATCACTTGGGTTGGAAAGAAATCAGACATTACATCAGTGGATCCAATATTATGATCAATTTGTTATTGTTTTATTGATATCACATTTCTTAAATGACTTAATCACTATATTGCTCCTTATTTATCCCCTACAAATTCTTTACCTAGATGTACACCTGAGTAAGTGTTGGCATTTTCTTTTGTCCAGTAGGGGCTCTAGCAAAATCTTGAAGGTTTTGTTAATAGAAATATTGAGAAACTGCAGTTAATTTGTTAAAGTTGTGCTTTTAACTCATTAGTGTTTTCTTTTATTTTTTTTCCCCCATTTTATGAGCTATAAAGGATTTCCAGATGAGGAATGAATGTTTATTTATACTTTTGTTGTATAGGACACAAACAGATTTTGACATCAAATTCTAAGGTAAAGAAGTGTCTTATATGCTAGAAAATTTGATAATTCTGTGATTTGTCTCAAGATTGATATATTGAGGATAAAATTAAAATGTAATACAAGCAATACAAAAAAATGATTGACAAGGTACTGTGGTTAATGTTATGTCCAACATGAATTTGGCTTGATCAGGAACACAGTTCCTTAAGGAACATGTGAATTCATAAATAATATTTGTTCTCTGTAATTTGGATCTTGCAGATGAACTATTATTTTTGACAATGAGGTTAGCAGTTTTAAAATTTGTATAGTAGATAATTTTCTTGTTTTTCTAACATTACCTTGTCAGTAGTTTTTAACAAAATTTGTGTGTGTAAAAAGAACTTGCTTTTTCATACTTTCCCCTCATCATAAAACGTTTTTATTTCATCACTCATGCTATCTGATATTCAATCATGTTTTTCCTTCTAGAATGCTAGTCTGAAAAATAAAAGGTATTTGAATAATATTTGTACAGAAATTTTACATGCTTTCAGAGCCTGCAAAATTATTTTCTCTTTTCAGATGCCTCTGTTTAATATTCATATTGTTTGTCATGTTAAGTATCAGTAAAATATTGTAATTAAATTTTCCATTTACTAGCAGCACAAGTATTTTCTAAGTTCACCAAACAGGGAATACAAAACAAACATGCAAAAGGAGTTTTAAGCTGATAATTTATTACAAATAAAAATCTAACAAAAATGCAGACTAAACATGTATCCTTCCTCTATTCTCCTTACCTTATTTCATTGAAATATTTCTTTATGATTGGCCACTGATGATTAGAGTTTACAATTGACATGAAAGTTAAGCAATTATTGCATAATGTGATCACTACCGAAAGGTTTACTATGAAATTACCAAATAAGTTTAAATATTTCTTTTCATGAAGATAATCAGAAAGAGGCTCAAATGATAAATGTTATGTTTAAAAGAAGACAAATCTTAAGGATTTCCGAAATTTTAACATATCCAAAAACTTTTCAGCTTTAAGATAATTTTCCATTAGAAACTGCAAACAGGTCAGTTTTGATTTTTTACAATTAACACTTTCTGATAAAGTACAGTTTTTTTAAGACGGCAGTTAAATTACCGTTTCTACTTTGAGTGGAGGGATGGACATACACCTTCACACTTAGGATGTGTCACAACATTCCACAAAAAAGCATTTCCTGGCCATTTAATTTGCCTTAATCATACAGTGCCGTTTTTTGGTGATGATAATTCTGTGAAATATGAAGAATTTTTCTTCTTTGACACGATTAAAATTATTTCACAGAAAATATCAAATTGTATTTTTGTATTAGCAACTTGTTTTGGTTTTGCGATTAAAAATATATTCTGCAAAACTTTCAACCATTTATTCATATTTTGACCTCTTCATAATATTTTTGAATTTTTCCATATCTTCCAATCTCGTTTTCTTCAACATTGGTTAACCGTTAAAAACTTAAAACGTTAAGAATTCATGAGAGAAAAAATATAATTGCAAAAACCATTTTCATATTCCATGTTATGAACTTAATTGTATAAAAAAGCTAAAATTAAAGATTGAAAATATTAAAAAATAAAAGTGAACAGGGTGAGTATACCCAAACTTTAAGGAAGTTGATAGTATGTGTGACGTGAAGTAACTAACCAAAATCTACTTACTACAAAACAATTTGGAGTACAAAACAAAAATATATCACTGACTACACAACAATTGTAACACGATGTCATTGTGCTTTTTCTTTCTCAAGAATTTTACAAATTTCAATTGAATGATCCATATTCCATTGTCATTTAATTAGAGGAAACCTAACAATGAAATTAAATAAAAGGTAAGGTAAGCGTGAAAAAAAAGCACTTCGTTTTTTATTTATTTATTTAATGAAATTCGGTTTAGTGAAAGAAATGAAAGAGTAATTTAAAATCGATTGAATCTCCAAAACCTTGACGAAAGGTCAGTCAAAAAATTGAATATTATTATTATTATTATTAAAAAAGAATATTTAATTGTTTTATGTATATAAAAAAAAAAAAAAAAAAACACACACACGCAACAATCCCCAAATTAATTTCTACATTTACGAAAAGTTGTAATAATCATTAGTAGTGGCAACATTATGAGATTATAAAAAGAATATTAATTCTGCGAAATTGAAATCGTAGGAAACAAAAACCATATCGCGTGTGAAGAAAATTAAAAATAACAAACCATTTAACTTGAAGTGTCTCTACTTTACTTTTTTTTTTTTTAGTTAAAAATGTGAATCTTTAAATTTTTCGCTGACGCTAAAAAACAGACAGGTGTCTTTCAGGTTTGTTCATCATTTATTTTAAATATTTTCTTTATTTTTTGCTTGAATAGCCACGGATTAAAATTAATCTTTCGTTTACAATTTGAATTTTTAATTCTTTGGTAAAAATAATTTTAAAAAGCCATGCTGTAAAATGAAATGTGAATTAATTAAAAAAACAAGAGTAAAAATAAAAAAAAACACAACAATCTTATTGCCATTGGTTAAGTAAAAAGATAATTGAAAATTGATGACGACTTGGAAAAAAAAGAAAACCACTTATTTTACAATTTAAGAATTTCTTCTCACCTGAACTCGGCATCGGACAAATCCCTTTTTTCTTATGGCTGGACGTCGTTGTAAGGTAGCTGCCGAAGACATATTACGAGGATCCATTATAAATCCAAAGTTTTCTTTACGAAGAAAAAAAAATAACGTTTCCTCTTTAAGAAAAGGTAAGAGAAAAGAAAAAGAAAACACTAACAGCCTAACAAATATTTCTGGTAACTTGAAATTATTTCAAGTTGAAATATCACTTTTTGACTGTAAAACCCTTTGTATTCCGTAAATAATTAACTGAAAAAAACATTTTGGGGTGGGGATTTGCTTAATTAATCCTTTGATAAAGTTAACAACAATGTCGATCAAGTCTAATTTAGTATTATAATAAACTTTAAACTTTTTAAAGTGAATCGTTTCATTTTCAGGGTGAGTGTCGTCTGTCAAGTTTTGTGCCGTAAAAAGTGAACTGGCCACAAAACTGCAGGGGGATAATATTAAGAGAAAGGCACGTGGACAAATGAAAACAAGAAAAAACTCACCAGGAGTGGTTCAGCAGAAGAAAAGGTAAGAAGAAGAAAGAAAAAGGTAAATGAAATGTCATTAACACAACAGTTAGTACTTAGGTTGACATATTCCCAGAATTTTTTTTTTTTTGTATTTTTTAATGTAATCTCGTTCCCCTGCCTTGTGTCTCTCTAGTCTAAACGTTTTTTTAGTTGTTATTTACTTGAGAGGAGGACAGGCGTTTAGTTTAATAAGCAAGAACAGTATAAAAAAAAAAAAAAAACTTTTTCTCCTCTGATGACACTCACTCATTCTTTCTTTTCTTTTATTCATTCATTTCTCAATCATTCAAGAATTTACGTTTTCTTTTTGTTCTTTTTTTATTACAAGTAGTAACTCAAGTTCAAGTAATCTGAAAAAATGCAATATTATTTCCGCACTGCTTGACTCATGGTCGCCCAATTTTTTCAAAGCATGTGAAATGCAAACAGGTTTGAAGTTCTAACCCTCGTCGGATACAGGGTTATCTTTTATCATTCTAATTTTAAATAATTCAAAGTCAAACGAATGAAAGGTTTTCTTGTGGTCAGTCTTCTTGTAACATTTCAGAATATTCTTAAATTTTATTTGTGAAGATAGAAATAAAAAATAAAAATAAATATGTGAGCTTAGAAGATTTGCAACAAATGGTCAGAATTTTTTCTATTACAATATTTTTCCAAAGCATTACTTGGCTGTTATACTTTATCTTTTTTACTCTTTAGTTGAAGATAATGAAGGAACAAGAGACTTACAGTTCTCTATAGGCCCTTATAGCAATATATTCTTACCTTCATTTAAATCACTCTTGTTTGCAAACCAAATTTTCTTAGAAAATGAATACTACATTAGATTATATTAGTTGTGGCAATTTTTTAAAATCTTGTTCATTAGTGCTATACATATGATTACAGTGGAGTTAACATACTGAAGATAGATTACATGATATGAGTCAAGTAATGATATTGTCTAATAAATCATTTGAGAAAGGATGTCAACATTTTTAGCCATTAGTTCTATGCTCAACCAATGATCCATATTCACAAACAGCCCAGTTTTAAACAAAAATGAACTGAAGTCTGTAGAGTTTAATTTTATTGAAGCAATGAGAATGTGGGATTACCCCACTGGTCTGCCAAAGGAGTTCTGCTGCCAGGTGTTGCCAAAAGCAGCATATAAGAAAAGGGCTCAAAGTTTAATTATCTTTTTTTTTCTTCTTTTAACCATAATATACCTTAGAGATAAGATATGTCTCTTTCCCCTCTGGGTGGGGAGATTTTCAGTCCCCAGTGAATTACATGTCACAGTATACTCTAAGCTTACTTGCCTGTATACAGGCATATCTCAACCAAAACAACAGATAAAAATCTCTTCTGAAATGTAAATCTCTCATAATCTTTCAAAGGAAATTTGCACATATGTACATATGAAAAAGGATATATTTATATAGATACCTTCAGTCATACTTTCTGTATACTTTCTATATAGTTTGTTCAAACAATAAAATATATTGTTAAATGTATATAGCTGTTTGGATATTCATTCCTCCCTCTCTTGTTTGAGGAGACTCCCATGCATTCATTATTTTATTTTATTTTATTATTTCTGACACTTTCTATTTAGTTATATCATTAATAATTGCAACAAGAATCATTATCCAAATTCACTCTTGTAAAGTCTGACTTCAAACAATATTTTTCTGTTCAACTAAGAAAAAAACAGTTTGAAAAACATTTTAAAATGAACTAAATGTTGACAACAAAAGTTATCCTTTATCTCATACCCTTGTTCTCTCACCTTTTTCCTGTATCTTCTCATTCACCCCTTTATCTATTAGCTGGACCCATGCAAATTGCACAGATGCTGACAATAAATATTAGCCAATATCTCAGGCTTCTGCTCTTTCACATTTTACCCATATCTTCTCATTTTTTCTTTCAACATTTGTTCCCCCATCCATTTTTTTTTATATAAATGTTATACAAACAGAAATTAGTTTGATGTTCATAATAGGAACTAATGTACAAATATTTTCTACTACATCCTCATTTTTATCTTTCTTTTGCACTATCTCTCTATAAATAATGTTTATATATCACAAATTTTATGCCTTCCCATCATATTGCTTCTTAATATTTTTTCCTTTCACATGGTTTTCTTCTCATTTTCCTCTAGCTTTTTGGCCTTTTACCTTTCCTCCTTACATCCATGGTTTCCTTTTTCTTTCCTCCTTTTGTAGTTCCTGACTTTAAAAACTCTAGTGAACCTTCTGACACCTTGAATTATCACCCTATTAATCTTTTACCTCTTTTTGGCAAAGTACTAGAGGCTCTAATCAATGCCAAATTGGTTAAGTATTTCATTTCACATGGCCTTGGATAAAAAGTATGGCTTTTATTTTCCCCAGGTCCATGTGTTTACAGCTATCACAGAATTTATTTACTAGATAAGAACAGTGAAACACACAGACTGTGGCTTTAGATATCTCAAAGACGTTCAACAGGGTTTGGCATGCTGAACTTATCCACAAGTTTAAGGGCTATGGTATCTCTGGATGAATATTTGGCTTAATCCAATCATTCTTTGTAAATTGTATAATGAGGGTTGTGTTGGACGGACACACTTCTAGATCATTTCATATTAATGCAGAACTTCCCCATTCTTGGACCTATGTTTGTCTTTCTCATTGACCTTCATCTTTTTTCCTCAGTTCCCAACTAGATATTTATAAAGATGGTACAACTATTTAGGCATGTCTTAGCAAGCCTGATAAGTCTGACAAAGTAAAACTGGCAGCTGCTGTTGAAAACAATTGTTGAAAAAATCAGAATTTGATTTATGGTTCAATTAATAAGAAAATGTACTACTTAATAGAACAAAACTTCAAGACTATATTAAGCAGAAGACAATATCAGTTGTAGTAATCATAATATTATACAATATTATGATAGAAGCAGAGTGAAATCATGAAGTTCCAAAAGAAGAAAATGAGATCAGTTAACAAATCTCAAATGAAAAGATTAGATTGAATATAGTAGAGACTGAAAAGAAGAAATTGTGTTAATACGTAAAAAAAAAACAATCAAAAACAAGTTGTAAAAATATAAACTAGGATCGAAATGTCACCTCCTTCCAAGTCAGTTTATATTCTTACCCAACTACTTATGTGTTCACTTTTATTTTGGCACATGAGGTGGGCTAGTTACAGAAGAAAGCGTGTGTTATCAAAGTGTTCATATCACTAGCAATTGCAGTCTGGTCAGCAAATATACATTTGAAAGTTGTTGAGTTGGAACAACAGCTTCAAGAAAGAAAACCCTTTTTTTTTTTGGATTAAGAAGATAATTAATGCTTACTTGGCAACATGGCTAAGAGTAAGTTCAGTGTTGTAAGTACATAGTAATTGTGTACTAGCCTGTCTTGTTTTACCTGGTATGAAAGGTATGTTTTTCTTTTTTGGGGATACTGCCAATTTTTGTATGTGTCAGTTTGAAATATATTAAAACTTGCATATCAGCTTTTACTTAAAAGTATAAAAACTAAATAAATTTGTTCAAGTTATACAATCAATCAATCATATATATATATATAGGAAAATCTTATGCATTTCATCCTCTGAGGAATTTTATCAAGATAAATGTGGAGATTTTATTTTGTAATTTGTATTTATACACAGAGGTAAAAATATTGTTAAGTTTCAAATTTTAAATATAACATATTTAACCTAAAGGAAGTTGCGTAAGGAAAGGCAAACTATGGAAGACACAAAGTGATGTCATCTATTGCCTAATGGAAGTAAGTAAATGGTGTTTAATTATGTTTTAATGTAATTATAATTTGTTATTTTATTCTTGAGTTAACAGTTTTATTTTAATTTCAAAAATTTTTATGATCATGTATGTTTATTTACATCTGAATATATATATATATATATATATATATATATATATATAATTACAATGGTTAAACAGTTGTTGGTCAGAGTTAAATTAGACCAGTAAACAGTTGTGTTAAAAAGTGCTTGATACACAATTAAAAATAATTGAATGCGCAGAGCATTAAAAAATATGATCAACCACTTACACTACCATGGTTTTAACCATTGAGGTTTCTTCAAGCGGTAGAGGCCAATTGATTTCCTAACAATTTGCTTATTTATGTACACACAACAGGAAAGGTAACAGCAGGAGAGGGGCAAAATAAGGGTGGGGAAATTGGATGAGAGGGGGAATGAGAAAAAAAATATGTACTTTCATCTAGTTTCGTACAAACCCAAAATATTGCTTAGTATGTTTCCATCCCAAAATTACTTCAGACCTCTCATTTAATTGATTATTTTTTTTGGTCTGGATATGTTATTATTGCTAATTTTTCTTCTGGTACAGACTGCAGACATCACTCTCATTACTGTAAGGCCTGGCTCTTCTCAATATGCTCCAGCTTACATTAGGGCTTTTGTTATTTTTTTCCTTTAATTCCCATGCATAGCTGGCTAGCTTAGTGCAATTCCTATGGCTTTCTATTTTGAACGATGACTTGTGGTTGTACCATCTCTTTTTGAAGCTGCCTTCAGTGCATCCCACATATACCTTACTCTGGCCATTTACATCATTTACTTCTCCTTTTAAACTACTCCTTCCATTTTACAAAATCTGGCCTGTAAATGTAATTAATAATGTTTAATTAAAAAACAGACCATTTACTTAAATAAATTGCATCTATAAAAATAATGTATAAAGAGAAAACATTAAAAAGTGTGTGTGTGTATATATGTATATATATATATATATATATATATATATATATATATATTCATTTTCTCCAAGTCATTTATTTCTGTAGTTCACTGCTACTAGCAAAAAATGTTGAAATATTTAAACTAGTCGAGGAATCTAACAGATAATAAAAATGAAAGAATATTAATATACAACCCAGTGTGTCTGAAGATTTTATATATATATTTTGAACAATAAAAAATATTAAAAAATTAAAATCTTCAGACATACTGGGTTGTATATTAATATTCTTTCATTTTTATTATTATTTCATTTAGATTCCTCGACTAGTTTCGGCCAACATGGCCATCATCAGGAGAAGAAAAAATTTTCTGCTTGCTGGTAGCCGTGAACTACAGAAGTGAATGTCTTGATGGAGAAAATGAACTTTTGTCTGTAGTTTTCTTTTTTTTTTTTTTTTTTTAACATGAATTTTGGTCAGTCCTTGTGTTGGTCAAACAGTTTCTTTTAAGTTGTTATTTAACATAAGAGCTGGATGGATTCCTGCTACTCTGAATTCCCTTGGTCATTTTGACAGTTTTATTGGTTCCTGGAAAGGGGATGTGTCTCTGTTAAGTGTGTGTGTGTTATTTGGTTCTTAGTGAGTGAGTATGATGTGTGTAAGCGTGTATATTACTATGGGTGTGTGTTGTATGGAAACTGACCACGGTGAACCCCTCTTCACAAACCATGTCACATTGTTGCTTGGTTTAATTTTGCCAAAATGTTCTTGAACAAAGGAAATTGCTTTTGGCAACAAGTACTATGAAGTAATGAAACAAAAATTGCACTTTTTGGACATAATGATGTAAAGAAGATTTGATGCAAGAAAGGTGAGGCTTTCCTCCCAAAGAACACAGTGGCAACATTAAAACATGGAGGCAGCTCAAAGGAGACTGGACAAAGAGGAATAATGAAATCTGCAAACTATATCAAAATTCTGGATGAAAATCTACAACTATCAGTGCAAAATTTTCATGTAGGTCGGCGATTTACTTTCCAGCAAGATAATGATCCCAAACATACTTCTAAATCAGTGACTGCGGGACTTCAAAAAAAGAAGATTACAGTTCTGCCATGGCTTTCAATGAGTCCTGACTTGAATCCTATTGAAAATCTATGGCAAGAATTGAAGGTTTGCGTAAATCGTTGGTCACCTAAAAACCTTCAGGAATTAGAATGTGTCACCATTAAAGAATGGATGAAAATCCCAGAAAAGACTTGTTCAAATCTCATCAAAAACTTTAGAAAATGATTGCAGCAAGTTATAAAGATGAGAGGCCATGCTATTGACTATTAATATTGTGAAAAATGTTCAATTTTTTTCTATTTTTCATACTGTACGATTAATTTTGTCTTCCTATTTCACATAATTTGCCTGTCCAATATGTTGTATTTAACCTATTGTTCTGAAAATTGAGTTTTATATTCCTTTTTTTTTGTGTGTGTGTGCGTGTATTAATATATAAAAAAACTGGCACCATACAGGCATTAGATTCTGAGAAATGGATAAAAATATTCAAGATTGATGGGTGTACAAATAATTTTGTCATTGACTGTATATGTGCCACCTAATCACAACTCCTTAATCTTTAAAAACTCATATTCCATTTTATTGATATTACTTATATAATTAATAGAAGATTGAATTGTCCAGGGATTAAACTTTATATCTTCTTTCTCTATCCTTGTACTGTGACAATGTTCAGTCTAGTACAGTAGGAGAAAGTACAGTAAGAATTGAATTCATATCTTTCCTCAAGAGATTAGTGCACACTCACTACAATGGTATCACTTAATTTAAGCATATAATTACACTAATTAAAATAATAATCGTTTTTTTGCTCTAAATTTATATGTAAAATTGAAGAAGCACATTTTTGCCCTATTAAAAATCTGTTTTGATGGAAATTAATATAGTAATAATTTTTATAAAACATCAGTATCACTTAGTTTAAGGATACTAATTGAAATTAGCACTTATCCTGAATTTGTTAAGTTATTTACAAATTTTTTCTATTGGAATTGAAGTAGTTGTGATGGTAGAGGGAACAAAAAAAAAAAAAAAGAAGCATAGTTTGTCACCAGAAACTAGGACAAATGTAATTACATGAGCTTAAGTGGTTGTACAAGGTAATGGTTTCTGAATTTTAAAAGTACTGTTGACAATGCCATGAAGATCTACAATACAATTGGTGGTTATTTGGATAAGCCCAAATCTGGATAATCAAAAATAAACACAATATAATTGGTACATTGAAAAGCAAATGGGTGAAAACTTACCTGCTAAACTATTACATTCAACAACTTTTGATAAAGAACATTTTTAATATCTGTATATAAGAAAAATGGTGTAAACCAAAAATATGGTTTGAAAATAAATGTGACTATCATAAAATTCACCTGAAGCAATTTGGACTTGTGGAACATGTGGCTTGTAAAATAGTCATGCACATGTTGAAAGAATAGGTAAACATGGGTAAACTTTGCTAAAGAACATACTGACTGGAGCTTGAAACAATGGCCTAAATTGTGAAGTGATGATTTATAATTTAACATCTTTAGGTTTGATATTTGGCAGAGTAGATCAGGAAAAAGTTAGGTAAAGAGTATCATCCAGACAACATTAAATCAATGGTAATTATAATTTTTGTATGATTACCAAAGAAACATTTTATCCTGATATAGAATATTTTGCTTTTTTTTCCTTTAATCATTACTTGTTTGTAAAGGAAATATTTGTTTCTCTGGAAGGAATTTCTAGTAGAAGCCTTTCTTCCAATCCCACCATATATGCAGCATCATTTTCTTTGAATGGCAACCAGCTTTTGGTTTGATTTAGTCATATCATTTGTCTCATGATCTCTTGCATTCCATGATATAAAGTATTCACTTTTCATCACCAATTACAATTTGTTTAAAAAATGCAATGTTTAAGTGTAGTCCAGTATATGCTCTTCATATATGTGGAAGCTTTTTTGTTTTTAGCCACTTGTTTGTTGTCACTGGTAGCATGGTTGACTTTTAGTTTTTCTTTGTTATTCTTCCTTTTTGTTGTCGTAGTAGTCATCAGCGTCATCCTTGTGAATACAAAAACTCATCAGCCTTTTGCTAGTGATTTTTGCCTGTGAAAACCAATACTCTTCTGCTTTCTGCCTCCCAGAGGTCAGCTGACTCCTTTGCTAAGTTCCTTTTGTCAGTCTGCCTGGCCAGACTGCTTAAATAACCACAAATTGACTCCCAGTTAAATCAGAAATTTGATACATTGGGTTTGTAATTTACTTACCTCATAGGTTAAAAGAATCACAGAATGTATTTCTTAAACGTTTCTTTGCAAACTTTATTTAGACAGGCTCTGAGACCGTAAAACCTGAGCCCTTTTTTTTTTTACAAATTTGAAAAACAAATTTTCCACATGTATCTTTTTCATAAACCATCAAGCTCCATTTTCATATTATCTACAGCATCAGATCTGAGCCTTGCATATCTAAAATATCTGCAAATCAGGTATGGTTAATAACCTATAAACCACCACAATGTTGATAAAAAGAAAGTATTTGATGCCCAACTGGTAGAGCAACTATTTCATAAAATGGACCAAAACGTAACAAATAAAATATTTAGTAAAACTTATTAAAAGTTTCAAGTATTAAACCAATAATTCTATAACTATATGCAGTATAAACTGTGCACTATACACAATATATAAAGAAAACTTTTATGTAAATAATTCTCATTATTGAATTGACTGAAGAAAGTGTAAGTAGAACATGCACTGTTAAAAAAAATGATAAAATGAAATATTTTTAAAATTCTTTTTAAAAAGATAAAAAAGATTTTAGTTCATTGCAAAGGAATTTGGAGTAAAGGTTAATTATCATCATTGCTGATAGATCTGTTCATCAATGCATATCTTCCTATTCTATTGTTTCTTTTAATTCTATTGTTATTTTTGTATTATTATATTTTATGAACTAGAATTCTTCCAAATTTTCTGACCTTTTAACGCCTTTTTTATTTGCATAGAGGGTGGCAAATATTTACTAGCATAGCATTCATAATAAACTTAAAAAACTTTCATAAGCAAAAAGTAAAGGTGCTAAATCTTGAACAGATATTTTCATTTATAATTTAAACTGAATAACCAATATGAAAATACCATCAAACTAATCAAATATTATTCTATTTAATTATAATTGTATTCTCAGTTTATTTGATTCTCATTTAACAAATTAAAATCATTATAAATAGAAAAGATGTTATAATGTGCTTCATGGCACTTATAATATAAGTAATGCTTTGGCAACTTGCCGTGTCACCTGTATTACTTTTGATTGACTCCAAACGGATTCTTCTTACCTCTGATCTGGAGCTCTTTATAGTTATGGACTAGTTCATATAGTCACCAGGGGTGTACTATTTACTCCACAACATTCCCCTTAATTAATAATTAATACTTTTAGAAATATTTTATTTTTTATTAGTATTAGTATCTCCCCCTCCTTTTTCTGGAGCGTTCTTCAACAAACTTGACTTTGTAGTATTTCTGTCTCAGATCCACTTCTAATTCTTCAGTACACTTCCTTTTTCTGGAACTTGTTCTTGTAAGTTCCATGACTTGTTGTAGTGATGGCACATCAAAAATATCACAGAGAATTTTTATTGATTCTTCCAATGTTTTAGTTCTTTCATCAATGAACCTTTTTTTCAGCTGATTATGGTGCCCTTTTATGTTCAAATCGTTTCCCTTTTACCATGTAAAACAACTTTCTGATTCTTGCTGATGTTATGCTGTCTTCCCACATTTCTTTGCCATTCTTATATGCTCTAAAGAACATTTAATTGCTGACCTTGAAACTTTTGGTATCATTTTTGTTATCCATTCATGTTTTTTAACTTGGTAATAACTTGTTGAACACTGATTTTATGTTTCTAGCAAAAATTAATTCTGCTGGCAACATGCCTAGTGGTGTATTGGGGTTTAAGTGTTACATAGTAAACACTCGGAAAATTTTAATGTTTTTCCTCATCTACTTTCTCAATACTTGCTTTCTTCAACACTTTTGAATGTTCGCACAAACTATTCCACCTGTTTGTTTGACCCTAGGTGATACAGCAGGAGTTGTAGTATGTTCACTTGAGAACATCTTACAAAAATCTTTGAATTCATTACCTGTGAATTGCATTCTGTTATCAGAAACTGTGGTATCTAGTATACCATATCTCGCAAACAGTTCATGCAAGAAATTTGCTGTCACTGAAGATGTTGGATTTTTGCATTCATAAATTTCTGGAAATTTAGTGAAACTATCAACTACCACAAGATAATGTGATTCATTCATAGGATCTGCAAAATCTATATGCATTCTTGACCATGACATGTCAAAAGTTCTATCATTGTGATTGGTAGTTTTGCTGCCAGAGCACAACGTCTGCAAACTTTCACTATTTTTTCAGTATCTTGGTCCATTCTAGCCCAATATACGAAACTTCTCATCAGAGATTTCATTCCGCTATGAAAATCCTTCAGTATTTACCTCTGTAACGCACTCAGTATTACAACCCTTTGAACATTACTACACGTTGCATAGTAAGTAAGTAAGTGTTTAAGTCTGGATATCATTTTTTGTTATTTGCTTTTAATTGCTTTTTAATTTTTACAATAAATTCATCATTTTCCACTTTTTCTTTTATTTCTTCTAGGATAACTGGTAAGTCTCGTACTATGTTGGGCAAAATGTTTTTTATATCCATTTTGCTTTTTAGTGTTCCAATTACAGTGTCATCAAATGGTTCCACATTTTTAGGTTTTAATCTTGGATATCTATCTGCATGTCCTAATTTTTTAGATGGTTGGTAAACCATTGTAAAATCATAGTTTAATAAGATAGTACCCCAATGTTGTAAGTCTATTAGCTGTATGCATAGGTATTCCTTTCTTTGAACTATATATTCTTAATAGAGAGCTGTAGTCTGTTATCAACCTAAAATTTCTTCCATGAATAAATTTATGAAATTTCTTCACAGCAAATATAATTGCTAGAGTCTCTTTTTCTATCTGGCTCTAATTTTTCTCTGCTGGCAGAAGTGAACGTGAAGCATGAGCAAAGGCTTTCATTTTACTGTCATCATATTTGTGTAAAATCACTGCTCCAATATCATACTCACTAGCATCTGATGCTACTAAAATATCTGCTTTTGGATCTTAGTGTGCTAATGATAAATTTGATATAAGTCGTTTTTTATTTCATCAAACACCTTTTGACAATTATCATTCCAATTCCACTTTACTCCTTTTTTTAAGTATATCGTTCAGTGGCGCTATCAAATTATGCATATTATGTTGGTAGTAATTAGCCAGTCCTGGTGGAGGCATATTTTTAATTACACTTGCCCTTGATGGATCTGATTGACAACCATTTTTATCAATAATTTGATTAAGGTATTTAATTTTTCAGCAAAAACAATTTGCATTTTTCTTGACTGAGCTTGAATACATACTCTCTGAGATTTTCCAAAGTTGTTTTCCCATGCCCAATGTATTGTTCTTTAAATATACTTTTGATTAAAATGTCATCCAGATACACCACTGTCAAATTGCAATCCATAAGTATGGTATCCATACCTTGCTGGTGCCACCTTTATACTTAAAGGAAGCCAGTTAAACTTACATAATCCTCTGTGCATATTTATGATTGTTAACTTTGAACATTCATTTTCAATCAGAATACACTTCAGAGAGATTCAGCTTGGAAAATATTCTTCTGCAATTTAACTTAAAAAATTTCCTCTGGACTTGGTAATGTGTAGTCATGTGTTTCTAAACAATTGTTTAATCCTGCCAAGAAATCCACACAAACACAAATTTTATTTTATTTTTTTCTTTACATACATCACTGGTGCAGCCTATTTTGAATGGTTAATTTTTTTCTATTACACCAATTCTTTCAAGTTTGTCCAAACACTCTGTTTGAGCTTAAATACTGGCATCAAACTTTTTTTTTTTTTTACTTGAAAATCCCCCTTGAATTTTGAACATCAACCCAGTTCATTTTACAGAACATCTGGAAAACATTGTTTTTTATTCTTCCTTGAGATTTTTGTTCCAACTTTTTAAATTGGTCATGTGTCCACTTACTTTTTTACAATAAATATTTATTGGCAAATCCCAAAGTTCAAATAGTTCCATCCAGTCGCTATCCAATAAATTCATAGCATTTTTTAATACAAAAGCTTATTACAGAATGAGACACTGCAAGTTATTTCTCCAAAAAAGAAATAATTTCTCACCAGAAACTAAAATTGCGACTTTGGAAGTCCTTTTTAATAAAGGCTTTCCAATTTCCTTCCATGTGGTCTCACTGATTATTGTTCATATCTACAAAAATATGCAGAAAAAGTCAGGATTGTATACAAATTCTGATATGGTGTTTCTGTCTGTCATTACAAACATTCAAACTCCAAATTCCTGGAACCCAAACATTTGAACTGACATCCAATATCAATTAAGTGTTTTTTTATTAACTGTACATCTGTTACTCCATACTTTTTCCATGTCTTCTATTTTGTTATAAAAAATTTATTTACAAATGTTAATCTTGTGTTTGTTGTTTGTTGGTACCTGTTCGTGTGTTCCTATCTGAGTGAACTCACTTTTTTTTTCACCTTTATACATTGTGAATTTGGAATTACCTATGATCAAGTGGCCCATGTTACTACAGACTATGCTGCCCTGTCAGTAGAAGACTGTGTTGATTATAATATTGTGAAGTCAGACATCATTAAAACATATAGTATCTGAAGTGTACTATCAAAGATTCAGGAAGTTACGGAAAACCGATGAACAAACTTATGTTGAGTTTTTGACAGGTGGAGCCAGTTGAAAAATATCGAAGATGACCACAATAGACTAAGGCAACTGATTCTAATAGAAGAGTTCAAAGAATGAAACATAAAAATATACCTTGAGGAAAGGAAAGCAGATACTGTATATGTAGAAAAATATGCATTAATGCATAAACATAACACATCAACGGAAGTGGTCTTGGTCCAAAAACTGGGGCTAGTTCAGGTCCAAGTTTTCAATCAGACCAATCATGCTGTCAGAAACTCCCAATGTGCCAATATTCTGATAAAGTTGAGCACATTGTGTCGAATTGTTGGACCAAACAAAACAAGGAGTTTAAGACATTTAGCCAAAATAAACCCCAGGGCTTAATTTCTTCTAATCGAGGTGTATTGGGTAGAATATCAGTTGTTGAAGATGTGAAGAAGCAATACAGGCCATTTATGCCAAATGTATCTATGGGTCATTCAGTTTGCCTGTCTGAAATGGATTAAAGTGCTTGCTTTCTTCCCAGTTCTCCGCTCTACCAACTGAGCTATCACTATTGACCTCTTTCTATTTCTCTTGTTAGTACACGCGTACGCTGTCACACCAACGTGTTTTGTTCTGTCCTGTCTTCCTCACAGACTCTCTATTTATGCCCACGTCGGGGGCAACTAAAATTTGCATACAAGACTTACTTCTCATTCACCTGAGACTTCCAATCTTATAAATTTATGGTGGCTTGAATTTTTAGTCTTTTTTTTTTATTTTGCTTTATCATTGTATGCCTGCCCATGATATAAGAGTTTCAGAATAATTAATTTTCACTTTTAACGCCGGTTGCGATCTTTTAACAAGACCTGACATAACAAGTAAATTTGCTTTGTGGGACGTAAGTCTTCTTGTTCCTCACACTCACTCCTGATCTGCTGATCACATAGAGGACAATGGGGTGGGTAGGACACCTTCGACGAACACTCCTTCATAGAGGTGGAGGGGATGCTTTCAGTGTCAGTACTCGTTTGCCTATGTTCTGCCTGTCAATGGCATTTTTGGTGTCATCATGACCTTCCTCGCCATCCAAATCTGTACTCTCTGACACAGGGGGCATACCATCTGACTGCATTGTACAAAACATTGTTGTCTCCGAATCGCTATCATATGACATATCTTTGCTGTGAAGTTCTTCTTCTGAGGCAGTTAATTCGCATCGTGGATGAAGGTTTTTCACGTGGTGTGGCACACCATTGACCCGGACTGTTTGGGAGCTAATAATTCCATCAACACGTCCTCTGCTAAATCTAGTGGTACAACGTCCATTTGGGGATTTGACGCATACAAGATCACCAATTTTATATGGTTCTTTGGTATTCTTTGGAATATTTGGCATTACTTTATCCGCTGTCTGTATGTATATATTCCGTTGGCCGGCACAGTTGATGGTGTTACATCGTCTTTGGGCATGATGTTGTACCAATATACAGCTTCTTGAATGGAGCACCATGTTCTGGCTGCTATCCTTTTAATGGTGCAGTGACACGACTCCGCTATCCCATTACCCTTGATTGTACGCGCCTCTGTACCTTACTTGTACTCCCAATTTGACCGTGAAGTCCTGAAAATCTCGGCTACAGAAGGTTGAGGCGTTGTCTGTCAATATTTCAACGGGGGGACCATGTTCATAGAAGATAGCACATAATTGTTGTATAATCAATAATGCATCTTGTCACACCAGTGGGTGGCATACAGTGAAACGCGTCGGGCCACAATCCATCAAAGTTAGAAAATGATTGCCATTGTGATGTGTCATGTCCATGCCCAGTTGCCACCAGTTTTTGTCTACCCCAAGCTTGCCCCTTTTTCCACTGGACTGGGGCAGAGTCCACTGGACTGGGGCAGAGTCCACTGCACAGCATTCTTCGCAACCTTGTATGGCCGTCCTAATCATCGCTTTTGTCATTGTAGGACATACTTTCTGGAAAAAGTAAGTCGAATGTCAAATGCCAGGATGACTGCTCTTGCTATGTATGGCGTGGATTTGTTCAGTGGTCAGCTGGCTCATAATAGCCATGCACGTCGGTGGCTCTGATCCTGTTTCAACATGTCAAGCTATCTTTTTGGTATTCTAGTCAACTTATCAGCCAGGTTCCTCTGTGATGTAGTCAGTGTGACGTCAACTACCAAACCATATTCTTCAATTAGCTGCTGTAGGTTAGCGAGTCTCCTGCTCACTAGCATCTCGCTCGCAGCTTTCATCCTCACTCAGCTCTTGCCTGTCAGAATATTCTGCAGCCATTGGTACATACATATCGAGTCCATGTATAGGTGTACCACCCTGACCCGCCACTGAAATGCCAGATTTATACCTTTCACCGCGGCATCCAATTTGGCCAGGTTTATATGTTGTGCGTCATTTCTTGGTCAAAGCCAGCATGCATCTTCCAGTATACCTCCCTGATTTTCCAGCACCACACCTATTGCCAGGGAGTTTGCATCAACCCATGCTTTGACTTCTTCTCCAGTCATGCACCAGTCTGCCCGAGCGGGGTTGTCTTGGTGCACTCTAGTCAGCATTTCAATGATCATCTGCGTAAGAGGGGCATCTTTTACATTGTCATGCCACACGTTTGTTACCATGCTTGCTCATCTTTTTATCATTTCTGTAGCTGCACGGAGCCATCCGCAGACGGGAAAGTGCCCCACTAATTTCCCACATACAGGAAATAATGTGCTTCACGTTAGTGTAGCAGGGAGTTCCAGAACTGAGCTCCCTCACTTCCACCGCAATGTATTGTACTCCCCTCAGACTTTAAGCCCAAGCACATTGGCCCCATCCTTTAACTGAATAGGGTCCTTGCTACATAAGCCAAAAGACTCTAATGTGTGCCTGACTTTATTCGGCGAAAGTATGTCCTCATTTACATATATGTCATTGACATATGCTGATGCAGCTCTTTTCAACCTGATCTAGTATTGTCTTAATGATTGATTTCATAATTAGGGGAGCCACATTAAGGCCAAACCCCAGACACGTCAAGCAGTACCTCTTTCCTTTGACGATAACCATTTGGAAGGGCCATAACATCTCATGGATTCGTATTTGAGGATATGCTTTTTGCAGGTCAAGCAGAGCCACATTAGCTCCTTGCTGCTGCCATTCCCTCATTCTTTTGGCACACACGTCTGCCGTAAAGGCATCTACGTATTGATTTATCTCCCTATAGTCCATCAGTGGCTTGTGTAACGGCCATTAAGGGGATTAATCCTCTTGGTGGCCCCAATCGATTTTGCGGATATGGTATCAGCCAGCCATTCACAATCCACGTCTCCAGTTTGCTCTCATAGGCAACTCTGTTCTTATTCGACACCGTATATTCTGCAACAGTGTTGCGTAATTGATCTGGTGCTTTATTTCCTGTCCACTTCCATTCTGCTGTCCAGGTCTTTGTTCCTTGGTCATACGTGATACAGACATCCTGTTCCTTAATTGTAATGGCGGCACATGAGTCGCAATTCCTCCTGAGCTGCACTTCCCCAGTATGCATGACCATAACACTGCCTAGTTTACATATGGCATCGATTCCAATCAGCAAATTGTACCCAAGAGGCTTGTCACAAACCACCAGTGCATCTACCTCAACACAATCACCTCCATCTGTTCGGATTGAAATTACTCCAATTCCGCAGCACGCATGGGGCATGTCATCAATCATCCTAATCGTCACATGTCGCACCTTCCAGGCGTGACAGCGGTTTGCACTGATTATTGAACGGGAACACCCTGTGTCAATGAGAGCCAAACATTGCATGCCATTCACTCATACTCTGACTATGGGCAAATCCGTACTTACTGATTGACAGGGGGCAATGGTGGCGACAGTTCCTTGCCCCCAAGCTCTGACTCCTTTAAAATGGTTCAGGCTCTAGTCAATAGCTGTTTGATACCCATCTCCCCGGCTTTGATGATGCTCGCAGAAGCTGGCTGACATCAATGGGTAGACCTTCCAAAAATGCACACGCCAGTATCCGGTTGTTAATTCCCCCAAATGGTACTGACAACTTTCTTAGATCAGCCAGGTATACATCAACTGTCTCCCCAGGGAGGAGATGCCACCCAATAAATTACCTCCAAGCAATGGACTCGTCTGTGCCAAATGCTGTGTAAAGGGCATACTTGATTTTGTCAAAGTCCGCTTTGTCCCCGAGTTGCTGGTAGACTGAGTAAGTGCCTCCTGTTAGCCTTAACGGGATGACCAATGTGGGCTCCTTAATTTTGAACAGTTTGCAGACACGCTCCACCTCAAACCACTCAACAGTAGACGGACCAGTGGTGGAGCCATCAAATTCTGGTATTAATTTTAAATCAAACCGGTCCATTATTGTCAAAGTACAGCTGAAATAGCTTATAGGTAATTCAGTTTATACAGATCATAATCCTCTGACCTTTTTGCATAAGATGTAAAATAAAAATAGAAGATTGTTATGTTGGTGTCTGTCATTGCAAGAATATGATCTCAATATATACCACATTAATGGTATCGACTATGTGTGCGCTGATGTCTTATCCCGTATCCAGCATAACCCTTGTATTAAGAAAAATAGCCATTTTTCTTCTTTTTTTTTTTTTTTAGAAAAGCAGGTGTGACATGGCCCTCAATGTAATCAGATGTATAATAAATTTAATAAGAGATGTACTGTCTTTGTGTTTCTTCTTCTCTTTCTCTTTTTCTTTTTTTTTTGTTTTTTTGTTGTTGTTTTATTCTATATCTGGATTGAGTCTTGTTTCGGCAAAGAAAGGTCAGGAAAGGAGTTTGGGTCACTTGATAACAACAGAATGACCTAAGAAATTGAATAAGTGTGGATCACCTATGCTCATGTGACATACATCACAAAGGGAGATTTTGGTATTGTAACTTTAGTTTTCTAATGACCTCCAATAATAACAATTCATGAAAAAATAAACACTCACCATGTGATGGTGGGGGATAAGAAATACACTCAGAAACCTATTCTATTACTTGTTGTGTAAGGAATAAGAAAATTTCAACCTGGAGATCTTGGATGTCTCTGACTATTTAATGGGCAAAGGATAAAGGAATATTGTACCTAAATAAATACAAAGAAAACATTTTACTTTCATCTCATATACAATCCAAGTAACCAAGTGTTAACAGAACACAAACATTATTCTGGAATCTTATCTTGCGGAAGAAAGAACAACCAACTTTTGTAAACATTCTACAGCAACTTTGTCATTACGAACATTCAAACTCCACATTCCTGAAACCCAAACATTTGAACTGACATCCAATATCAGTTAAGTGTTCTTTTATTAACTGTGTCTGTCACTCCATACTTTTCTTATATTTTGCATTTCATTATATAAAATTTATTTACAAATGTTTCTGTTTTTTTTTTGTTTTTTTTTTTGAACCTGTGATTCATACCTTTATATGTTGCAAATTCGTAACAGTGGTTAAAATTGTTGCCATCACCTGTATCTTTGTTCCTGAAGCAACAAGTATATATTTTTTCATACTTATTCACTTAGTATGAGTTTCCAAAATCCTTGTAACTCTAGTTACAGCTCATATGAGTTCCTGAATTCTTGTTACTGTTATAAGCCATAAGAGTTCTGAATCCTCATGACAATGGTTATAAATCATCTGAGTTTCAAAACTGATCACAGTTGTTATAATATAAGAGCTACAAAGTGCATTATAGCAGTGGCAATGAGGGAGTTGAAACTCAGATGATTTATAACCATTGTCATGAGGATTCAGAACTCTTATGGCTTATAACAGTAACAAGCCTGTATTACTTAGTCTGAAGACTGACTCCAAACAACTTCTTTCCCTCTCTGGCCTGGAACTCTTTATAGTTATGGACTAGTTCATATAGTCACTGGGGTGTACTATTTACTCTACAACAAAAGAACAGACAACTATAATATAAATATAAGTAAATAGAAAAGCAAGATTTCTTTGCAACATCTGAGCAGTATGAATTAAAATCTTTTTATACAATACTTTTTTCTCTGACTAAAAAAGTACAGTATTTATTGAAGACATTTATAACACATTTACTTCAACAAGTTTTTTATTCAATATTTGTTTCTGAATGATAAATAAATCCTGTAGTTAATAAAATGATTTTTAAAATTCTGTGACAAGTGGCTACTTCTTTCTGATCTTTTCCAAGTGGATACTTCTAAAAAAATTATCAATTTTCTTGTTCTATTTATTAACATTTTAAAGAAAAATACAATTAAGCAAATCTTTTCGTAGCATGATATATTTAATCCTATCATTAGCCATTTTCCATTCAGAAAATAAAAATGATTTAAAATGTATTACTGGAAACATGGTCAAGCCTATGAAGTTTATCACATGCAACAGTTACATTCAGTTCAGGTATATATCATATTTCAATAGCAGTAAGTCATTATAAACATTATATGTTAAACATAAAAGAGTAAGTCAGCATATTTTACGTGTTTATTTATTCTCAAGAACAAAGAAAATGTATCAATTCACTTTCATATATTTAGGTTTTATGAAAAGTCTAATCATCCCTTTTTAAAATGATAAATATTGCAATTAAAATAATAGCAGTGTCAAGGGAAAAACGTCTTTTTGATACACCGTTATTTTGCAGGCACAAAGGTTAAACATTGCCAAAAAAGATATAGACAAGTATTCTAATTAGCAATTATCCCTCTTCTTTTGCTGGGGGCATCAAGCAACAATGATTTTTACAGGCACTGTGTTCCACAGCTGGAATCTTAACTCCTGTGCAATTTGAGTTTCTATTTCTGATATCCTGCACTAGTGTAGCTCTTGGAGTTTTTCTGGCATGTCTATATTACCATTTTCCACTGGCTCATAGCAAATCAGATAAGTATCAGGGCAGATTTTCCCACTCATTGAGACTTGGACTTCATTTATTCAGACCTGTGTTTGGCATCATAGATGCTCTATTTCTTCTCATATCTTACTTGTTGACTTGCAATGGCCTTTTCTTGTTAATTCACCTCTATGTATAAATCCAACACATATGATGACAATTTATTATTAAATAGATGTCAAAATAAATATGTCTAATATTTCTGGTAATTCTTTTCTTTCCATATCTGATTTTGTAATATACTGAAATTACCTATATTGTACAATGTTTACATTATCACAAATAGATACTGCATGCAATTATAAAAAATATAGCTTTATGAATGAGTTGGTGTAATCTAAGACACTCGCTGAGACACATACTTTTAGACTAGAATGTACATTTGACTATATCACTAAATTATCACTGAATAGAATGAAACTAATATATGTGGAGATTGTAGTAAGATGAACTTTTATGCTAACCAGACAAAAGCTTCATGAGGTGATGTTTCATTTTTGTTGTTGTTAATGTTCACAGTATTTTTAATAGACAATGCCACACATGAAGTTCATGTTCATGTTACAGAATGATAGGAATATATATATATATATATATATATATATATATATATATATATATATATATATATATATATATATGAGGTTGGTCTGAAAAGTTCAAAGGCTGGCTATGAAGGAGTGATGTTAGACCTAGAAAATCTTGCATGCATTAATTTCAGCTCTTCTTATAAATAACTGCATTGTTTCTTTCTAGGTGAACTGATATCTGACTGTTCAAAGAAAACTTCTAAAGTAACTAGTAGTGACTTCTGTTGAAAATGGACAAAATTTGGCATTGGATGTTATCAAGTACCTGCAGAAAAGGGTTTAACCTCCAAGGACATTCATGTTGACATGGTTGCTACATTAGGAGATGATGCTCTAGCTTTATCAAGCTGACTATAAATCAAGTAGCCAATGCTATTAGCATATGTCATGCGAGAGTTGAGAATATTCTGCATAATGAATTTGCCATGACAAAGGTTTCTGCTTGGTGGCTAGCATGTCTTCTGACACTTGATCAAAAGCCCTCCAGAGAAATCTGACATTGTTTGAGGCAGACCCAGCAGGTTTCCTTAAACATTTCCTAACCCAGGATGAGTGTTGAGTTCATTATTACTAATCCAGAGACAAAAAAACAATTCATGCAGTGGAAACACCCCCTCCTCACCTGCTCCAAAGTAAGCCATGGTCATTTCATCTATAGGGAAGGTGATGTCTTCGTTTTTTGGTATACAAAAGGCATTGTGCTTATTGACAATCTTCAAAAGGGCCACACCATCAATGGAGAGTAATATACCAAATTGCCGAGGCAGTTATGAAAGGTTATTAAGACGAAACACTCAGGAAAACTTATGAAAGGGATCTTGTTTCATCAGAACAATGCTCCAGCATACATGTCCTTAGTTTCAATGGCTGCTGTGCATGACTGTTGATCACCCTAAGAATTCTCTTGATTTGGCCCCATCTAACTATTTCTGTTCCCCAACAGGATAAAACACTTGGCTGGGGACCAGTGTCACAGTGATGATGATGCCATATCTGCTCTTGGTAACTTTTTTGATCAACAGAATGAAAACTTCTACACCAATGGGACCCAAGCACTGCAACACCAATGTAAGAAGTATGTGGACTGCAAGGGGGACTATGTTGAAAAATAAACCTCATTTGCTCACATTCCATGAGAGTATTCTGGTCAGTCTATGAACTTTTCAAGGAATCCTTGTATATAATATTTGGCCAAAAAGATCAAAAGAGATAAATTAGAAAAAGAAAAACTCATCCAATGTTATTATGTCAAGGGATAGTTGCATGCTAAGAACAAAACTATTTTTCTATTATATATCCTAACAATGACAAAATTCTGTGGAAAATGGAAACAAAAAGACACTTATACTTAGAATTGGGAAGAGACAGTTGAAATTTCTAGGTCACATAATGAGGCAAGAGAGCTTGGAGAATTTGACACTCACAGGACATATAGAAGGCAAGAGGGAAAGCAGCAAATAATCTACCTAATGAGCTTGTATCAATGCTTGGTAGGACAGAGATTACAAGAGATAACAAAAAGACAAAACTTACAGCTACAAAGGACAGGAAGTTTGGGTGGTGAGGGGTACAGCACATGGAAGAAGAGCCCAAAAACAACTTACAAAAAAGATTCTTTTTTTTCTCTCTGGGTTTTGGGTTTAAAATGTTTACTTAAATATTTTGAGTTTAACAAATAAATTAGGCAATTTTATGTTGTTTCTCAACTATTCCAAACCAAATTAATTTTTTTTTACTTTCCTAGATAAGCTAAAATTGTTTTCAATCTTTGTAGAAGACAATTTTATGAACTAGAAAGTCAAATATGCCCCCTCTTAAATTTTTATAAATGTGCTTCATTGGTCAGCTTATCATAATTTTCAAGCCACAAACCAGGTCAGCCTTTGCCAAATGCAGATGTATAGTAAGTCTATTATTTTATTAGATTAAGAATTTCAATTCTGTATCAAAAAGCTATTTTTCAACATTTATGTATAGAGTTTAAAATCCTGAAATGAGTCATTTGGATTAATATTCTTATGTTTGTTTATATCATTACCTTTTAGGCAATCTATTCTTTATCTTTCATCAATATTCTCAATAAAGAATAGATTGTCTAGAATGAATTAATAATAGTTCCTATGGGTGTCCTAAACTTATAAAATTGAAGAAAAGCAAAACATACACTCATCAAAATATAATTATAAATCTTCATCTTACTTTTGTAAGTGCTTTTACAATTTTGTCAGTGTATTAGGACTAATATTAATCAAAAGATACAACCAACTGAGACAATGATATTTTTTAATCAGCAAGGCAATAAAGCCACTAAGACACAAGGGGTTACTGAGTGTGAAAGTATAATTACTTCAATTAATATTAATAGTTCAAATGTTGTAATAAGAATAATAATATATATATAATGAAGTAATATAATAATAATATATATATAAAGTAATATAATTGCTTCAATTAATATTAATAGCTCAAATGTAGTAATAAAACCAATAGAAATGGAAATATTTTCCAGAAAAACTTTTAGATTAATGAATTTATTTTTCAGTTTAATATAAAAATAAATGATATCAATAAAAATGGCTATTTACTATTTTGATATCTTTGACAAATGAAATTAATGTAAGCATGGCTCCTATTAGAAGGAACAACTACATCTTTTTCATTTTTTTTTCTTTAGTTCACCCAAAACAAGGTCCAAGAGCCATTCAAGGTAGAGAGTTACTGAGTTTTTGCTGTAAGGGAAAGGAGAAAATATTATGAAGATAGGTAGGATAGATAACTGTTAATCCATAAAGTAACAGTTCTGAGGAAGAAGCTGTCTGAGTGGAACTTACTCCTTACCAAAGGAACATGAAGAGAATGATTATCCGCTGTGAACCTAACATGGCGAATCCTAGCTGTGAAGGTCTGAGCTGGTGTGACTAAGTAATGTAACTTGTTAGAATATTTGCTATATTAATAGCGATAGACTAGTGAGAGGCTAGCCACGTTTTGTCTGTGGGATAAGGCTTGCCGGACGAAATATGACTCAGTAATATTTTGTTTAACATATTCCTTTATTTAATTTGCTTTCTTTCTCATTTTTTCATGTTGTTTACTTTTATTGTAGACAAAGGGCAGAGTTTATTCTTATCATTTTAACAAAAGTTGTTGCTAAAAAATCTCATATTAAAGTTATAAGGTTAGAGATTTTCTCCTACCCACGATGATAGGCAACTGAGTCCATCACTGTGAATTTGTGATTAGAGAGCAACCAGCTGTCCAGAAATTAATAATGAGGGGAGCTAAATCTTGTTAAAATTAAAAGCAAGGGGAGATAAATCTAGTTAAAATTACTTCCCTTACATTTTCATATATTCTCATTAGAGACCATTTTATCACAGCAATAATCAGTCAGTTAAGTGCCATATGTGATACACGCTTGGGCAATCATGTATCTTTCGATACATGACTGACGAGGCAGATTTTTTCCCGCAGTAGTTTGCCATTTCTTTCTGCGATAGACTGGTTGCCAACTAAGGCTAAAGAACCTAATCTGTCCTCCTATTTGGCCCATAGCTGGGTGAAGGGAGAAGAATTGGATTCATACCTTTCCCAAGGGAAAGTGTATCTAATGAAGTGTAATTCAAACTCGGCTCTCACTCCGAGCCAATAACCATTACACCACAATGCACATCCGGTGCAACAATATATTATTATAAATTACAAATATCAATGATTTGATAAATATTGGACCATAATAAGTTTTGATTTTGCATTTTGGGGTTCTTCATGGTGTGAATGGCAAGCAGAATTTGAAAATTAGTTGATATAAAATTTGGGTACAGTTAGTATATTATTATATCAATATTTTCAGAATCACCTCACTACTGTGTAATTGCAGATCATCGGATTATTTGGAAAATAAAACCATCAGTCATATGAACATTAAAACATTTATACAACCATTCATCAGCAAAGTTACACAGGAATATAAATATCTTTCAGAAGAATGTAGCTGTTTAACTAAATTTGAATGCTATTTGATGGTTAGCTTTTACAGTCTAAAAGCAGTCTCAGCTAGAATGAATAAAAGATTTCTTGTTAGAAACACATTTTTTATTTCTGATTCAAGATTTTCAATGGTTGAAAAATGTTGCGGGGATTGCTTTCACTTGGTCTGATAAGATGCCCATTAGGTCACTACTGTTTCAGGACTATAAAAGACCAGATTTAAGCTTCCACTTTCCTCTTTTCAACCTAGCATGATGCAATGCTAATATGAGAATTGTTGCCACTAGGGAGGACTTCTTTCATTGAAGTGATAGATGACAGAACTTTTACACACACACACACACACACACACACACACAATTCCTAATAGCTAAGTTTTAATGTTTTCCTTCCTTTTTCAGCTGTGCACATATTAGTATATATATCTCTTTTTTTGTTAATCATTTATTAGTTATATAAAGATACATGAAAATATCTTTGTCTTGAAATTTATTCCTTTTCTTGTTGTACTGAGAACCCATCATTTACATGTGAAAATTTTGGTTGCCACTGATTTTAGTTGAACTAGAAGTCATGAGTATAACAATGTAAAAATGACTTTAACTTTGTGATAAAAACAAAAAATAAAATGGAAAGAAAAAAGTCAAACATTAATAATGACAATGCTTCATCTAAGAAATTCAAAGATGTTGTTTCTCTTCTTAACCTTAAATTAGAGACTTACAAAAGTTTCTTAGTAGTTATATATATATATATATATATATATATATATATATATATTCATGTTATTCATGAGTATGAACGGATTTTGTTAAAAATTAACAGACATAATGTCTGTAATTTATTCAATCAGACATGCCTAAAAGAGAATTTGCTGTCTAAATATGCAAATTTTAAAATATATATATATTAAGTGGGTACATATGTTTGAATGAAAATCTCTGATTTTTATAACATTTAATAAATTTTATAGTAATAGGAAATAATGTGTATATAGATAGATAGATAGAAAAGTCTCTTTAGGTAACAAGAATTTATTTAATCAATTTTTGTTATATTCATCAGACAAGGTTCGTCAGTTTAATTTTTTTATTATATTTTTCTAATTTCTGAATCTTATTTGAAAATTTTAAAAAATCAAATCAAAAAAATAAAATAAAATTCCAGTGTATATTTATTTAGAGATGCATTCTAGAAATTATTTAATATTTTATAATTACAATTTCATCTCTCTAATATATCTCTGAAATGTTATAAAGTATTAGTAAATTGAGAGATATATCTTAACTTACAAGCACATTGGAATTATGTTACATTGTTTTTTTTCCATACCTTCTGCCTTTTTAATTATCTCACAAAATTATTAAAAATATAAACTGTATTTTAGATACAATTTTCGGCAGACATAATGCTTCCTAATATTTTCTAACAAGATTAAAATAATTGATTATAAATTCTTTGTCTGGAAGAGAGAATTACTTATTCAGTTATTCAGTTGAAGTTTAAATTTTAAAAGAAATAATTTGCTAATGAGCAAAAAATTAGGCAAATTATATTTTAGTATTGTTTGTTAATGAAAAAAAAGCCATAAAGTGAATGGTCAATAAGAAATAAGGACTAAACCAGATTAGTCAAACAGAATTGAATGCAGTGTCTGTCTTCAGAGGCCAAATATGTTCAGTAATAAATTTGATTAATTATTTTTCTTTTTTCAAATGATTGTACTTTTTTTTTTTTACTAAATGTTCATCCAATACAATGTACAAGAGCCACTCAAGTTAGAGGATTACTAAATGAGTTTGTTTTATGGATGTAGGAGTGAAAAGTGTGTGCAGATTATGAGGATATTTAGGATAGATAACTGTTGACCTTAAACTTGAAGACGTTAAGACTATAGCGATCAGGAAAGCATCCTCTCAGATGTCTGTTCCATAAAGCAGTAGCCCTTAGAAAGAAACTGTCCAAAAGGTACTTCTTTCTTACCAATGAAACCCAAAAGGAATGAGGATGATTCACTCTTGTGTATCTGGCATGGTGGGTCTTAGCTGTAAATGTCTGAATTGGTGGAACTAGGGAATGTAACTTGTCATAATATTTTCTATGGAAAGTGAGAGGTTTGCGATGTTGTGCCTATGGGAGAGGAGTTGTAGGTTGTAAAATAATTCATTTCCTACAAAGCCACATAAATGCTTTCAAACTCTGTCAAGGTTGGAAAGGAATTTAAAAAAAAATAAAACTTTGTTTTTATTTCAAAGTAATAATTTGAACCTTGTTAATTTTCTATAATAGTCATGTTCTTTTTGATGATAAATGCTTTACCCATATTCGAATCGAAACGCTTTTAAAAAGCGAAAAAATGTTACTCTCTTGCTTGTTTGAGAATTAAAAAATCCAAGGGAAGTAACTCTTGCCTTTACATAAAATTTTTGTTGAATTTTATCAAAATAGCCACAAAAGAAGAAATGAATAATGAGTGTTAAAGTAACTATTAAATATATATAATAAGTTCATTTTCATCGGTATCATAAAATGACGTTTTATACTTTAAAAAATCTTTTTAATTTAGCTAGGGGCAACTACTTTAAATGTTGTGTCTTCTTGAACTAAACTTTTCCACTGACATTAAATGGAAAGATTATATTGAATCAATTGCTAGATCTGTTTACTATGTTGTGCTAGTAAATTTTTCTCTCCAGAATCTATCTTGCATATTTATAAGTCTTCCATTTATCCAGGCTTTGAATATTGCTACTACATCTGGTCTGGTGATCCTGCTAAAATCTAAAGAAGAATCTACAATATTATTGGTCCTGATCTGGCATCTCAGCTTCAATCACTTTCCCACTGTCGTAATGTAGCTTCCCCGTGTTTTTTCTATAAATACTTTCATGGTAATTTTTCTGATGAACTTTCCTCTATGGTACCTAGACTTTATGAATTTAAGCACAGTGGTAGATTGGCAGCAAGGTTTCATCATTTTACAATTGAAATGTCTAGATGTAACTATGTTCTATGCTAACAGTTTCTTCTATTGCACTTCTTGCTTATGAAACTCTCTTCTGTCTTCTTACTTCCCAGTTAACTTTGATCTTTAAAAATTTAAATGCAATGTCAATCATTATCTTCTGTCTTCTGATTCTTTTATAGTTCCTTCTCCTTAATAGTGTTTTGTTTTTGGTTTTTTCTCATATTCTCTAAAAATCAGAACCCCCCCCCTTGCATCTTGGTGGCATTATTGCCTTGCTTGGTGTGAAATGATTAAAAAAGAAAAAAAACAAAAAAATCTAGAAAACTCTCTGAAAGAAAAGAAAATTGATAAAGGGTACAAATTTTAAATAATATTTATTATTATTTTACAGTTCTTCACTTTATTGTTTTTGTTGTCAAAATTTAGATTTCATACTTTTGTAATTGTTGAAGGTGACAATAAATATAATAAAGTTGGTATCACATTTTGCAGTCAGAATTAAGGAAAATTATTTAGTTTTTACTTTCTAAATGTGATCTTTTATTGTCTCTCAACAATTCCAAAAGCAAGAAATCTGAATTTTGACAACAAAAAATATAAAGAACTTTAAAATAATACTAAAAAATTATTTAAAATTTTACTTTTTGTCAGTTTTATTTTCTTTGTGAATTTTAGACTTCATATTATAAATCTGAAAAGTCCAAAAGTTTAGCAAATTATAATTTAATATTTTCTTTCTATTACTACTGCTGCATATTTATTTGGACAATTTAGTTTGTTTGTTTTTCTTTTTGCCTATATTTCTGAAATGAGGTATTGTAATTTTTGCACTATTTACATTGTTCAGACTGTTTTCCTCATCTCTGTTGCCATATTCATGATGTTTCAACCATTGTACACTCCAGCCTTCTTCTGATGATTGGAATTTCAAATTGAACCTTTTATTTTGTCCATCAGGGTAAATTGTTCTAGTTCCACATGTCATACCTCTTCTAGATGTCTCAGTTATCTCCCTTTAACTCAACTCTCCAATTTTTTTGTTCACCACTGCAGTAGCCAGCTATTGAACTCATAACTCTGGGTCAAGTCATTGGATTCAACCAATGCGTTTATCTACTGGGCCATGTGTCTTTAGTGGATGAAATAAAGGGTTCAGTTCAAAATTCCAATCACCTAAAGAAGGTTGGTATGTACAATGGCCAAAACGTTGTGAATATGGAAATAAATATGAGGACAATAGTCCAAACAATGTAAATAGTGTAAATAGTTTTACTTTTTTTTTCTTTCCAATTATAACATTTGTAACAATTTAAAAGAAATAGTGTTTCCAAACATAAATGAACCAGTGATTGAATTAATCATATATTTAAGCTTTGTCATTGTTTTATCCCCATTCTCTTAAAAAGTTTCTATAAGTCTTCTAAAAAATTAAAAAAAAATAAAAGCTCTCAAGCTTAAGCAATATAGCTAACATGATTTCCATACCGTCAATTCACTAACAATATACAATTTACTTGTATAGATAAAGTAAAATATTTTAGATAATGGTTAAGTGCTGACAATGGCATCATTTAATTTTCTATAATATGAAAAAAAGTAACAATGAAACAAACCTAATATTAAGAAAGATATCATGAAATTACCTACTAATAAAAAATAGTGGCATGGCTGGCATATCTTCATAGATTCTTAGAGAATTTAATGAAGCTAAGATGGAAGTATCAGTTTATAAATAGAATTGGTTCAAATTCAATGCTGGGAGAAACACTAGGGGCATTAAGATCAATCATTAAAAAGTATCAGCCAATTAGAGGAATATGTTAAATCACATGATGAGTTCAATCAATAGAGAGCCAGCCAGTAGTTTTGGGCAGGATTATCTTCTTGGGAATAGTTACTTTCATGATGTGCATTGATTTCAGTTCTAATGAAGAGAGTGAAAGCAGTAGGCAAGCTATTATCTTTTGGATTAACTTTATTGAGTAATATGAGTTGTTGTTTTAATTTGATTTGCATATATAGTGATTAATAAGAATGAGATGAATGTAAAAATACTAATATAACTAGCTTGATTTATCAGAGAATCTAAAATATGAAAACTCTGCTCAGATGGTTTGTTTGCTTTTTTTAAATTTAGAAATGCTTAAAATAAACTTACAATTCTTTGATACTTTTAATCATTTTCACCAAAGCACCTCATGTAATTTCAAAATCACTAATTCAAGCTTCTTTGGAAAACAAATGATTTTTATATATTGCTAAAATTATCAGTAACTATCAAACTGATTTCAAATAATATTTTATATCATTTAACTCAAGCAATTCTTTTTTAGTTTTCTTTTCTCGACACTTGTTTAATACTTTTAGTATTAAATTTCATTAAGACATATTTTATCAGTAACAGTTTTGTGGCAAATGGATTTCTAAGGATGATCCAACAGTAAAATGTAAAACTTCTTTTATGTACTGTGTAAAACTTCTTTTATGTCTTCAGGATCATGACTCTCCACAACTTCTAATTTTTTGTAGATCTAAGTAATGCTTATCTCCTTATTATCCCTACTAGTCCCTGTTCTGCTATACATCTACAAAACTCATTAGGTAGGTTAGTTGGTGTTTTCCTCTGCCCTCTTGTCTTCAATTTGTCCTGAGTGTCAAAATTTCCAAGCCTTTTCCTCATTATATATCCCAGAAATTTCAACTCTTTTTGATCCTAAATAAAAGTATAATTTTTATTCCCATTGCCTTTAAAACTTCCTCATTATTCACATGTTCAGTCTATAGTATCCTCAGCATCTTTCTGTAGATACACATCCCTGTTATCTTTTCTCTTCATCCATAAGAAAATTGTCCAGTATTCACTACTTTATAGGAGGGAGGATTTGTATTACATAATAATTCAGCATTCTTTTCTTTGTTTCTAGTGAAATTTTCTTGTTTCTTAATACTTCTTTTTTAGCTTTTGGAGAGCATCTTTCACTATTCCAATGAAACTTCAGATTTCTGAGTCACATTCTCCATTGTCTGTTTCCAGTTAGT
Organism: Acanthosepion pharaonis; assembly: GCA_903632075.3. Taxonomy (NCBI): domain Eukaryota; kingdom Metazoa; phylum Mollusca; class Cephalopoda; order Sepiida; family Sepiidae; genus Acanthosepion; species Acanthosepion pharaonis. The sequence goes on from CAHIKZ030001996.1 coordinate 312,670, forward strand.
TAAATTTCTATACTTGTTTGATTTTGATGTCTCCAGTTTGTAGCTTACATTTTAGTCTGTCTTTCTTTTTTAATGACCATACATTCTGTCATTTTACTATTGATGGTTAGTCCTTTCTTTACACTTTCCTTTACTAACTTGTATAGGAGTACCTGAAGTTTTGTTTCAGTGTCTGCTATCAACATACTGTCATCTAGCTACATTACATTGTTAAGGTTGTGTCTGCTGATAATAAATCCTGTTTAGACAATGAATTCTCATTGTATCACTTTGCTGTATAGAGTATTAAATCCAGAACACACATTCTTATGTTCACTTTTCTTTATTCTGTACTTGTTTAATTCATTTTCTATTTCTATACAAGCAGTTTGTTCTCAGTAAATACTCCAGATTATCTTTCACAAATAAATAATTTCTACTGGCGGTTCAAATAGATTTTTGTGTTGAACATTATCAAATGCTTTTGTGTAGTTTATGAATCAGAATGATATCAGATATTTATAGTCTGTGATCAGAATGATATCTAAATGAGCAATATAAATCAGAAAGACATATGTCTGTTTCATAGAGTACACAAAGCAGTAAAATATAAGAATCAGTCTTTTTTTCATGTCATTATAGTTTTTGTTTTTGCTTTTCAACTTACTCTCTCAGAAAGTTTTTACTCTTGAATAATTAATTTTATACATACCAAAATCTCCCATATTTTAAAGGCAAACACTCACAATTAGGCAAATTGTTCAGCTTCTTGTTACATTCAACTTATAATAATAATAGGATATTTGTGCTCAAAATCGCACAAAATAATAGTTGGGGGTTTGTTTTAGCTAATTCATCTATCACACAAGAAATACTTAACATATTTTATAAGGACTTTAAATGCTTGTAAAGAGGTTCACAATCTACTTTGTTTTATACTTTTTCATTGGGGCTAAAATATATATTGTTATACCAGTCATGTAGGGTTGCTATGACATTTGACTGACAGTAGATAGTAGATGGTGTTTGGAGGTCCAGAAAGGTGTGATGTGTGGAAAATATATAAGAACTGAAAGTGGCATATGGACTAAACTGGAAACAGCCAGAGACAATTGAAAAGACCCTGTTTTCAGGTGGGAAGTCTTAAATATTTACAACAAGGACCAAAAGCTAGTGAAAGAGAGACACTAACTTAGAATGTAAGAATTGCAGTGATGGATCAGTTGAGGTTCAGGAAACCATGCTATGTAGTCATGCTGGAATATTGGTGAAATACAATCCTCTTAAATGGAAGTGCAGAATTGTATGGAATTGTAGCAGTAAATTCAGAACTTGAAAAAGGAAATGCTGGAATAAGCAGTTTGCTTTTTTTGAAACAAAAGATGTCTAGTGATTAATAGGTTAAAGAGAGAACGTTGTAAAGAGGTACACCCCAAAGACTAAAGTGGAATGAACACAGTCAACTCCCTTTAGAAATGAAGTAGCTGTTTATAACAACATAAATAATGTTGATTATGATAATGATTGGAAGCACTTCGGTACCACTAGAGAATGCTGGGAGCAAAACAGGTCAGTAGCAGTTTAAATAAAGTTGTTGAGTTTACCATGTCTCATGTCTTTGTGTTGATTCAACTTTTCAGCAGCCAGTCTCATCTAATTTATTTTTCTACTCTAAGCCCAGTGGAACATAGTAATTGAGGGAGTGGATAAAATGCTCTTTTGCTCATAGGAGAGAAAAACTTTAACAAAAAAAAACATTGAGAAACTGGAAAATTAATGCTCTCTTATAAGAATAATCTTTTCGTTTCATGCTGTTTGTGTTGTGCCGAGAAAAGTCCAAGAATTGAACTGATTTTCTGTTTCTCTGCAATTTCTGGTGCAAGCACATCTTTTTCTTTGTGTCAGTATATTACTCATCATGTATTTGTTTTCTAACTCCTTCAAAGTATTGGTGCCTGCAATTCTCTGGTAAAGTATTACTTTTGAATTCATTCTATTTATTCTCATTCTTCACTTACACCTGAGGAAAAATATACATACATTCTGCTATGTTTATTAGTTTCTAATCTGACATTAGTGCAAGAATGGCATGGCAAAGTGCAATAAATAAATATATATATATATTTCTGAGATGAGGTATTATGTACATTATTCGGACTATAGTCCTCATCTTTGTTGCCATATTTATTACAACATTTCGGCCGTTGTACACTCTAGCCGTCTTCAGGTGGTTGGAATGTCGAACTTAACCCTTTATTTCACTCACTGGGGTAGACTGTTCTAGTTCCATGTGCCATGTTTTAATGGATGTCAGTTATCAGTTATCTCCTGTTAATTTCTCCCTGAAAGTTCTCCACTGCCTTAACCAGGTATTGAACTCACACACTCTGGGTCCTGTCACTGGATCTAACCAACGCCTTTATCCACTGTGCCATGTGTATATGCTGATATGAAATAGAAAGACTATATTGAATCCATTGCTACATCAGCTGCTAAGAAAGTTGGTTCACTATGGAGGGTGAGACAATTTTTCTTTCCAGAATCTATCCTGATCTGGTGGCTCAGTTCCAGTCACTTTCCCAATGCCATAAAGTTTGCCTCTCTATGTCTTTTCTATAAATACTTTCATGGTAATTGTTCGAATGAGCTCTTTTTGAATTTAAGTGCAACACTAGACTGACATCAAGATTTACAGTTGAGCAGGCGAAATGTAACTATAAATTCTATACTAACAGTTTCTTCTTTTGCATTTCTCACTTATGGAACTCCTTTCCAGCTCCATGCTTTCCAGCCAATTTTAATCTGCAAAAATTTAAATGCAATGTTAATTGCTATATGCTGTTCACCTGATTGCTATCTTTTTGCTCATCATTAATGTTTCTGTTCCTAATTCTTCCACACCTGGTAACCCCTTGTGTTATAGTGGCATTACTGCCTTAATTGGGGTGATTCCGATTAAAAAAAAAAAAAATTTCTATAACTTCTTAATATTCTGTAACAACATATTTAGACTGCATTTCAGCTTTGTAGTTTGTTTTTTTTTTTGTTTTTTTTTTTAACTGAATCCTTTCTAAAATTTATATTATATGAATAATTTGTTTCTTTTCCCTAGTTATTGCCAGCTTTATCTCATATCCAAGTATGGTATTGACTGCCTGGTAATGTTGGTAGAGGACAAGATTGATTTTGTTGAGCCATTCTCTTCTGATGGCTTCAAAGGTTTTGGTTCCGAAGATGATGGAACACTGCAAGTTGGTATGGTCTCGGGCTTGTGTTTCCAGTGATTTAGGTTCAAATTCAGTGGCTTTCAGTGTTGCTTAGAGTTGGTACTTGTATCTTCAAAGAGGGAAACCCCATGGTCTTTTCCCTGAAGTGAACTCACTGAATAAGACTTGGTGTGGAAACCTTGACTCTTCCATTCTTGCAACATGTCCTGATCATTGAAACTCCCTGAATAAGACTTGCAAAAACATATGCTAAAATAATTTCACATCACACATCCAGCAATTTCTAAAATGAAATCCTTAATGAGGTGTTATACTTATTGGCCAAAATTGGATCAAGATATCAAAAATTTAGTGAAATCATTCAAAGTTTGTGCTCTTGGTAGCAAAGTCAACATCTATTAAAATTCAACTTTGGCCAAATACCGATATGCCATGAGACAGAATACATATAGATTTCGCAGGACCATTAAACAAAGCATACTAGTGGTAGTTGATAGTTACACTAAATGACCAGGAATATTAAAGTGTAGAAGACCAACTACTGTGGTTATGATAAATTTTGTACACGTGATTTTTACAAGGTTCGGTGTTCCTGACTGTAGAAAGAAATGGCAACCTACTGCAGGAAAAATTTGCCTCGTCTGTCATGTATCAAAAGATACATGATCGCCTAAGTGTGTATCATGCATTGCACATAACTGTGTGGCTCATCTTTTAAAAGATAATTTGTGACAGTCATTAAATAATTTTGTCATTTGACATAAAAATATAGGAAAATATTATTAGAGTAGCAACATTTGATGACCTTTGCACTTTTTCCTTTTGAATATAAAAATAAAGAGAAGGTCTAAAATGTAAAAAATGCTCAAATTTGCCATATAATCAGAAAGATCATTTAATCAATAGATGTCAAAGTGAAAAGTGGGTCAGGTAGTTGATATTATTATAACTAAGAGATATCAAAGAGAGAGGTGGATCAGGTACTTGATATTGTTACAACCAAGATATATCAATGAGAAAGGTAGGCAGGTAGTTCATATCAGTACCATGAGATGTTTGTAATCTTCAGTCTAATGCTCTAACCCTGTGTTCCAATTTTATTATGATTTTTCTTCTCTTAGAGAGAAAACTTATCATTAAACACCTCTGAGTTATCTTCTTAATTACAAGGAAAAAAATTAAAGTTTCCTCTGTATTACTTTAAATTTCTTGGTGTTGATAAACTGAGAAATACCTCTCTTCTAGTTCACAATATAAGCTGAATGATAAACTTTTAATGAATTATTCACAAATTCACTTTACTGACAAATCTCTTCTTGTACTTTGGAAGAAGTTATTAGTTTAGGTTATGGCAATTCACTTAGGCTATGTTGTTTTGCAGTCGATACTGCAAAACTTTTGGCATGTAGTCAAATTATTGCTTCGTTTATTATTGCTGTCTATTGATTATTTGATAATAGCAGTTATTTCTTAAGCTAAATAAGCATCCATTTTTGTTACATTTCATATGGTTTTGTGTTGTCAGCATTGTCATAAAAGAAATGAGCAAAGAGAAAATATACTACAAGAAATAAGATCCAATTTTTGTTAGTTTTTACCTAAAACTCTTATTAGTTTTGAAAACATTGCAATAAAAATGGTTTATAAAATGACTGCATTAAAATTAATTAAATGCTGGAAATATATTACATATATTTCTTTATTGAAATTAATATTATTATTTGGTGAAAATTATTTTCTATAAAACAGTAAAAAATAATCTAATAAAACAAATAACAAACAAAAGTCATTCTGATAATTATGTAGACAGTCACAATGTTAATGCAATGAAAAATAAAATCACTTTGGTACTAATTTACTATAATGCTGTTGTCATTTCAACTTTGCTATATTGCTGAGAAACCTGGACTCTATATAGTTGCAAATTAGAACATTTTCACCATCAAAAGCTTTGTTCAATCTTAAACATAAAATGGAAGCATTATGTGACCAACTCCTGGAAAGTCCTGGAAAGAGTCAACAGTTAAACATCAAATTGCTGATCATGAAACACTTTCAATGATCAGGACATGTTGCAAGAATGGAAGAGTCAAGGTTTCCACACCAAGTCTTATTCAGTGAGTTCACTTCAGGGAAAAGACCATGGGGTTTCCCTCTTTGAAGATACAAGTACCAACTCTAAGCAACACTGAAAGCCACTGAATTTGAACCTAAATCACTGGAAACACAAGCCCGAGACCATACCAACTTGCAGTGTTCCATCATCTTCCGGAACCAAAACCTTTGAAGCCATCAGAAGAGAATGGCTCAACAAAATCAATCTTGTCCTCTACCAACATTACCAGGCAGTCAATACCATACTTGGATATGAGATAAAGCTGGCAATAACTAGGGAAAAGAAACAAATTATTCATATAATATAAATTTTAGAAAGGATTCAGTTAAAAAAAAAAAAAAAACAAACTACAAAGCTGAAATGCAGTCTAAATATGTTGTTACAGAATATTAAGTTTAGAAATTTTTTTTTTTTTTTTTTTTTTTTTAATCGGAATCACCCCAATTAAGGCAGTAATGCCACTATAACACAAGGGGTTTACCAGGTGTGGAAGAATTAGGAACAGAAACATTAATGATGAGCAAAAAAGATAGCAATCAGGTGAACAGCATATAGCAATTAACATTGCATTTAAATTTTTGCAGATTAAAATTGGCTGGAAAGCATGGAGCTGGAAAGGAGTTCCATAAGTGAGAAATGCAAAAGAAGAAACTGTTAGTATAGAATTTATAGTTACATTTCGCCTGCTCAACTGTAAATCTTGATGTCAGTCTAGTGCTGCACTTAAAAAAAAAGAGCTCATTCAAACAATTACCATGAAAGTATTTATAGAAAAGACATAGAGAGGCAAACTTTATGGCATTGGGAAAGTGACTGGAACTGAGCCACCAGATCAGGATAGATTCTGGAAAGAAAAATTGTCTCACCCTCCATAGTGAACCAACTTTCTTAGCAGCTGATGTAGCAATGGATTCAATATAGTCTTTCTATTTCATATCAGCATATACACATGGCACAGTGGATAAAGGCGTTGGTTAGATCCAGTGACAGGACCCAGAGTGTGTGAGTTCAATACCTGGTTAAGGCAGTGGAGAACTTTCAGGGGGAAATTAACAGGAGATAACTGATAACTGACATTTATTAAAACATGGCACATGGAACTAGAACAGTCTACCCCAGTGAGTGAAATAAAGGGTTAAGTTCGACATTCCAACCACCTGAAGACGGCTGGAGCGTACAACGGCCGAAATGTTGTAATAAATATGGCAACAAAGATGAGGACTATAGTCTGAATAATGTACATAATACCTCATCTCAGAAATATAGACATATATATATTTAAATAAGTTTTGCGTGGTACAGAATTTAATAATAGATAGGAAAAGACAATATTTATAAGGCATTTTTTAAAATCAAAAGCTAAAATAAAAAACAACCGGTTTTGTCCCAGTCATATCAAGTTTATTTATTCTGGGAATTTAAAAAAGCGTGTAAATTAATTTTTAATTAACGAATGTAATCGAATGGGGGGGGTTATGAATTTCACAGGGCACTTAAGTTATGTTCTGAGGGTCTTCTCCGCGGGGAAATTGACTTTGTTAGAATGATACTATCAAAAAACGGATATCCGTTGGATGTTTTAGACTCCGTTATTCAAGACGTCATCAGTAAATTCCATAGGGTGAAGCCACAATTACCTGATAAATGCCTAGTTTATCTGCGTCTTCCCTATATTGGTACAGACGGTGAGAGTTTATCGAAGCGTATTTCACGTTTAATCAATAGTTGTTATTTTTCGGCGAATGTTAGGGTAATATTTGTTACCCGTCCTGCTTTCTCTTCCATTCATAAGGACGTCCTCCCTCCCCATCATGTTAATTCAGTGATTTACCAATACAGGTGTAGTTGTGGGCATGACTACATAGGGAGGACGTCCCAACCTTTGGATTTGAGAATAAAACAGCATTTACCCCCCAGGATTTTGCAGAATGTGTGTATATTTTTCCTCAGGTGTAAGTGAAGAAAATATTGGTGTTACATTCTCTTTTAATTCAAATTTAGCTTTAGTTTTGTGCATGTCCCTAGACCTGAGAAAACTTCTGGAAAACTTTTTTTCAATTCATTCTTCAACTTTTCAGATAATACCATCCAGTTTGTTCCAAATAAATTAGCAGTATTCTTTAATACAAATACCATTGCTTTCTTTGTTTTTCCAACAAAAAAAAAATGTTACAGGTGAATTCACCCAAAAAGTTCAATCTCTTTCCTGAAACTCCATGCACAACTTTATTAGAAATCAATAAACTGGGTTTACCCATTTTTCTCCATGTTTGTCTATTTATGATAGTGATATCAGATCCTGTATCCATTTGTAATTTTATTTTTATATTATTAATTTCCACAAAAACAAATTTCCTCTTTTGAGATGTTTCTCTGTCAAAATCACATTCAAAGTCTTGTTAATTTTCCTTTTATGTTTCTTATCTTTACTCCATGTATTTATCATGTTCGCACACATTTTATTTTTCCTCCATTTTTTTTGTATCTGCAACAAGTACTTTTGTGTCCTATCCTCCCACATTCATAACATTTTTTTGTTCTTGAAAAAACAATTACTTTTGAAATGCTTACCTCCACAACTATGGCAAGTATTAGGTATTGACGTGTGTTTATCATCTTTTTTTACTGTTCTGTTAGGAGTTGAAAAACATCTACAGTCTTTTCTCTTAGATGGTTGGACGCTATATACTTGTGAAATGTATATTTCCTCAATCCTTGTGGTATCAAGTTTTAGATTTACAATACATTGACACTGTTCCACTATTTTGTGGAGAGCTAATTTGGGATCCATTTCTAATTTAACAAGTATCCTGGATCTTATTTCCATGTCCTTATTAGAAGTTAAACCCTGTACGAATATTAGGCATTTAAATAAATCTGGAGTTAATTCATTTCACTTGAACTTCTCACATTCTTGATTCACAACTCCTGCATAAGTGACAAAATCTTCATCATCACACTTTACTAAGTTAAGACATTGCCATCATGTATTAAATAATGAGCTCCTATCACCAAAAATGTTTGATAGTATTACAACAGTTTCATCAAAATTTATCTTAACTGTTTTTGTTTTTTTTGGCAAAATATAATTCACATATTTTTCATGTTCAGCAGGGGACAATTTCCTTAATAATAAACAAACTTTCTTTTCATCACTCCAATGCAAACAATCCCTTTTGAAGATCCCTTTGTATCTTCTATAATAAGCTGGAAAAGTTATCTCCCTATTTGCTGATTGAATTAGCAACTGCATCTGGAGTGAATGAATCTGAAGTCTTTTCTTCCGTAGTTTTAGTAAATAATTCCCAAAGCTTCTGTTGTTGTAATTGTAATTGCTGTTCATATTGTTGTTTTTGTTGCTGCAATTGTTGTTCTTGTTGTAGTTTTTGTTGCTGCAGCTGTTCTTGTTGCTTTTGTAACACCAACATTTGAATCATGATAGCTTTTAGTTCTTCCATTTTGCTGTATTCTGCTGAATATTTTGTAGATTAATTTTTGAATAACTTCACCTGGTTATTTCTCTGTAGTCCTGCAAATATGATGTCTCTTTGATGAAAGGTAAATATTACTGAATATCATATTACGAAATGTAGGATACATACATTTTATTTTTTCCTCGTGTAAGTTCAACGAATACTCATCTCCACTTTTGTAATGCCTGTTTGTAGGAGAGATTTTGTAAATCACAGATACAATAATAGTAATGCCTTTGAAGGCTTACTTTCCTACTACTTTATAGTAAATGGAAGAATCCACAATAGCCTCATTAGAAGGAAGACGCCACAACCCCCCACACACACTTTTCAGCCTGACTCCGTATGGAGTCTCTTTTTTTTTTTGATTACCACACAATACTTTGTTAAAAAAAAAAAAGAAAAGAAAAAAATCAGCATCAACCACTTTGAAAAAAGCTATATGTAGGAATTACGTCACAAAATTTTTTTTTCTCTTTTTTTTTAAAGATTTCGACACGCATTTCACATGTTAACAGTAGTCTCTATTCATTATACCAAAATAAAAAAAAATTGTATGGTAAATCCAATGAGTATTGTGTTTTTCTGGTAATTCAAAAGTTTATACGTGAGGAGAAAGGATTTTTTCTCATTTTTTTCCTTTTCTGTAGTCATGGTATGAAATGAAAGATATTCAATATCTTTTCCTTTTTGGGTTAACTTCTAAAGGTTCCGTGAACTTCCTTTTCCTTTTGGGCCTTCTGAGCTCTGGTACCGACTAAGGTATTGGAACCTCGAATGTGTCAAAGATGACGTCGATGGTGTCATCTTCTATGGGATCCCTGTCGATTATGCTTTCATACCTTCTTCTGATTTGGTTAACATGACGTTTATGTATAAACTTTGGTCCCTGAACCATGTACATCATGTTCCCAATTTGTTTGCCTATTATATCTATCTCCCAGTGTGCTTTTTTGTTCCCAAATACACAAAAATAAACCTTTTCACCAATCTTAAAGCACTTTTTAAGCACTTTATTCTTATTACCTGCTTTTGTTTTATTCGGAAGAAATTTGTCAAATACTGATTTTATTTTCCTGGCAAACATGACCTCCATTGGTGTCTTGGCAGATGGAGCACTACTATTAGAAGTTACCCGATAGACCTGCAAAAACTATTGTATAGCCGTATCAGTGGGAGTACCTCTCGCCTTCCTCAGTGCTCTCTTAAAAGTATCTACAAAACACTCTGCCTGTCCATTACTTCTTGGGTGATATGGCGCCGTGATAACATGTTCAATCAGGAATGACTGACAAAACTCCTTAAATTCAGACAATGTAAATTGTGTGCCATTGTCTGTTACAATACAGTCAACAACTCTGAAATAGGCAAATAGCTTGTGTAAAAACTTGACTGTCACTTCCGCGGTCGGCTTTTTGCATTTCAATACCTCTGGTCATTTGGAATGACTGTCAACTACTACGAGGTAGTGAAAACCATCAAACAGTCCAGCAAAATCAATATGCATCCGCGACCACAGATGATCGGTTTTAGGCCAGGGATTGAATTTTATCAGGGGTGTTTTAGCAGCCAAAGCTGCACGATCTTACTGTGTTTTCAATATCCCTGTCCATGTTGGTCCATCAGACGTAACTCCTCATCAGACTCTTCATCCTTGAATTTCCTGGATGGCCAACATGAAATTTCTTTAGTGTTCTATTCTGAAGTTTAGATGGGATTATTACTCTGTCGCCATATGTTGTTACAGAATGAGTAGACTTCTGAAATACTCTGGTCTTTGCTTTTCAATTTGTCCTTTATTTCCTTTATGAAGCCATCCACGGGCACTTTGTCTATTATTTCATTGATTGTAATTGGAAGCTCTCTGACAGTATTGCACAAGGTGCTTTTTACGTCGACCTCTGTTCTTATGACAGCAATGACTGTGTCTTCCAGGGGTTCAGCATATTTAGGTATCAATCTCAATAACCCGTCTACATGACAGATTTTAGTAGATGGGAGAAACTCCATTTTGTAATTGTAAATGAGGAGAATGGTTCCCCATCTTTGGAGTCTATTAGCCGTATGTGTTGGCAGACCCTTTTTTTGATCCAAAGATAGTAAGGAGTGGACAATGGTCTGTCTGCAAGACAAAGTGCCTTCCATGAATAAATCTATGGAATTTAGTTACCGCAAAAATGATTCCTAAGGCTTCCCTTTTCTATTTGTTTTTTCCATGTTTGATAATTAATTATGGATAAGTCTGAACCTGAATCAAGCTGTAGCCTTATATTTTTGTTAAATACTTCGACTTCAATATATTTCCTGATGTCACAACTTTCTGGTTCATCAGACTTGGTAATTTTAACAAAACTTTTCCTTGTCTTGATCTTAATCCTGCAGTGGGAACTTTTGTGTCCAACTTTATCGCAATTAAAACATTGTTTTATCTTTAAAAGGACAATCTCTATGCCAATGTAATGGACCACACCCGAAACATGGTCTTGACGGCAAAGTAACTTTATTATTTTTTGGTTGGCCCTTTTTAATTTTTCTTTGACGTATTTTTTAACGTGAGCCACGCCACTCTGTTCGATGTTTTTCCAATCCTCTCTGATGCTCACGAAATGTTGGCAAATCTTCGGCAACTTGCTGTAATGTCGGGCTCGTTTTCAAGCTTGTTGATCACCCGACGATGTGTTTCGGCGTCTTTCACTGAAATCAAACCCTGGACGAAAATCAAGCATTTAAAATTATTGGTGTTTAACTCTGCCATGAAATCATCGCAGTTTTTATTGACTACACTCACGAAAGTAGTATAATCTTTATCTTCTTTGCAGGTGAGATTCATGCATTTCCAACGCTTTTTGGACTGAGGAGTTCTGTTAATGATTGAACCGCCTCTTTAAATTTCCAGTCGCTGGTTTTCTTAGGCAAAATATAGTTAACAAACTTAGTATATTCTGCTGTGCCTAATTTCCTGAGGAGTAGGCGTACCTTTTTATGGTCAGCCCAATTTGCACAATCCGTACTGTATACGGCTTTGTAACGTTTAAAGTACGACGCAAACGTAATTTCATTTCCAGGTGCATACGTGAAGTTTTCAATCCAGAATACATTTTGAGAGAACGTGTAGACTCGTCCTTTTTTCCTTACCTTTCAACCCTAGCAACAGAACAGTCTATATCTTACGCCTACGTACGGAAAACTTCAACCAATTAAAATTGCACTAAGCGAAACAAACAATCTCATTGGTTCATCACTGAAAGTTCACGTGCAGAACGAAATCGTGCCAAAACTCAAGTGAGCCACCTTCGGACTTTCAGGCCTTATAAAAATAAACGTTGACCGCCCCAGGCAGTCAGTAACAAACACCCACGGAGAACTTGACAAAATACTCCACGTCACTTTCCAAAATCACGATTTTTTCAAACAAAAAAGATACATCATCGCTGACTCATTCCCGATCGAAAACTTAATCAACTCTGTGGATACAATTCTCAACATTGCTTATCTAAATTGAATTATATTAGCTACCTATTAAGTAAACATCAACGTACGAACGACCTTAAAAAAACATTACATTACAGTTAAAGGTAGATCACTCTCAAAAAATCCTTCTAAAAGAGACACTTAATATCGACAATTATTAATATCAACACAAACTTAAAAAGATTGTAAATGAACGAACAATTACAAAGAGAGACATTCTGAAATCAAAAAAACCTCATACACATTTCGCCAACATAACATATATCAATTATCCTGTTTGTATATTGTTTTGAATTGTATATAAATGTTATATTAATTTCTAATTGAATATGTCTCGTTCTTAATCGTATTTTAAATTTCGTTTATTTGTTGTGGATGCAGAAAGTCACGCAACCTACACAAATTCCTTCTGATTCTTTCAAGCATAATTAATAAATTCTGCACGTCACCAACAAACGCATTTTCGCTATACTCATTTTGTCTTTTGTTGGATAAGAGCCTTTGCTCATTCTGTATTTTAAGGAGTAATTCCTCCAGCTCCTGTTGTCTAACCAGAATTTCTAGGTGCAGTTTTTTATTTTCTTGTTCATTTTGCAAACGCAATTCTGCTTGTTCTCATTGGAATTTCTCTTGTCTTTCTTGAAATTTGTGTTCCAACAGCAAATGTTGTTCCTGTTGGTGTTTTAAAAACTCTAGCATGGCACTTTTAAATTCGTCTATTTTACTGCGGTAGTACGAAAATTAAGAAATGAACTAGGGAAAAAGTTTTTATTTTCACTTCACCCAACAATAAGTCTGCTTGACTTGAACAATTCTTTTTCAGAAAAATTTAAAAGCATGAGAGGGGGTAAATTAGTGAAAACAATAAGTCTGTTTGACTTAACAGTTCATTTAGTGTCTTGTTGGAAAAAAAATAACAAGGTTCACCAACCTTCTTCCCAACCACTGAATTGAACTTGTAGAAATCCTCTTGTTTTACGGAATTTTTTTTTTTTTCACTGACCGTGTAGTAACTTAAACAGGATATCCTTTTACCGTAGAGTTTCTTTCTTCGCCAGTGTTGTGGACACTGGAAAAAAAATTTTATGACAACGTGAAGACTGTTTCTTCAAGTCATTCATTGCCAAAATGTTGTGCAACAATTTTTTTTATGTTTTAACATGAAGTTCGTTTCTTCGAATCCTTCGTCACCAAGATGTGACTAAGTAATGGTTAAGAAATAACAAAACAAGAGGTTGCATATAAATAGTGTATTGAACAGTAAATACAAGAGAAGTGTGTGACTAAGTGTAACACGACTTGGGAGTATGTGTCGGTTGACCAGCATTCAGTCTATATCACTCTTGATATTTAGTATCCCCCACAAGGGTACATGTGGCACAAGGCCGAGTTTAAAAAATCCCCGTAAAACCCGCATAAACAGGTTTGGGTCTGTATACCTCCCCAGACGAGGCTGTGCCGAAGCAGAGAGTTCGACAGGAGCTGTGAACAATCACATTCTCGGTAGAACAGTCTATATCACTGTTCCCCCGAGGCTTACTTTCCTACTACTTTATAGTAAGTGGAAGAGTCCACAATAGCCTCATTAGAGGGAAGACACCACAACAATAATGGAATGGGAAAAGTCTGACTCAGCTGAGATGAAAAAAGGGGATCAAAACAAACTGGGGAGGTTGGAAATCTTGACATGGATCATAAAAAAGAGGGTGCCAGGAGCAACACTTATTCATATTAACTAGGAAAACAAGTAGTGTCTAGCTTAACCAAGGGGAGGGATCACAGGAAACTGCCCCATTGTGATCAAGAGGACTTAAAAAAGGAACTCAATGTAAGCCCCTTTCACATGAACTAAGCTCACTACTTTCACCCATCTTTTGTTGAAATCTGTCAATAACAAACACTTTCTATCAGTTCTGATCTTCACCTTCAGCTGATGCTGAAAGAATCTGACCAAAGCCTGATGAGAATAGCGTTCGTATTGCAAGGTTCCCTCTATCTGCATTGTTCATATCACCATTTAAGCCACAGCTAGCAGCGTCAGAAACACCATTCGTTTCTCCCCAGAATATGAAGGCGATACATTATTGCACACGTATGCAAGATCGATGAGCACGAAAATGTTGGGAGTGATATGAGCCATCAACACGCTGACATAGTTTCAGAAAGGGTGCACCTGAGGACAATGGTAGAAGGCATGTGAAACCATTTCTTCTAATCCAAGGTCACACCAATGACAATCGGGCAAATCTTCCCAGCCATATTTGAACATCCTGTCATTGAGAGATAGCACATTCCAAATCAATCACCAGGTAAGCAAAAACTCAGGGGTTTTGAGGTAATTCGCCACTGGCACCCAAGACCAGAAAGAGTGCAACTTGACCAATGACAATCTGAGCCATTCACAGAGTTTGTGACCCCCTCCACTAATTCATGATACAAGACCTTTCACAGTTGTGAAGTTTCACTGGACTGAGGAAAGACCACACTCCAAGAATGCAAACAGGACTGTCCAACCAAAGGGCCCCAGAAGAATGATCCCCTTCCAGGAACCTAACTGCAAACCAGAGAACTTGTTGCAGTTAATCTTGGCCTCCATGACCTTTTTGTACCGTTCAAGTGCCTTCTGTACCACTTCAATGTGGCTGCAACATGACACAAAAATGGATATGTCATTGGAGTACATGGAAACCTTGGTTTGAGCTCCACCAGGGACAGCAATTCTACATAGGGTCAGACTGTTCGCTTTGTCCCTCAGCCGGAAAAGGAGAAGCTCCAATGCCAAAGCATAAAATAGGGGTGACAGTGGGTAGCCTTGACAAGCCGACCAAGACAGCGCAAAAGTGTGTGACTGCTTTCTGTTCACTTGTACTACAGCACTGGGGAAGCAATACAAGAAGCTAATCCACTTACAGAAGTTTGGTTTGAATCTGGTGGGTTAGAGGACAGGTACTGATGATCAACCCTATCAGATGCCTTGAACTGATCCAAATAGATTAGTACAGCTTGCTCATCGACTTTTAAACCCTCTAATCATCAGTTTGCTCTGAATTGTTCAGCCCCTCACATCACAAGTCTGATTGGGTCCTAACAGAGTCTCAGCAACTAACTGCAAACGCTCCGTCAGAGTCTTGGCCAAAATCTTTAATTCTGTGTTTAGCAGAGTTAAAGACTTTATGGGCCTGTAATCATTTAATTCCTGCCCTCCACCCTTGCTCTTTTTCAACAGCGTGATCACATTCCTAGTGATCTGACTGGGGATGGACCCCTGCCAGAACCAGTTGTTGAGCACGACAGTCAAAATTGGCACAAAGATGTGTGATTGGCTCAAGTACAATTTGTAGGGTAAACCATCAAGTCCTGGAGACTTGCCACTGCCAACCCTCTTCAATGCCAAGTAGACTTCACCCTCCATCATCTCACCCTCTCAGCTAGCCACTTTAGTTAGTGAAAACCGAAAAAGTTAGCCAAATAGTTGTGAAAGTCATCACCACTGAGACCAGGCTCCTTGATAAACTGACTCTCAAAATGCTGCTGAAATGCCTCACACATGTCATCAGTTGACCTCAGAGTATGTTCCTCTGCTGTTTTGACCTCAGGAATGTATCGATCGAAACCTCGATGGATCTTTTTCTTGCGTAGTTGTGCGCCTATGTTCACAGCTTCATTAGACATCTTGTTTAACCTATGCCTAACTACTGAACCCTTGTAGTGCTCACTAGTTGACTGCTCAAGAGCATTTCTAGCTAAACCTGTCTCTAGGGAATACCCTCCCAGTCTCCACCCAGAACAAACTATCCTTGAGAGCCTTCACCTTATTTACCTTATCTAGTGCGAACTGCTGGCTATATTTAGTGGTGAAGGACCTAATCCTATCCTTAAGCCTCTCCCACCACTTTCCTATATGCCAGAATCCATACATTGTATTTAATAAAAGGTCAAATATAATCACTTTTTATAATTTGGTTAGTCATGGAAAACATGTTTTCTCTTGTAATGAATTGTATATTTGACAAATACCATATAATTTATCCTCATTGAAATTTTTTTCTTTAATATTTATGTGATAAAAAGCCTCTTAAATTTAAAAGTTAGGAAGGAAGCTGAGGACTTTGCTTCTTTAATGAGATATAACTGAAAAAACATGGAATATATAAATATTTGAGATGAAATATAGGCATGATGCTGTAACCAAATAAGGGACACTCAACCTGCAACAGCAGGAATAATGAATCATTAACTGAAACATCATCAAGTATTTTCCATTTATTGTATGTAGATGAACATGTTTGGCAAGGACTGGCCTTTGAAACCATAAAAGAAAACAGTCTTCACAAGGAGAATCAATGATGATGATGAAGAAAGCCAATTACTCATTCCTGCCACAAACAAATCAAAAGTAATCAGTAATGTTTCATAAAGAAATTACAAAAAGGAATTGAAATGTGCAATTTTTCTGGATGTTCTTTTTCTTGTGATTAATATGCTGGTCTATTTTATACATGGATATTTTTACTTTTGAATCAATAAATGAAATATCTGTATTATTTCATTGCAACATTTCTCAGTCTCAACTGAAAAAATGCTAGAATTATGTATATATTTTAGTAGAACTTACTCAAACAAATTCTATTTTTATACTATGTTATTTACTTGTTTTATTGATTAGACACTTGTATTGTCCATTACAATCTGAAGCTTTTCTTCATAATGAAATGCATTGACAAAACCAAGCTCCTAAACAACTGGTTAGCTTACTCAGAAAATAGATCATGACTACAGTTTATAGCAAAAATTAATGAAAAAATACATTCTAAAAGCAGTATTGATTGTTACAATCTAAAATTTATTTAAGAGATTAACAATTTAATACCATTCATACACCTGAATCACTTTGTCCACAGACTTTAAATGATATTGTTTTGTCTTATTTCATTCATCATACACCATAATCTATCACTTTAGAATTAAAGTAATACTAATGAATTGCTATACAAGTGTGTTTGCATCATGAATAGAAACTATAATGAAGATCACCAGTGAACAGTACCAGAGATGTTAAGCATAAGAAAAGGAGGCAATTGACAACAAAGTACAGAATTGAATAAACTGCTACAATGATTTTGTACTGAATTGGCTAGTATATATATATATATATATATATATATATATATATATATATATATATATATATATATATACACACACACAAAGGTTATTATAGTGGATACTCATATTTCTAATAGATGCTACACATTTATTTTCTATTAAGAAATCTTAAGAAAATAGTTCAATTCTCCATCTCACTATCTTATAATTTTTAATTTTGCTCATTGTTCTGGTGTTGAACATAAATGTAACAAATTTATGATCAGTAATTACTCTGAAATGTTGTCTAGTTAAATAATGCTTACATTCTCTAACTGCCCCCCACTATCACATAGGCATCTGTTTGGCCTGCTGGGTTTCACTGTTCAGATCATGACAGGGTCCTTGAAAAAAAAAATCACAGGTCAACCAGATTGTCTTACAGAATCGGCAATTGCTTAATTGGATGCATCTGTCTCCACTACCAGTGGAGTGACAGGGTCTAAGGCAACAATTGAAGAGTTGGCTAAATAAAACTTCCTCTTCATATTGAGAGGAATAAATTTGACTGAATTTAAAATAACAAATTAAATTTTAAGTAGAACAGAATTTTAAAGCTTCCAAAATAAGAGAAAATAAATGACTCTAACGTCTAAAAATGCGTAAAATTTGCAAAAAGTTTATTCAGTGATGAACAGAAGAAAAGACACATTGGTGACAGCAGGTTGAGCTCTTTACCTATAATCCAAAATTTAGCATGACAGAAATGCACTGGGGAAAACATTATCATGAACTCTCTCGTATTGAGATGACAAAGATATTTTTACTATAATTTACAGGTAAGAAAGATTTCAAATACCAATCATTGACACTTTTACTTGTACTGTGCATAACAATTACTTGGCAGCAGACAACAGTAACTATTAAGCTCTAATATACTTAAACATAGAGAAAATGCTCAACAAAAGATTAGTGTTGAAGTAAGAGTAAATACATATGATAGACACCCAGTACAAATGAGCAATCATTTTGACTATTTTATTAAAAGATATACATTCATATATAAAATGTTTTCATGGGACCATAGTTCTATGCAGCTTCTGCTTTTAAAATTTTCATGATGTCTGAGTGTAGCACCAAACTTGCTACACTCATGAGCAATTCCGCAGAGTAGTGAATCTGATCAGCATTTTATGAAGGTTGAAAATAGGACACCCAGTGAGTACCAAAGAGTTTGATCTTCACTTGATGATAACTGAATAGTGAATTTGAGCCTCATTTTATGATGACACTCAGTGAGTACCGAAATGACTGCACTTGAGCAATTCATTAAAATAATATTTGATCCTTATTGAGTAACACTTGAATGCATCCTTGAGCCAAGGTTCAACATTCCAAAATACAACAGACTACTGAAAAAGCCATTATGTATCAAGATTGAAATATTGTAATTAAAAATAAGAGGTATATAAGGAATTAATAAATAATACCATTAATTTTCAACTATCACAGGTTGGTGAAGTATCTGATACTAAAAATGACCACAGGACTTCCTAGCTCAATGTCTGCCTAATTATTTTTATGTTATAAGTGTTCACTCTTGGAAGTGTTCACTCTTTGTTCAAAACTCATCTAAACACTCTTAGTCTTGAAACAGATTTAAGTCAATTTATTTTGGTAACAAAGTCATCACCAATGCCACCACCAACAACAAAAACAACTCTACCCCTTGAACTATTTTTATTTGTCAGTAGAAAGTGTAAACCTGTTTACTTATGAATTGGGCATATTTGATATCTGTGTTCTTATCTTTCAATTTCTGTGTTCTTAACAAAATTGAAAATAATCCCTTCTCTTTGTGTATGTTAATATTGTCCACCATATCACTCACACATACTTCTACTATCCTGGTATCTAAAATTACTACTGCTGTTTCATAACAGTTGTTACATTTATTAAATGTAATATGTATGCAAATTTAATATCTATCATAAAGCAGTGAGTTATATTATTCTTGTGGGAATTGTTTTTTCATTTAATATAAAATGTTTAAAAGAAAAAACTTTGTATGTGTTATATATATATATATATATATATATATATATATATATATATATATATATACATATATATATGGATATAAATCCGACAGTATGAAAGAAAAATACAGAAAAAACAAAATTCTGAATATGCATTATTAATGTTAAAATAAAGTCGACGTCGGACGTTTCGGTCTATCTGTTATCTGTTTGAACTCGTTGGGTTCTTATGTCCATCGTCTTTTGTGTTAAATTGTTATAAGTTATAATGTTAATTATGTTTAAATGAAAATGTCCATGAAGATGGTCTTAAATAGACCGAAACGTCCGACGTCGACTTTATTTTAACATTAATAATGCATATTCAGAATTTTGTTTTTTCTGTATTTTTCTTTCATATATATACATATATAATATTAAGGTATTTGGGAAGCAACCTTTATTTTAAACAACTTTTGTTAAATATGGCAGATAAGGAAAATTTAATTAATTTTCTGTTTAGTTTTTCCAGTGTTCTTATGTTTTTTTTTCTGTTGTGGTGGGAGTAAGGGAGTACAAAAATTTTCCATGATGTCCATTGTCTCAAGCACTTTCAACCACTTCTTTAGCCATTTTCAAGGGGGTTTTAGGTGTTTTACTTTCTCTTTATGATTTTACTGTTTAGGATGTTTTTTTATTTTTGTTTTGAAAATGGCTAAAGAAGTAGTGTAGTAGACCCCCTGGAGTGTAGTGATAGCCTGGCACCTCAATAAGGCACAGAGGTCACAAGAGGCCCACTAACTTTTTAAAATTAAAGACATGAAATCTGACAGGCCAACAAACTTAAAATTTAATACAAAATTTAATTAGAATATAGACCAGTCTTTGTAGGTTAAATTAGCATGTAAGTCCACAGCTTGTAAGTTCAGCTCACATGTCCGGCCAAAGTGCTAGCATTAGTCCAATGGTGAACCTTCCATAGTAAAATAACTGAAGTGTACTGAATAGGTTATTTGAAGTCTGGACAAAAGAGAAGAAAGTTTAGTTTAAATGACCTGTGCTGATGTTGCTTGTCATATTCAATGTTTGTTGCTGGCATTGCATAGTTGCTAGTCAAGTCCAATGTCTGGTGCTGGCATTGTGTAGTTGCTAGTCAAGTCCAGTGTCTGGTGCTGGCATTGTGTAGTTGCTAGTCAAGTCCAATGTCTGGTGCTGGCATTGTGTAGTTGCTAGTCAAGTCCAATGTCTGGTGCTGGCATTGTGTAGTTGCTGGTCAAGTTCAATGGTAAACCTTCTGTAGTATTTAATCAAAGTGTATAGAGTAGGTAGTTTGAGGTCCATTAACACTGATCAACCAAGTGAGTTAGTTCAAGAGAGAGATGCCAGAATGTGGGACCATCATGTCAGAAGTTCAGGGACGTTGTGAGCAGGTCCATTAATGCAGATCAACCAAGTAAGTTAGGTTGAGATAAAGGCTGAAAGTCATGAAGGCCAGAAGATAAGGTTCCCTGGAAGTAGCAAAGGCTGTGAATGCCAGAAGTAAGAGGTAGCCAGGCCAGTAGTAGTAGTAAAGGCTAAGTGTTATACCGGAATATACCTATTTCTATTGTAAATAGACTCTCCCACAAATAATAAGTAGTAGTAGTAGCAGTCGCCAGTGAGTTGTGTGAGTCAGTCGATGTCGGACATTAAAGTATGAGCTTCACAACTAGATTGCTGCGTCATTAACTATTATTGCAAGTTCCTAACGTTTTGTACGTCGAACCTAGTTTAGGACCAACTCAGTAAAATACAAGCCTCCACTGTGAAAACTACTTTACAACACTAAGATTGCCAGAAGTAAAGAGTAGATAGGACAGTCCAGTTGGCAGACAAAAATAAATGGGGATGTAACTCAATACATAACCCATCCAAGCACCCTGGCCACAACACCCAGGTGCCTGCATTCTCCTCCCCTTCTTCCTCTCTGTACTGTGTTTGGTGAGAAGTCACCACCTTATATGAAAAGGGAGTGCAAACATTAACTGGTCCTTCAAAGTAATAAAAATCTCAAGAAAAATAAACTGAGATGTGCTACGAAATATAAAACATATAAAATGTCCACAAAGTGTATTATGACTAGGTTCATAATACTGAAAAAACTACAGTCATTAGGCTTATTATGAAACTAAACGAACTTAAATTGAAGAGTGTGTGGCAACACAATAGAGAAACAGTCAAGATCATGAAGACATAACATCAACTCTTGGTCATGTGGATGAAGTAGTGTAGGGCTATGATAAGGCCCTTTTATGAGATAATTGATTGTATTAGTTAGTAAGAAACAGGTGTGGCAAAGTGCCAAAGAGAGTTGTACAACTAGAAACATGCCTCACTTGTATTGTCTTCTGACGTCCTGTCCAACCTGACCAGGTCACATCAGGGTCATCAATTGTAGTGGACTCCCTGACATGATTTGAACACACAACCTTCTGATATGGAGTCAGAAGTAAGTAAATGAATGATTGAATGACCAACAACAAGATCTAAATAATATAACTGTGACTAAATGTTAAAAGTAGTGCCCATGTAAGTCAAGTTGGCATATACAGTGAAAGTGTTGAAAAGTGGCTGGCTCAATGATGAACCTTCCATAGTATTTTAACTGAAGAGTATGGAGTAGGTTGTTTGAGGTCTGGACGATATAGCCAAAAAGAAGAAAGTTCAGTTTAAATGTCTGGTGCTGGTATTGCATAGTTGCTGGTGAAGTCCAATGGTGAACCTTCCATAGTATTTTAACCAAAGTGTACAGAGTAGGTTGTTTGTATCTGGATGATATACACGCTGTAATTTCCTAAATCAGGTGAGTTAGGTTACAGGAAAACTGGAAGCAGGGACATAGAGTAGCCGAAAGTTCAGGGCTGTTGTCAGGAGGTCCATTAACATTAATCAGCCAGGTGAGTTAGGTTGAGATAGAGATGCCAGAAGGAGGGACCATGATGTCAGAAGTTCAGGGATGTTGTGAGCCATTCCATTAATGGAGATCAACCAAGTGAGTAAGTCTCGAGATAAGAGCCGGAAGTAATGAAGACCAGAAATGCCAGAAGATAAGGGTTCATGGTAGCCAGAAGTGGCCAAAGGCTATGAATGCTGGAAGTAAGGGTCAGAGGTAGCCAAGTTGGATGTAGTGTATTACGACTAGGATCGTAACACTGAAAGAACTACAAAGTCATTAGGCTTATTATGAAACTAAATGAACTTAAATTGAAGGGTGTGTGGCAACACAATAGAGAAAAGGTCATGGTCATGAAGAAATAACATCAGACCTTGGTCATGTGGATGGAGTAGCGAAGAGTTAAAATAGTAGCCAAAAGCGCTTGAGACAATGAATATTATGGAAAATTTTTGTACTCCCTTCCTTACACCCACCAAATGGAAAAAAGTAAGAACACTGGTAAAAAAAAAAAAAAAAAAAATTAATTAAATTTTTCTTGTCTGCCATATTTAACAAAAAATATGTGTATGTATAAATGATACCAAATCCATAATTGGTAGGGATTATTCCGAAGTCTTTTTAATATAAACCTATTAAAAATGTTAAATCCATGATGAGAGCTCAATGTATAAATATATATATACAGAGCAATATAAATAAATAATAAGGAAAAGATTTAAATATTCATCATATAATTGGTCATATTATATTCATATTATCTGATAAATATTTAGTTCTTTTCCTTATTTATATATAGTACAGGTAATAAATCTGTTGGTATATAATCCAAGTGGATCCTAATAATATAAAATATTAAAACTGATCCACAAAGAGAGCACAATGTATTTATTATAACAGAGCACATAAATTACACAACAGAGAAATCCAAAATTACCTCATGAGTATAGTCCATTTCAGCTGATGAGTATGTCAGTCTTATTCAATTCAGACAGTGGACGGTATTCAGTATTGGAAGTAGATTTAAAATTTACTATTTAATAAAGACAGCAGTTGACAAACTGATACAGAGCCTACCCATATTGAAGCCTTGGTAGGACGATTGCCTGAGTAGTGATAAGTGATGGGAAGAAGTTATCTGTCTTAAAAGGAAAAAAGCTACACAAATTCAACCCTGATATTAACCTTAAGACCCCTAATTGGGGTTATAAGAAAGATGAAGTGAAACTAAAAGGAGGCCAAAAAAAGGAGTTTTATAAAACAAAATTTTTAATTATTGATTATATAAAAAAAATTGTTCCCACTAAAAAATACTAAAATATGCTTACAAATAAGATATATAACAAAATTAACAATGAATCATATTTAGATAGTTTATATTAAGAAAGAATATATTAAAAAAAATTAATATTATTAATGAATAAAAAAAATAAAAATATATTATGATAAATATGTTATCCATTTAAAATTTTAAAGATGAGTTAAATTATTAAGAATACAAACTATACCCAATAATATATGAAAAAAACCTTTTTGAAAAGATTTTTAAAAATATAAGGATAAAGAATCTAAGAAAAAGGAATTCTTCAAGTAGTGGATAAGTTAAGTTTGATATGGAGAAGGAAAAATATTGAAATAACTATAATAAAATGTTTAACATTAGAAATATAGAAATAACTATAGTAATATGTTTAACACTACTTAGTGCTGACATCAGTGTCCACTTTTATATAATGCATATGATCTATCTCTTATAAATTCACCTAAAAGAGCATTTATTTTATGCAACAAATGTTCTTATTCTCATTCTTTGTTAATGCACTTGATTAAATGATGAATATAATTTCATAAATTTAAAATTATACAGTAAGAATTTCAGATCAAAATTCAGCTTTTTTTATAAGTAAATATTTATGTGGTAACAATAAGATTAGATTTAATAACATCAGATTGTTTTAAATAGTTCTCATCTATTTTCTGTAAAGACATTTGCAGTAGTAAAAAAGGTAGACCCAACTGCCACATTTAATTTTCGTTATGTTTTCAAATTCAAAAGTTATTTCTATTTTCAAATTTAACAATATTTTTTAAAAAGGGAATGCTTTTACTAAACTATAGTCTTTTTAATTTCCAGTCTAAACATCTGATGCCTTATTATTATTGTTTTTATTAAGCCTACGTCATCAGCCATAATCCTTTTTGAAGTAAATGACTTTAGATCATTAGTTGAGGATAAAAGTAGGCGTCTTCTGAACTGAATGATCAATCAGCCTTGCATTTATGATTTTCTACACTCTCAGTATAATCCTCATACAAACACAACATATTTTATAACCACTCCCCTTTTCTTTTTCTTTTTTCACTATACTTTTCCTTATATTTCATCTAGTTTTGCAATAGAAAGAAATCCGGGAAAATCTGGACAGCAGAACGTCCTCGAAGTAGATACCTCACCAACTCAATCAATTGTTTCAGCCCACAAATTGTAAAAACCAAGCTTTTTATTTATGAACAATAGTCTGAAGTTTCTTTGATGCTTGTTTTGAAAGAATGTTAAATCCCTTAGAAGAGCAATTTCATGTAAATGAATGAGTACTTCTGGTTATTCATCTTAACAGGTGGTGTGGATGGGATGGATTACAAAATATCATAAACTAAGTATCAAAAAAACATAAATTGTAGTCATATTGCATATTTTTCATGAATTATAACTATATAATTTACAAAACTAAATTTCTCATGAAGAATGGCAGAATATGATATATAAATTTCTATGTATTAGAACAATTTTAGGCAAATGAATGGCAAAGTGGAAAAAATTCCATGTAATGTGTAAAGTAATATTTTTATTGATGGAATTATATATGTGTAGGAAGGGGAGGAGGAGATATAAAAATGTAAGCATCAGTTATAATTATGCACCAACAGGAAATGCTGAAGGTGTTGGAATATTTATGAGGTCATTTTTATTAGTTTATTAGTATTTATCAGCTAATAAAAATGAACTCATAAATTTCTATTCTCACCAGAACTACAAAATAAAATCTGGAATAATTGTTGGATTCTATTTAAGAGCATTTAGAATTTGAAATCCTCATTATTACATGATGTGGATAATTACAGTGTGCAACTGATAAATTGTCAGCTAAATTATGCAAAAATGAAAATAACAATGAGATCTTATTTTACCAGATATATTTTACCAAAATTACACAAAAATATCTTGAAATACTAAAAAGTAAATTCATTCAGTAAAATCATCATTGGCTTCAACCACAGCCTCCAGATGACTTTGGGATCTCCTGCAACTCTTCTGGACAATCTCCTGGTTTAAGTTAGTGAATGCTAACTTCAGTTCATCTTTGGTATTACAAGGAGTTTTGTAGGTCTCTCACTCAATTGTGTCTCATACATAATAATCAAGAGGGTAACAGTTTGGAGAGTTAAGTGGCCAGATATAAGGAGTGATATAGTCTCAGAAATTGTCTGACGGCCATGATTGGGTTCGGCTGCTTGTGTGGCATGGTGCAGAGTCCTGCTGCTAGATGTAAGGTCTTCCAGTAGTCACCTTCTTGATCTAGGGCCAATGTTTCCAAATTTCTGGTGGAGTGAATTGCATCGAGGTGCCCTTTTTTCTTACAGATGGCACCTAACTGATTCTATTATACTGTGCAGTCAACAAAATCAAAAACAAATAACACAACAATTTATGCATCACACTCTGTACACTGAAAATATTTTAAAACTCCACTAATAACCTAATTCTTTCATATTCAATGTGAAACAGAAGGCTCATCAAATATTTCAAAACAAAAGAATGAACCATTCCAGCAAATCAAGATATATTACTCCACCTATCAACTATCACAATTACAATTGAAAAGAATTTAACTAAGCTTAACATAAAATTTGTTATAACTTCCAAAACAATAGGATACTTAATACAAGACAAAATAATAATAAGCTAAGACTAGAGGGAGGAATTTACTCTATCACCTGTAATAATTGCCACAAGTAATTCATAAGAGAAACCTCAAGGAATTTAAAAAAAATATTATATGAATATTTATATTCATATAATATTTTTTTTAAAAGAGATTGTTTTACAAAACACACTCAAAACATTAGTCACTTACCATAATGAGTCTGACCATAATTTTAATTTAAAAATGCTGCTTTAATTAAAAGGGAAATCAATTTACTAAGGGAAACGTGTATAGAAAATGCTTTGATTACTAGATCATCCATCGTAAATTTCTAAGTTCTTACAACATTTCATCTTTCTTGGTAGGTCTTTTTTTATCACAATGTGAGATACTTAATAATAAAAGTGATAAAAACAAAAACAAAATCATTAGAAAACTGAATGAATTTAGTTAGACTACATGCCCAGAAACATCTGAAAAAAAAAATAATTTAAAAATTTTAAATTTCAGTGATCCAATATCTTCATCATTTCCTGTTGGTGCATAATTATAAGTGAAACTTATGTTTTTATATCTCCTCTCCCCTTCTTATACATATATAATTGCATCAGCAAATCTATTACTTTTCCACTAGTGAAGAATGCATGTATTAGAAATGATATGCTACAGAACTATCTTATGTATTATCTCTTATATAGATGACATCACAAATGATTCAGTATAAGACACCATCAGACAGGAGACAGGCCAATTGGAAGACCTCATAACCATTGTCAAGAAGATGATGAAATGATATGGTTTCATCACAACAGCCAACAATCTTCCACTACATTCTACAAGGTGCCTTCTTAAGCAAAAGAAGAAGAGGCAGACAGAGGAAAAATGGTTTGACAATATCACAGAATGGACTGGAAGATCCTTCACAGACTCCAGCATTGGCATTTAACTGAGATTTATAGGTGGTGATGGTCAAATGCTTATGCAGTACAGCAACCCCCACAACCACACATAGTCATGAGACTGATAATTATTATCACACTAAATGAATTGATCTTGAAAAATTTATAAAAAAAATAAAAAATATTTCAGTGAAATTTGCACTTTAGAAATTCATTTTACCCAAGTTGCACAAATTCTATATTCTCTTGTGAAGGTGGGTCAATAAGTCTGTAGCCCAACACATATAGCTATTAGATGAATTTTTACTGTATAATGTTCTATCCATGTGATTAACATTCACCACTGAATTAAATACATTAACAAAGTAAATTATATTTAAAAATAATTTTGTTTTTATAAAATAAATGCTTTTTGTCATTAGACTGTGGCCTTGTTGATGCACCTATGTTTGAATAAATCTGTGATGGAAAATTCAAATGAAGCCACAAATTTCTGAGTTAGACATTATATTTATTATGATCATGAAAGAATAAATATTTTATTTAAGATTAGTGAAATAATTTTTTATCCTACAGGTGTCCATTTGGTACTAAATACATGATTATTAATAACTATTATAAACAAGAAAATTTAACTAATTTGCATAGGATTCTTTCTTGATATATATTTTTTATAAATATGTACAGGTATCACAAACAAAAATCAACTTCTTTGACTTTATCTAATGTTTAAAATTGTTTCAATAAAAATACTTCCTCAAGGCAAATATTTCCTCAATTATAAAGCTTACATTTTTGAGTCTGACTATCAACAAGAATATAACAAACTTTAGAGTACGAATGTGGCACATCATCATCATTAAATTACTGATATAATTGAAAAATATATTTGTGGCAACATAAAAGAGAGAATTTAGGCTACGATGAATGTATGCTGAATATTGACGTTTTTCTGTATCAAAAAAGAAGAATTTGCTTTTGCTAGAAATGTCTCCATGGTTTTTCCTTTTGAAAACCTATTCAAAGAACATTTTATTTGATACTTAATGTACATAAAATCATAAAAACTTCAAAGAAAGTCAATCAATGTTTATTTTGAGTTTTTCTTCCTTTTTTTCCTGCAAGTTTAAAACAGTAAGAAACAATATTAAAAAAGAAATAAAAAGAGATATTCTGTTGTTTGTTTATCCTTATTCCTTATTTTAGAGGATTTATTTTTTATCCCAGGAGAGAATTTTTCAGTTATAAAAGAAAGAAAAAAAAGAATACAAAGCACAACAAAAAGGATTTAACATTTCTCAAAATTCTGGCCTGTCAAGTTTCAACTTTATTACTGAAATTGATGTCTGTTGATAAAAGGTATTTTCTAAAAACATTTTTCCAATTTGACTGCATATCTTATTCTTTTAGAACAACTTTTGTATTTATTGTGCAAGATTCGTTGTAATGAAGTTTGCCTCTAATTCTATGTTAAATAATAAGGACCACTCCATAACTGATCCCCCCGCCTTATCACAGAGATCAAACATTTTAATATCTATAACTTGACTCTAAGAAGGCCACCAATCACAATAATTGTTCTTAAGAATATCAGCCCAGATTTATCTCCAATACTGGCAAAACTGTTTAAATATTGCCTGAAGAAGAGATGCTTCCCAAGTCTATGGAAAGTGTCAACTGTGTGTCCTGTTTTTAAGGGTCCTTCCTAACAGGTAGGTCCCTGATTGTCATTGTTAATGGTTAGTCATTGGAAGCCCATGAAATTAATGCCAGAATTCCTCAGGGTTCTCTCCTCAGTCTTAACCTCTTTTTGCTCTATATTAATGATCTGCCTAAGAACATACTCTGATCATTAGTGAATATCTGTGCAGATGACAACAGTTTATAGGTGCAACTCCCAAAATCTGGATAACCAGAATCTAATGGATGATCTGTCCTCTGACCTAACCCTAATGGCTCAATGATGGGAAGGACCAGCATATAAAATTCAATACAGCCAAAACCAAACAAGTAACATTCCACACTCATTGAGCAGACTCTGAAATTTTCACTCAACATGATGTTCTCTCAAGGAAGCTTCTTGCCTTGAATGTCCATTGTAACTCAAGCTCATTCCAGACCTCAAGTAGAACTCATATATATGATCTATTGCTAAAAATGTTGGAAAAATGGATGGGTTATTGTACTACTTCAGTAAGTATCTGCTGTAATCCATCTTTACAAGAGCCAGGTTAGACGAAAAATGGAGTATGGTTGCCATATTTGGGCTGGAGTTGCCCAATCCTCACTTGTCTCTTGATGGAGTTTCAAAATCATCTATGCAGCCTTACAGAAAATGAATTATTTTCCACTTTTCAACCCCTTTCCCACAATGTTTAATTTTCTTGGTTGTTTTTTTTAGTATACGTTCTTTTGCAAACTTCTCACTGCTCTATCACTATTTCCATGGCAAGTGTTCTGATGAGCTACATTCCTTGGTCCCACCAACCTTGACTTTTGCAACTGGGACACACTATGCCACACTTGTATATCTTTTTGGATCAGCAGTTGAAAACTGCCAAAATTGTGAAGGATCCATTTCAAGTTTATGGAAAATTGTTTTTTCATATTTTGTGGTCAATGAAAGTCAGGGTTTCATGCCTTTGTGAGAAGTTGGATGGTGTCTTCTGTGAGCCAACTCCAAATAAATATACCTCCGGTCAGTGGATGAAAGGGAGAAGAATTTTTGACAGCAAGGGGACAAGGCTTAACATCAAGGAGCAGAGGGCATTTGATATTAAGAAAAGAGCATCAAGAAGGCAGAAGGTTACAAGCCAGCTTCTAAAGTTATTCTGTCCCAGAGATGTTCATGGGTCAAGTAAAAGTAAATGTTTTCATTTTTTTCTGTAAGGTGGTTGCACCTTTGTTTTTTTTCTGCTTTCTAAATTGCTTTCTCTTTTATCATTTTTAAAATCCTTGTCTTTTTTTCCAACCTGAAATCATAATATTTTTCCATTTTTCAATGGTAATCTTTTTTATCAGAAATTGTTATCCTGCCTTAATAGGTGCACAAAAGGAAATTTTTGTGCAAATTTTGTATTTGTACCTTTTTTGTACTTGTGTAATAAATGTTTTTCTTTTAAAATTTTATGTAGTGGTTGAGTCTTATTTTGTTATTTTGCACCTATTATGACTTGCTATTCCTACTAACTAGGTTTTGTTTGAAACAAGAACTTACATTTAGTAGGAAGTAAAAAAAATTATAGTTATTCCATTTTGGGAATCATGGGTATTAATAGGTTAGAAAACCTAAAGCTTATACTGGATTTTTATAAACCTATAAGTAATACTGAATTAAAACAAAAACAGAATAATTAATACCAAAGTTTAATTTTTATAATTAATAACAGATTTTATGACAAGCATTAATCAGTTAATTCCAATGATAAGTATTATACTTTCATTGTAAACATTACATAAGTTGAATGTGAAAAGCAAATAAAATCCATGGAATCATCCTGTTTCAAATTTATTATAACCTTTTCCAATTTATCAATAATTTTTTCTTTCCACTTAAGCTGGGTTTGTTTATATATATATATATTTAGCATCTGGCATATGTGATACACTTAGTTTACTCAAGTTATTTGAGACCCCTTTAAACAGGTGAGGTTTATATTTAATAAATTCATGATCACCAGTTGAATAGAAATATCAATAATCAAGGAGTTGAAGTTGAAAATATTTTATAGCATAGAGATTGACCTGCCATCTACAAATTTACAACAACCTTGCAGCAGACTATGCAGCCGCTGAAAGGACACCCAGTAGATTAATGTGGTGTTTTAGAATGTTCAGACATTCTGCCAAAACCATGAGAGCAGGAGGAACAAGGTAGCTTTTGTGGACTCAATGCCTTCATGGCATGAGATTTAGTAGCAACAGTGGACAAGTAAAATTTTTGGTTGTGGCATTTGTATCTTATACAAAGTAAATTAAAAATTTGTAATTAACAAAGGAAATTATAAAAACGTTTTCTAGATATTTTATAAGAAATATACAGGGTGTGACGGTTAAATTGTTGCCATTTTATACTTTTAATTTCATGCATAAGTGTTGTTTGTTTGTGATTTTGTCAAGTGCACCATCTGTGAGAAAAAGTGTACCCTGACACAATTTATTCTGCCAGAAATTTGGAAACAGCATACTGTACTGCTTGGCATTCATGGCGAAAGATTCAATACAAACATTTCAGTGTGTTTGGGTGTCAATCTGAGAACAGTGCTGAGGATTTGGAAAAAGTTGGATGAGTCTGATGGTGATTACAAATGTGTTTGGTGTGATCACTAGTGATGGTGATGTTATGCCTCCATTCACAGGGCCTCAGATTCATGGAGGCCTACATCAAGTGCCTTGAGGAGGTAGTGTGGTCCTGGGTCAAGAAGGTAGCTGTTGAATAACCCTATGTTTGGCAACAGGATTCTGCACCATTCCACACAAGCAAGAGAACTCACTAATAGCTGTCAGACAATTTCTGCAAACACATTACCCCTTACATATGGCCACCTAACTCTCTAGACTGAAACCCACTTGATTATTATGTGTGGGGCACAGTTGAGCGAGAGATCAAAAAAACTCCTTGTAACATGAAAGAGGAACTGACGACTAGGATTATGGCAGCATTCACCAAAGACCATCCAGAAGACTTGCAGGAAATTCCAAAGTCATCTGGAGTATGTGGTTGAAGCCAATGATGATTTTATTGAATAAATTTACTCTAGTATTTCAAGATATTTTTGTGTAATTTTGGTAAATATATCTGTTAAAATGAGATGCCAAAGTTGTTTTCATTTTTGCATAATTTAGACGACAGTTTATCCATCGCACCCTGTATTTTGATGGTAAATTTCATAAAAAATCCAAATCAAACCAAAACAGAAAAACGGTTGAAAAAACAAAATTGATGGACAATATAAAAGATTTTGACAAAGATGGCTTTTATATGATATAAAATCTAAGAATATACCCAACAAAAACAATGACAATAATAAATGTCATTATTAAAACAATTTTTTTAAAATCAGAATCACCCCAAGCAAGGCATTAATGCCACTAGAACACATGTTACAGAGTGTGGAAGAATTTAGAAACAGAAATAATAATGATGAGCAGAAAGAGAAGAGAGTAATCAGGAGGACAGTAAATAGCGATTGACACTGCATTTAAATTTTTGCAGATTGAAATTGACTGGAAAGCATGTAGCTGGAAGGGAGTTCCACAAGTCAGAAGTATAAGAGAAGAAACTGTTAGCATAGAATTTACAGCTACATCTCTCCAGCTCAATTGTAAATTGATGAGATATCAACAATAGTCTAGTGCTGCACTTAAATTCAAAAAATCTAGGTACATAGCAAAAAGTGATATTTATTCTGCTATGTACAGAGGCCGGAATGGGGAAAAGGACAGTCTTCTTCTGTCTTAACATTAAACTTAGCTATCACAAACAGTGAACCAAAAATACAACAATATTCCTTACACCAAAACAATGCATTCTTACCTACCTTTCTTATTACATCTACCATAATACATCATTGTCTCCATGAAAGTTGTAACTAGTCCCCTTATGTACAATTCATTGTCTGTGGTGGAAGGGGAATAAAACAAAGATTTAAAACTAGCCACCAGAGAACTTACATTACTGACCATCTAATGAGAGAGGGGAGGGGATCAGGAATTAAACCAAAGAAAATGGGGACAGAAATAAAAGGGGCCCAATGGGCAAATATTCCCTAGCTAAGTTAACTGGAATGAAGAAACTAAAGAAACAAAAACAACCCTAAACTAGCCTAAATCTGGTCGGGGTTAGCCTAAGTTCAACATAGGGAGAACAATATCCTGATGCCTAACCGCATCAATATTGAATCAAGTCACAAGCCATTTTTGACACAAATTTGTGCTAAGATTCATATTTTACCAAATTCTGATGAAGAGAGTCAGAGCTTTTCCATCCTAATCTTGACTTAAAGCTGATTTTTAAAAAAAGTACAAGATTATTTGGGAAAAAAATTGAACCTCTGCCTTCATAAAAATCCCTTCACGACTTTCATAACTACTAAATGCAAGCAAAAGAACACTTAAGGGTTCAGCCGGAAGTCAATGGTGGTACGACATTCAAACAAAACAGAACTGGCCTCAAGAAAAAGAACTTAAAAAATAAGCATGCAAGCCATCAGGTTTTCAAAAATTTTTTTTGAACTCCTTTAACTACGACCCTGCAATGAAAAATCAGTTTTAAAAAAGGGTCTCAACCTCTCTATCAAAGCAATGCAGTTTGAAATTTCTCTAAGCCTGCTGAAAAGTCTTTTAACAATCCAGAGTTGAAGTTGAATCACCAATAGGTGAGTGATGCCTCAAAATTTGAGACATTTCAACCCAAGCACCAATGCCATATTGAGTGAGCCTTTGATTTTAAAGGAATATCGTCAATCAATCATTTAAAACGAAGATTCCCCTAACTAACATGATATAATGCCCTTCAAAACAACACCTGGACATTAGAGAGACCATCCAACACCCATAAAGAGGTGTTTCAGAGCAATACAACAAAAACAACAGAAGGAGCATTGAATTTATGCTTAAAAAAAAAGAAAAATATATTGCAAGTGCACACTTCTCAGGAATGGGAAGTTCTTACAGGCGTCTTCCTTCAAGATGGTGCCCTCCTCATCCAAATTGTGACACATTCGATCTAGGAATGCGATGTGAAGCATATATTGACAAATCTCAAATTTAGGATACCCAAACAAAATTTTTAAAAAAATTTATTTAACAGAACATCCCAGGATCCCCTAGTGGCTTTGATTCCCCACATTTAGGAGAACAACAGCCTTACTAATGAAATTAGTCTGGTATATGGAAGTGGAAGTACAGAGAGTCAGTAAAGGAGAATCAGGTAGATGTACGAGACACATACTTCCTCCAAGACCATAGATGAACTGCAATCTCGGCCTTCCCTTGTACCTCCAACCAATTCATTTTTTCATAAATATCATTTTTAAAACCAGACGCCTGGTATCTTGACAGATTTTGTCTTGTGAAGATTTAAAAGGTCCAGAAAGAGAAACTCCCTTCTACACACCCAACAGACATCATGGTTGATCTTGGCTCTTGTCATTGTCTCGTACCCACTAATTCCTTTGCTGACTTCATTTCCAACTGGATATCAGGACCGAATCAGACGTCAAATATCTTGATTGGCCTGTCTGTCCAGAGGAAAGGTCTGGAAAGAGAAACTCCCTTCTACACACCCAACAGACTTATCACAGTTGATCTTGACTCCTGTCATTGTCTTATACCCACTGATTTCTTTACTGACTTCGTCAATCTTGGCTCTACTCGACATTCCGTGTAAGGCCGAATTCGTCTTGAACTTGTGAAGGAAAGGTTCCAATGCAAGAACATAAAGCAAAGACAAAAGCGGACAACCTTGACGAATGGAGCAAGAAAATATGAAAGGTACCGATTGTATCTCATTCACTTCCACTAGCATACCAGGAGTCACATACAGAAGTCGAATCCAGGTGCAAAAGTACGGCCCAAAAACGGTCACTGAAAGAACAGCCTCCAGAAATCAATAGTCAGCCCTGTCGAGGGCCTTGGACTGATCTAAATTCATCAGTGCAGTTTCACTGTTGACTTGCTCAATGATCAAGCGTACCATATGAAGGTTGTCCTGAATAGTCCTGTCATTCACAGAACAAGTCTATTCAGAGCCAATCAGACTAGAGAGGACAACCTGCAAACGTTTTGCTATGATCTTAGCCAAAATCTTAATATAAAGGGTTTCAAGTATTCTCAAGCTCTTTCTCCCATTTTAACATATTTGTATATATCAATATATACTTTTAAAATGTCCTGTTTTAAAGCCATAATAAGATTTTGAACTCACCACACATTATTAAAGTCACTAAAATATCAATCTGTTTAAAACTACACAAAAAGGGAATTATTTTTTATTCTTGTCTTAAGGCCTTAAAGTAATGACAGCATTTAATCAGAAATTTAACAAAGAATTTGAGTTTATTGCTAAAAGTAGAATAATTAATGACATCCTGTTTTTGTCTACTATGTTTTTTTGATGTTGAGATAGGCAGTCATAGGAGAAGTGCTACTTAACAACTGTAGTGCTTGAATTTTATTAATACAATCATTTTTCTTTCTATATCAATCATTTCAATATGACAGAATCATGGCTGTAAAATGATTTCAAATGTATCATATCAAGCATCAGTGTTAGTTGTGGAGTAAGAAAAAATATGCTTGCATCTGAGTGTGAAAAAATACAGAGTACATAAAAGATAAATATCTAAAATAGCTTGTTCTTTCAAGAACCACCTGATACTGCAAACAAAAATGTCAATATTTGTGAGATAGTTTCATCTTGAAGAAAAAGTCCAGTGACTTTTACAGTGGTAATAGAAATTATCAGAAACTGTCTAAACTGGAAATGTCAGATCTGAATAAAAAATCTCTCTCTCTCTCTCTCTTTTCTATATATATATATATATATATATATATATATATATATATTATATAAAAATAAACTTTGAAAAAGCAAATAAATAATTTAAATAGCATTCATAAAAAACTGAAAATAACTTAAAAGAATGTTATAGCTAAAAACTGTTAAACTTTCAATATAGAAAGAATAGCTACAGAAACATTTTAAACTTGGTCTGTTTGCATGGTTTTCAGGTTTCAAAAAAAAAAAACTGATAATAACATCTCGTCAGTTCTACATGAGTGAAATTAATTTGCTATTATAGAAATTTTCATTTTCTCTCAATCAGTCCATTAATTTGTAGATGGCCGGCTGTTTTTTGAAGTCTATGAAAACCTATTAGAGTTGATTGTTCATTAAAAAAGCACATTTTCAAACTGATGTGATGATATTTTTTTTATCAGTATCACCCCAAGCAAATCACAAGGGTTTACAGGGTGCTGAAGAACTAGGAACAAAAACAATAATGATGAGTAAAATAAGAAGAGAATAATCAGAAGGACAGTAGATAACTGTTATACTGTACTTATGGACTATAATGTCACAATCCTTATAAATACAGTAGAATATTTTATTTTGTTGGATTTAACTTAAAATTCACCTTGATTCACTTCTAGCTCATCACCCCAAGTTGATTAATGCAGCTAATACACAAATATAGGTGGTTCCTGGGTGTGGAAGAATTAGGAACAGAAACATTTGTTTGATTATTCAAGAAAAAAGTAATTTTTAGGATGGTAGATAATGACTGACATTGCATTTAAATTTTTGCAGATTAAAGTTGGCCAGAAGGGAATTCCACAAGTGAAAAGTACAAGAGAAGAAACTGTTAGCATAGAATTTATAGTTACATCTAGCAGGCTCAAATCTAAACTGATGAGATCTTGACACCAGTCTAGTGCTGTGCTTAAATTCAAAAATTCAAAAGCTCATCTATGGATTCAATATAGTCTTTCCACTTGACATACCAGCAGAATGGATTCAATATGTGAACCAGCAGAGAATGTGAACCCGAGAAGGGAAACTTCAAAACTGGAGACCAATGCTTTTATAAAAAACATAGCTATTGTCAAAAGGACTTGAGATGACCTGAGGTGATGTGGGGAATACAGAAGCTGCTTATCTCCATTTGGTGGAGGTATTCATGAGGGTTACATGATGACTGGTGAATGACATCAGGAGATAGTGATGAAGGAAGTCGTGATATAGAGCCTGGAGAGGAAGGATGTCCTTAGCCCACAGCGATAGGTCTTACAGAAATAAGACACATGGACTAACCAGGTTCATAAACTGCCATGACTCCAGTTTTCCCTTCAGGAAATATTTCAAGTAAGGTTTCCCTCTTTTACACACTGTTTGTTGTTGCATATATAGAATTTTTCCACATGGGACACATGTAAATATCTATATATAGTTTTGTGTATGTCTTAGTAGTATAAAAGTCTCTCTGAGAATCAATCATGTTTGTCATTCTTTTTCCTCTCGGCCATTGCATTCCATACGTGAATTACAGTGCTGTTATATAACGGATATAATAATGCCTATTACCCGGGAAATACAAATGGGAAAATAAATCTTTCTTCCCTAGCTCTCTCCCATTACAATGACTTTTTTGATTGTCCAATAAAATCTACTTAAAGTAATTCTGTGACATCTTCCTTTACTACTTTGAACATCTTGTTGTATCAATGGAAATCTTGTCTTCAACTGAGAACCAATAGGATGCTCTGATCCAAGAGTGAGTAGTATGATTAGTCTTTAAAAAATAAAATAAGTCTTATAATTTCAGGTACTTTGCAAGTATTGTGTATCAGAATTTGCTGGACAATGCTTCAAATGTGCTTAGCTTATGGGTAGTGTTTTATCATTGGGTGATAAGCTTTAAATTGTTGCAGTTAAGTAAAAGTTGGTAATGGTGAATGAAATAAGTATTCAAGATAAATAAGTACTACAATAGGTCATCTGTACAAAAGGCATATTCTTGGAATACTAATATTGACTGAAGTACCGAATTACCTGTCATTTGGCTGATACCCAACTGAGAATTTATAAGATAAAATTGTTATGAATGCATCTGTGTCATCTACAAAATATAAGTTAGCAGAGCCAAGTCAAGATACAGCCTCAAAGAGTGACAAGTCATTGGTTGCATTTTATTAATTTTTGAAGATTGAGTTGTTTAATATAAACTATGGCATAAACCAAAAACGAAAATGTTTAAATGGATAATAGAAAATGGACTCTGACAGAAAAGAGATAACCTCCCAAAATTTGAACTTGCATGATTTATGTTTGATGCTTCTGCTGTCAAACAAGACTGACATGGAACAGATATATTGATTAACTAGCATAAATCATTCACTGCCCTATTAGAGAATCACATAACAGTTCAGTATTCATGCTAACTTCAAGAACTTTCCTTCTTCACTGGACATTAACAGGTAGAGACATGGAAATGAAGCTAGTCATATTGGACTACTTTACACCAAGTTGACACAAGAAATCTAGCACAAGAATTTTTCATCTTTTAAAAAACAGTCAGTAGCTTTTTGTCACATCCAGTAACAACATAATCAAATTCACAAGACATTAGCTGGTGATGATAATCTTGAATTATATTGTATTTTATATGAACTTTTATCAGGCAAATAACATCATGGTTTGCATGTCATCAACTTTTTCTAGAAGTAAATGCTTCCACAACATATCTGGAGTTACTGGTTCTCAAGGAATGAGTGATATCTCATTGGTAATTCGTTTATTGAGTGAGTCTGTTTTTGTTGGGTCCCAGAAAAAGTTGTGGCAACTTGAATAATGCTTTTTCTTATAAATGAGATTAACTTATTGTGGCAGACGTGATGAGACAGAACCTGGGACGAGTACAACTGGTTGCGACTTGCCTTGTCCCCGCAAAAAAAGAGCCCGTATTTGCTTAGCATGTGAAGCTACTGCAGTTGAAATGAGGGAGAAAAAAGCACTTACCGCTCTGCCATAATCCGTCTTTGGCCAGATAATGTAAAAGAATGCGGGGGAACTTGCATTGCGTTTTATGCAATAAAGATGCAATGCATTATGGGACAGGGATGCAATGAATTATGGGATCGCATGAAGACGCAAGGGATTATGGGTATATGCACAAATATAAAAGCAACTAATTTTTCCAAGTGCGGGGTGCTTTAAGTGACGTTCACGGTTGGCGGCTAGAAAAGTCTGTTAGTGCGATTTTGAGACAGAACTCAAGAAGGAACGACTCGAGGTTGGAATACCAGTTGGGAGAGCTTGAATTTACTCACTGGTTGCTGTTTTCTTTTTATTCGCCACAAGCTATCTCGGCATATTAATTCTTCAAAATGGAAGGCAAGATCTTTGACGTTCGTTTGATTCCAGAATTCAGCGGCACCCCAATGGATATGCCCATTGTTGAATGGATAGAGAATGTGGAATTGGTCTGCGAACTTTGCGCCATGGACAAGATCAAGCACATCATGCCTCTACGACTATGAGGCGGTGCCCTTGCTGTGTATAGACAACTTAGTGGAGAGCAGAGGGCAGACACGGAACAAATTAAACGGGCCTTTATGACTGCATACGCGACTGACAGATTTAATGCGTTTGACCAATTTATGGAATGGCGTCTTCGCCCAGGGGAAATGGTGGATGAATTTCTGGCTGAAATACATCGTTTGGTGTGGCTAATAGGAGATCTGCTGCCTGATCAGTGGATGGCATGTGCATTTGTGTCAGGGCTGCCACATCATGTCAGGCAGCTTCTCAAAGCTTCTTCCAGGATGGACGACATGAATCTAGAACAGATTCTGACCCGCGCAAGGGCCATTATGATGGATGACAAAGGGTGCCAGGTATTGGCCGCCGCATCCGTAGAACTACCGTGCTCAGAAGCTGAGGTTCCCCCTGCCAAACCTGTTAGCAGAACGATTACCTGCTACAAGTGCTCTGGACCCAACCATATGGCGAAGAATTGTACACAAGGATGTCAAACAGAACGCAGAGGTCTGGCCGCGACAAGCAGTGTTTTCGATGCGATGGCATTGGACACATTTCCTCAGAATGCCAGGGAAACGCCCAAGGGGAGAAGGCATCAGTGCCAGCCTTCTCCCCAAGCAAGTAAAAACTCGGAAGAGGTGGGAGTGTGGACCGCTGACGGGAGGACCCTGAAGTGCCGTGGATACGGCAAAATTAAGTTGGGCGTCGAGCAGATTCAGCCTGTGACTGTTGAGGTTCTGGTCGTGGATGAACAGTTGCTAGGGTTCGATCTCTTTCTCGGGATTGATGCAATCAAAGTTCTTGGAGGTGTACACCTGACAGAATCAGGCGAAGCGCGTTTCGGAAACCTGAACACATGTGCCGCCATTCTTATCAACAAGTCTGACTTTAGAGTAAAGTTTAACCCAAGCACGAAAACGTGGACTGCATTGTGGAAGTGGGCGTGTGGTCATTCACCTAGCAAGTTGGTCAATAAAGTACAGGAGTACACAG
The DNA here is from genome assembly GCA_903632075.3 of Acanthosepion pharaonis. NCBI lineage: Eukaryota > Metazoa > Mollusca > Cephalopoda > Sepiida > Sepiidae > Acanthosepion > Acanthosepion pharaonis. The sequence goes on from CAHIKZ030001996.1 coordinate 352,832, forward strand.
AACCTGGCCACGTCCGGGATGCATACGAGAAAGAACTAGCACAGTGGCAGCGAGACGGATGGCTACTGCCATATCCCGAGAAAGAGCTTGGTCCACCCAAGGGATTAATTCCCTTAATGGCGGTTGTACAAGAACACAAACAGAAGGTCCGGCCGGTACTTGACTATCGGGAGTTGAATGGCTTTGTAGACGCATTCACGGCTGACGCAGAGGTGTGTGCGCAGAAATTACGAGAATGGAGACAACAAGGAGCTGACGTATCGCTGTTTGATTTGAGAAATGCATACCTACAGAGCCACATTGACAAATCGTTATGGCCTTTTCAAACAGTGGTCATTAAGGGTAAACGGTTTTGCCTTACGCATTTGGGTTTTGGCCTGAATGTGGCACCACTTGTCATGAAGTCAGTGATGGACACGATAACGTCCCAGGATCAGGACATTAAGAGTGCCACGTCGGCATACGTCGACGATATCTTCATAAATGAAGGCCTAGTTTCTGCAGTGCGAGTAAGACAGCACTTTGCAGATTACGGGCTAGTCTGTAAAGATCCGGAGCGATTGAGAGACAGAACTAAGGTCCTGGGTCTGCAAGTCTGGGAAGAAAGTAACTCCCTTCGATGGAAGCGGGGAGGTCAGGTTCCAGAAATTGCTCAAATGGTGACCCGCCAAAGCGTATTTTCCTTGTGCGGGAAACTTGTGGGTCATTTCCCTGTGTGCGGTTGGCTTAGTGTCGCAACTGCATTTATTAAGCGTTATGCAAGTACACTAACCAAAGGATGGGACAACGAGATAAAGGATGCCACTCTTGGACATATGCTGGAGGAAACAGTGGCCAGAGTGTGGTAATCAGATCCTATCGGTGGAGACTGGTGTGTGAACGGCAATGAAATGACAGTTTGGGTGGATGCAAGCTCTGTGGCTACAGGAGTAGCACTAGAGGTGAATGGGAGCGTCGTGGAAGATGCTTGCTGGTTATGTCCAACTAATGATGGCAGACACATTAATCTTGCTGAACTTGATGATATGGTGATCAAGTGCATGAATCTTGCTCTGTTATGCATGTGGTCACCGATTCAGCATGTGTGCATCGGTGGGTGTCTGACACCCTGACAGGAAAGACACGCGTGAACACAAAGGCGGCAGGTGAAATGCTGATGAGACAGTGCTCAGAGACACTGCAAGCTTTGGTGGAGGAGTACACACTGACTATGACTGTGATATTGGTAAAATCTTGTCAGAACTGCGCTGAGAGCCTCACCAGAGTGCCGCAATGCTGGTTAGAGATGCACAAGAAAGAAGGAGAACCGGTGCAAATGAGTTGTGCCACTGCAACAAGCCAGTTGAACAAACGTCAGGTGACCCACATCCACCAGCAGAGTGGGCACCCGGGTGTTAAAAGAACAATGTACTTTGCTAGGACCGTAGATCCAACGGTGTCTAAGGAACTGATAAAATCTGTTGTTAGAACCTGCAAAGCCTGCCAATCGATCGATCCAGCACCAGTGCATTGGATAAAAGGAAATTTGAGTGTGAGAAGAAACTGGAGCAGGTTAGCAATGGACGTGACCCATTACAATGGTAGTCATTTTCTTACACTCATTGATTGTGGTCCCTCCCATTTTGCAGTATGGCGGCCACTGAGACGGCAAGACTCTGCTGGTGTCATCCATCAGCTGGAGACAGTCTTCTACGAACGAGGCCTGCCGACTGAAATACTTACTGACAATAACACCACGTTCACTTGCAAACAATTTAAGGAATTTGTAAGCAGCTGGGGCGTGCATTTAAGGTTCCGGTGCACTTACATGCCATCTGGAAGTGGCATTGTGGAACACAACCACAGAAGTGTCAAAACCATAATTGTTCAGTCTTGGAGGCGGTCTACTGGCATAACGTAGAACTCAAGAAGGAACGACTCGAGGTTGGAATATCAGTTTGGAGAGCTTGAATTTACTCACTGGTTGCTGTTTTCTTTTTATTCGCCACACTTATCAACCAGGTTTCCATGTTAGGTCATCAGGAAGCCACTTACTGCTGCAATAACTGGTGTTATTATGTGCAAGAAAGTTTGTATGCAGTAATGTCACTTGAGGCCTTCTCCCCCATTCACTTTGTCTGATATGGCCATTAACTGTCTTAAGAAGAGTGAAGGCAAATCAGTCATTTATGTTTCTCTGATTAGTTTAGCTCATTGTATTTTCTTTATGTCAGAAGAGAAGTTTGAAGTCTAGCAACAAGCTCAGGAAGAAGTGATAAGAAAATGTGGTAAAATTTTGTCTTTGTAATTTTTCATAGGCTCAACTGTGTTTCAGTGATAGCAAACCAACCAGCAACTGCTGATTCCATAAATGCCTGAACTTTGATAGTTTAATAACCAACACAAATATTGAAGAAGCTTTTGCATCAACTTTGGTCATGCTTTAAAATAATATTATTCCCTGGACAACTATGAAAAGATGGCTATATTTAATCTCAATTATATACAAATAGTTTACGTGTATCAGAATGATTAATGTTGTATCAAAAGGTGCATGTCACCTCAAACGTTGATAGGTCACCATTTTGACTATAGTAACTAGTAGTATAATTATTATGGATAAGATGATGAGAACATAACTGAATTAGTATTTATGATAATTTATTATGTATTCAGATACAAGACAGCAAATACATAGTTACCAAATCAGTGTGAGTACAAAGTTCAACTCAAGAATTACTGTCCTTAGTAAATAGTTCTGATAAAGTAGTATACACAATTTTTCCTTTTTTATATTGTAAAAAGAATTTTTGTTATTCTGAATGGATCTTTGGAAATTAACATCACTTGTAAATGGTGTGGTTCCAAAGGAATCAAAGTTGCTTTAATCCTTTTATATAAAATAATAAAATGAAATCTTCATACACACATTTTGGTAAACTTTTAGACTGTGTGAGCAGAGTTTTCTGTCTAGTGGGCTGACCAGGAAAAAATAATCAAAAGAAGCACTTTATTCTTGTTACAATTCTGGTCATGTGATCATTAGACACTCATTTTTAATGTAAAGGAACAATTATTTTTTACTTTATAGCATAGAACAAGCTATTGAACAATTCATAATCTCAATTTCAAGACCATAACATTACCAAATTCAGCTTTATCACAACAGCATTATTTAAACAGCAAGTTTAAAAGCAACTGATATTGATTACTTGGAATAAATTCTATTTATACCAGCCACTTGCGAAGTATACTGTCTTCTCTTATCAATAAAGCACTATTTATGTGAAATTCTTTCTTCATTAAAATGAAAAACATTCCATCAAGAGTATGATAATAAATATTTTCTCTGCTTAATACAGTCTTTTCTTCCATCAAGTTTAAATAAATTGAAAATTTATTGTTCATCCTCATAATTGCATTTGAAAAATTAATATAGTTTTCTCTTAATTACTATGTAGAGATAAATATCTTTTCATAATTTTTCAGTATTATATAAAACTATTGTTATCCCAATAAGAATCATTACTTAATTCTTTCAGTGATTAGTATTATTACTATAGACAACAAAAACAGCTTTTCTAAATTTGCACCTAGATTACTGTTGTAATTTGGAAATGTCTTGAAATTTATAAGAAAAAGCTATAGCTCTTTAGCTTGATGTCTTCCTTTGAAAGGCAGAATTCATTTAAGAATGGGCCCACTGATTCTCAGACAGGTTAATGATTTCTTTATTGAAGACTGTTCCAAATAAATGAAACACAAATCAATTTCATGAAGCAAACAGAAAAAAAGAGGAGAATGAGAAGAAGAAAGAGAAGAAAGAAAGAAAGAAAGAGAAGAAGGAAGAGAAGAAAGAAGAGAAGAAGAAAGAGAAGAAAGAAGAGAAGGTATCAGATAAGTAAGAATGAATAAATAATAATTACTGGAATGTATCCAAATAATAAAAAAATTGACAAAAATCTTCAGATTTCTGAAAATCAGTTTTCTAAATTCAGACCAAATGCTACCAAGCAGAATAAACATATTTACTATTTGATCTAACTTCCAAACTTGATAAGATATTTTTTAGAAATAAAAGCCAATGATTTTGGGGTTTTTTGTGAAAGTATGTAGAAATGGATTGGTGATTGTATCATATAATGCAAAAACAGTTTAACTCAGTGGTATATATTT